>JAKDEW010000670.1:0-158994 GCA_021963965.1 Artemisiospiza belli | reverse complement strand
GGAATTTTAGTCTCTTCAAAAAATAGGCTGTGAGGAAATCAGCTGCATTGCAAAGGACCAAAAGGTGCCAAAACTAAGCTCACAGATGTTGCAAAAGCAGGGGAAAAAGTCAAGGAGGAAGACACAACTTAGGGGGCAAGATATGAGGGACATGGCATGAATACTTAAAACAAAAAAAAAAAAAAAAAAAGAAAAAATCTTTCCCAAAGTCAAAGCCATCAAAATGCAGGCAGGCCATACACCACCAAGTGCAGGCACATGCAGCAAAGCTTGCCAAAATTGATCCCCACTGAAGGCCAAAACAGAAAAGAAGGACCTACAAACACGCTGGAATGGAGACAACATCAAAGGAATTGCAATTGGAGGAGAAAAAAAGAAAATTTGGGAAATTTAGTGACTCTAAGAAAATGGCCTGGGTTTATATCAGGTGCAGTGCAAAGGACCAAAAGATGCAAAAACTAAGCTCACAGATGTTGCAAAAGCAGGGGAAAAAGTGAAGGAGGAAGACACAACTTAGGGAGCAAGATATGAGGGACATGGCATGAATACTTAAAACAAAAAAAAAAAAAAAAAAAGAAAAAATCTTTCCCAAAGTCAAAGCCATCAAAATGCAGGCAGGCCATACGCCAGCAAGTGCAGGGGCATGCAGCAAAGCTTGCCAAAATTGATCCCCACTGAAGGCCAAAACAGAAAAGAAGGACCTACAAACACGCTGGAATGGAGACACCATCAAAGGAATTGCAATTGGAGGAGAAAAAAAGAAAATTTGGGAAATTTAATGACTCTTAGAAAGTGGCCTGGGGTTTTATCAGGTACAGTGCAAAGGACCAAAAGATGCCAAAACTAAGCTCACAGATGTTGCAAAAGCAGGGTAAAAAGTCAAGGAGGAAGACAGAACTTAGGGGGCAAGATATGAGGGACATGGCATGAACACTTCAGAAAACAACCAAAAAAAGAAAAAATCTATCCCAAAGTCAAAGCCATCAAAATGCAGGCAGGCCATAGGCCAGCAAGTGCAGGGACATGCAGCAAAGCTTGCCAAAATTGATCCCCACTGAAGGCCAAAACTGAAAAGAAGGACTTACAAACACGCTGGAATGGAGACAGCATCAAAGGAATTGCAATTGGAGGAGAAAAAAAGAAAATTTGGGAAATTTAATGACTCTTAGAAAGTGGCCTGGGGTTTATATCAGGTGCAGTGCAAAGGACCAAAAGGTGCCAAAACTAAGCTCACAGATGTTGCAAAAGCAGGGGAAAAAGACAAGGAGGAAGACACAACTTAGGGGGCAAGATATGAGGGACATGGCATGAACACTTCAGAAAACAACCAAAAAAAGAAAAAAATCTTTCCCAAAGTCAAAGCCATCAAAAGGCATGGCCTGCCATCAAGTGCAGGGACATGCACCAAAGATTCCTCTATTGGTCCCCATTGAAATCGCAAGATTCCTTTTCCCTTCCCGAAAGGAAATGAAATTTCCTTTCGGGAAGGGAAAAGGAATCTTGCGAATCCCAAAAGAAATGCTTACAAACACTCTGGAAAGGAGATAGGTTCAAATGAAATGCAATTGAAAAAAGCAGAAAATCGGGAATTTTAGTCTCTTCAAAAAATAGGCTGTGAGGAAATCAGCTGCATTGCAAAGGACCAAAAGGTGCCAAAACTAAGCTCACAGATGTTGCAAAAGCAGGGGAAAAAGTCAAGGAGGAAGACACAACTTAGGGGGCAAGATATGAGGGACATGGCATGAATACTTAAAATAATAAAAAAAAAAAAAAGAAAAACTCTTTCCCAAAGTCAAAGCCATCAAAATGCAGGCAGGCCATACGCCAGCAAGTGCAGGCACATGCAGCAAAGCTTGCCAAAATTGATCCCCACTGAAGGCCAAAACAGAAAAGAAGGACCTACAAACACGCTGGAATGGAGTCAACATCAAAGGAATTGCAATTGGAGGAGAAAAAAAGAAAATTTGGGAAATTTAGTGACTCTAAGAAAATGGCCTGGGTTAATATCAGGTGCAGTGCAAAGGACCAAAAGGTGCCAAAACTAAGCTCACAGATGTTGCAAAAGCAGGGGAAAAAGTGAAGGAGGAAGACACAACTTAGGGGGCAAGATATGAGGGACATGGCATGAATACTTAAAATAATAAAAAAAAAAAAGAAAAAATCTTTCCCAAAGTCAAAGCCATCAAAATGCAGGCAGGCCATACACACCAAGGGCAGGCACATGCAGCAAAGCTTGCCAAAATTGATCCCCACTGAAGGCCAAAACAGAAAAGAAGGACCTACAAACACGCTGTAATGGAGACACCATCAAAGGAATTGCAATTGGAGGAGAAAAAAAAGAAAATTTGGGAAATTTAATGACTCTTAGAAAGTGGCCTGGGGTTTTATCAGGTGCAGTGCAAAGGACCAAAAGATGCCAAAACTAAGATCACAGATGTTGCAAAAGCAGGGTAAAAAGTCAAGGACGAAGACAGAACTTAGGGGGCAAGATATGAGGGACATGGCATGAACACTTCAGAAAACAACCAAAAAAAGAAAAAATCTATCCCAAAGTCAAAGCCATCAAAATGCAGGCAGGCCATAGGCCAGCAAGTGCAGGGACATGCAGCAAAGTTTGCCAAAATTGATCCCCACTGAAGGCCAAAACAGAAAAGAAGGACTTACAAACACGCTGGAATGGAGACAACATCAAAGGATTTGCAATTGGAGGAGAAAAAAAGAAAATTTGGGAAATTTAGTGATTCTAAGAAAATGGCCTAGGTTTATATCAGGTGCAGTGCAAAGGACCAAAAGGTGCCAAAACTAAGCTCACAGATGTTGCAAAAGCAGGGGAAAAAGTCAAGGAGGAAGACACAACTTAGGGGGCAAGATGTGAGGGACATGGCATGAATACTTAAAATAATAAAAAAAAAAAAAAGAAAAAATCTATCCCAAAGTCAAAGCCATCAAAATGCAGGCAGGCCATAGGCCAGCAAGTGCAGGGACATGCAGCAAAGCTTGCCAAAATTGATCCCCACTGAAGGCCAAAACAGAAAAGAAGGACTTACAAACACGCTGGAATGGAGACAACATCAAAGGATTTGCAATTGGAGGAGAAAAAAAGAAAATTTGGGAAATTTAATGACTCTTAGAAGGTGGCCTGGGGTTTTACCAGGTGCAGTGCAAAGGACCAAAAGATGCAAAAACTAAGCTCACAGATGTTGCAAAAGCAGGGGAAAAAGTCAAGGAGGAAGACACAACTTAGGGAGCAAGATGTGAGGGACATGGCATGAACACTTCAGAAAACAACCAAAAAAAGAAAAAAATCTTTCCCAAAGTCAAAGCCATCAAAAGGCAGGCAGGCCATACGCCAGCAAATGCAGGGACATGCAGCAAAGCTTGCCAAAATTGATCCCCACTGAAGGCCAAAACTGAAAAGAAGGACTTACAAACACGCTGGAATGGAGACAGCATCAAAGGAATTGCAATTGGAGGAGAAAAAAAAAAATTGGGAAATTTAGTGACTCTAAGAAAATGGCCTGGGTTTATATCAGGTGCAGTGCAAAGGACCAAAAGGTGCCAAAACTAAGCTCACAGATGTTGCAAAAGCAGGGGAAAAAGTCAAGGAGGAAGACACAACTTAGGGGGCAAGATATGAGGGACATGGCATGAACACTTCAGAAAACAACCAAAAAAAGAAAAAAATCTTTCCCAAAGTCAAAGCCATCAAAAGCCATGGCCTGCCATCAAGTGCAGGGACATGCACCAAAGATTCCTCTATTGGTCCCCATTGAAATCGCAAGATTCCTTTTCCCTTCCCGAAAGGAAATGAAATTTCCTTTCGGGAAGGGAAAAGGAATCTTGCGAATCCCAAAAGAAATGCTTACAAACACTCTGGAAAGGAGATAGGTTCAAATGAAATGCAATTGAAAAAAGCAGAAAATCGGGAATTTTAGTCTCTTCAAAAAATAGGCTGTGAGGAAATCAGCTGCATTGCAAAGGACCAAAAGGTGCCAAAACTAAGCTCACAGATGTTGCAAAAGCAGGGGAAAAAGTCAAGGAGGAAGACACAACTTAGGGGGCAAGATATGAGGGACATGGCATGAATACTTAAAACAAAAAAAAAAAAAAAAAAGAAAAAATCTTTCCCAAAGTCAAAGCCATCAAAATGCAGGCAGGCCATACACCACCAAGGGCAGGCACATGCAGCAAAGCTTGCCAAAATTGATCCCCACTGAAGGCCAAAACAGAAAAGAAGGACCTACAAACACGCTGGAATGGAGACACCATCAAAGGAATTGCAATTGGAGGAGAAAAAAAGAAAATTTGGGAAATTTAATGACTCTTAAAAAGTGGCCTGGGGTTTTATCAGGTACAGTGCAAAGGACCAAAAGATGCCAAAACTAAGCTCACAGATGTTGCAAAAGCAGGGGAAAAAGTCAAGGCGGAAGACAGAACTTAGGGGGCAAGATATGAGGGACATGGCATGAACACTTCAGAAAACAACCAAAAAAAGAAAAAATCTATCCCAAAGTCAAAGCCATCAAAATGCAGGCAGGCCATAGGCCAGCAAGTGCAGGGACATGCAGCAAAGCTTGCCAAAATTGATCCCCACTGAAGGCCAAAACTGAAAAGAAGGACTTACAAACACGCTGGAATGGAGACAGCATCAAAGGAATTGCAATTGGAGGAGAAAAAAAGAAAATTTGGGAAATTTAATGACTCTTAGAAAGTGGCCTGGGGTTTATATCAGGTGCAGTGCAAAGGACCAAAAGGTGCCAAAACTAAGCTCACAGATGTTGCAAAAGCAGGGGAAAAAGACAAGGAGGAAGACACAACTTAGGGGGCAAGATATGAGGGACATGGCATGAACACTTCAGAAAACAACCAAAAAAAGAAAAAAATCTTTCCCAAAGTCAAAGCCATCAAAAGGCATGGCCTGCCATCAAGTGCAGGGACATGCACCAAAGATTCCTCTATTGGTCCCCATTGAAATCGCAAGATTCCTTTTCCCTTCCCGAAAGGAAATGAAATTTCCTTTCGGGAAGGGAAAAGGAATCTTGCGAATCCCAAAAGAAATGCTTACAAACACTCTGGAAAGGAGATAGGTTCAAATGAAATGCAATTGAAAAAAGCAGAAAATCGGGAATTTTAGTCTCTTCAAAAAATAGGCTGTGAGGAAATCAGCTGCATTGCAAAGGACCAAAAGGTGCCAAAACTAAGCTCACAGATGTTGCAAAAGCAGGGGAAAAAGTCAAGGAGGAAGACACAACTTAGGGGGCAAGATATGAGGGACATGGCATGAATACTTAAAATAATAAAAAAAAAAAAAGAAAAACTCTTTCCCAAAGTCAAAGCCATCAAAATGCAGGCAGGCCATACGCCAGCAAGTGCAGGCACATGCAGCAAAGCTTGCCAAAATTGATCCCCACTGAAGGCCAAAACAGAAAAGAAGGACCTACAAACACGCTGGAATGGAGTCAACATCAAAGGAATTGCAATTGGAGGAGAAAAAAAGAAAATTTGGGAAATTTAGTGACTCTAAGAAAATGGCCTGGGTTAATATCAGGTGCAGTGCAAAGGACCAAAAGGTGCCAAAACTAAGCTCACAGATGTTGCAAAAGCAGGGGAAAAAGTGAAGGAGGAAGACACAACTTAGGGAGCAAGATATGAGGGACATGGCATGAATACTTAAAATAATAAAAAAAAAAAAGAAAAAATCTTTCCCAAAGTCAAAGCCATCAAAATGCAGGCAGGCCATACACCACCAAGGGCAGGCACATGCAGCAAAGCTTGCCAAAATTGATCCCCACTGAAGGCCAAAACAGAAAAGAAGGACCTACAAACACGCTGTAATGGAGACACCATCAAAGGAATTGCAATTGGAGGAGAAAAAAAGAAAATTTGGGAAATTTAATGACTCTTAGAAAGTGGCCTGGGGTTTTATCAGGTGCAGTGCAAAGGACCAAAAGATGCCAAAACTAAGATCACAGATGTTGCAAAAGCAGGGTAAAAAGTCAAGGACGAAGACAGAACTTAGGGGGCAAGATATGAGGGACATGGCATGAACACTTCAGAAAACAACCAAAAAAAGAAAAAATCTATCCCAAAGTCAAAGCCATCAAAATGCAGGCAGGCCATAGGCCAGCAAGTGCAGGGACATGCAGCAAAGTTTGCCAAAATTGATCCCCACTGAAGGCCAAAACAGAAAAGAAGGACTTACAAACACGCTGGAATGGAGACAACATCAAAGGATTTGCAATTGGAGGAGAAAAAAAGAAAATTTGGGAAATTTAGTGATTCTAAGAAAATGGCCTAGGTTTATATCAGGTGCAGTGCAAAGGACCAAAAGGTGCCAAAACTAAGCTCACAGATGTTGCAAAAGCAGGGGAAAAAGTCAAGGAGGAAGACACAACTTAGGGGGCAAGATATGAGGGACATGGCATGAATACTTAAAACAAAAAAAAAAAAAAAAAAGAAAAAATCTTTCCCAAAGTCAAAGCCATCAAAATGCAGGCAGGCCATACACCACCAAGGGCAGGCACATGCAGCAAAGCTTGCCAAAATTGATCCCCACTGAAGGCCAAAACAGAAAAGAAGGACCTACAAACACGCTGGAATGGAGACACCATCAAAGGAATTGCAATTGGAGGAGAAAAAAAGAAAATTTGGGAAATTTAATGACTCTTAGAAAGTGGCCTGGGGTTTTATCAGGTGCAGTGCAAAGGACCAAAAGATGCCAAAACTAAGCTCACAGATGTTGCAAAAGCAGGGTAAAAAGTCAAGGAGTAAGACAGAACTTAGGGGGCAAGATATGAGGGACATGGCATGAACACTTCAGAAAACAACCAAAAAAAGAAAAAATCTATCCCAAAGTCAAAGCCATCAAAATGCAGGCAGGCCATAGGCCAGCAAGTGCAGGGACATGCAGCAAAGCTTGCCAAAATTGATCCCCACTGAAGGCCAAAACAGAAAAGAAGGACTTACAAACACGCTGGAATGGAGACAACATCAAAGGATTTGCAATTGGAGGAGAAAAAAAGAAAATTTGGGAAATTTAGTGATTCTAAGAAAATGGCCTAGGTTTATATCAGGTGCAGTGCAAAGGACCAAAAGGTGCCAAAACTAAGCTCACAGATGTTGCAAAAGCAGGGGAAAAAGTCAAGGAGGAAGACACAACTTAGGGGGCAAGATGTGAGGGACATGGCATGAATACTTAAAATAATAAAAAAAAAAAAAAGAAAAAATCTTTCCCAAAGTCAAAGCCATCAAAAGGCAGGCAGGCCATACGCCAGCAAGTGCAGGCACATGCAGCAAAGTTTGCCAAAATTGATCCCCACTGAAGGCCAAAACAGAAAAGAAGGACTTACAAACACGCTGGAATGGAGACAACATCAAAGGATTTGCAATTGGAGGAGAAAAAAAGAAAATTTGGGAAATTTAATGACTCTTAGAAGGTGGCCTGGGGTTTTACCAGGTGCAGTGCAAAGGACCAAAAGATGCAAAAACTAAGCTCACAGATGTTGCAAAAGCAGGGGAAAAAGTCAAGGAGGAAGACACAACTTAGGGAGCAAGATGTGAGGGACATGGCATGAATACTTAAAACAAAAAAAAAAAAAAGAAAAAAAGAAAAAAATCTTTCCCAAAGTCAAAGCCATCAAAATGCAGGCAGGCCATACGCCAGCAAGTGCAGGGGCATGCAGCAAAGCTTGCCAAAATTGATCCCCACTGAAGGCCAAAACAGAAAAGAAGGACTTACAAACACGCTGGAATGGAGACAACATGAAAGGAATTCAATTTCTATGAGAAAAAAAGAAAATTTGGGTAAGTTAGTGATTCTAAGAAAATGGCCTGGGTTTATATCAGGTGCAGTGCAAAGGACCAAAAGGTGCCAAAACTAAGCTCACAGATGTTGCAAAAGCAGGGGAAAAAGTCAAGGAGGAAGACACAACTTAGGGGGCAAGATGTGAGGGACATGGCATGAACACTTCAGAAAACAACCAAAAAAAGAAAAAAATCTTTCCCAAAGTCAAAGCCATCAAAAGGCATGGCCTGCCATCAAGTGCAGGGACATGCACCAAAGATTCCTCTATTGGTCCCCATTGAAATCGCAAGATTCCATTTCCCTTCCCGAAAGGAAATGAAATTTCCTTTCGGGAAGGGAAAAGGAATCTTGCGAATCCCAAAAGGAAGGCTTACAAACACTCTGGAAAGGAGATAGGTTCAAATGAAATGCAATTGAAAAAAGCAGAAAATCGGGAATTTTAGTCTCTTCAAAAAATAGGCTGTGAGGAAATCAGCTGCATTGCAAAGGACCAAAAGGTGCCAAAACTAAGCTCACAGATGTTGCAAAAGCAGGGGAAAAAGTCAAGGAGGAAGACACAACTTAGGGGGCAAGATATGAGGGACATGGCATGAATACTTAAAACAAAAAAAAAAAAAAAAAAGAAAAAATCTTTCCCAAAGTCAAAGCCATCAAAATGCAGGCAGGCCATACACCACCAAGTGCAGGCACATGCAGCAAAGCTTGCCAAAATTGATCCCCACTGAAGGCCAAAACAGAAAAGAAGGACCTACAAACACGCTGGAATGGAGACAACATCAAAGGAATTGCAATTGGAGGAGAAAAAAAGAAAATTTGGGAAATTTAGTGACTCTAAGAAAATGGCCTGGGTTTATATCAGGTGCAGTGCAAAGGACCAAAAGATGCAAAAACTAAGCTCACAGATGTTGCAAAAGCAGGGGAAAAAGTGAAGGAGGAAGACACAACTTAGGGAGCAAGATATGAGGGACATGGCATGAATACTTAAAACAAAAAAAAAAAAAAAAAAAGAAAAAATCTTTCCCAAAGTCAAAGCCATCAAAATGCAGGCAGGCCATACGCCAGCAAGTGCAGGGGCATGCAGCAAAGCTTGCCAAAATTGATCCCCACTGAAGGCCAAAACAGAAAAGAAGGACCTACAAACACGCTGGAATGGAGACACCATCAAAGGAATTGCAATTGGAGGAGAAAAAAAGAAAATTTGGGAAATTTAATGACTCTTAGAAAGTGGCCTGGGGTTTTATCAGGTACAGTGCAAAGGACCAAAAGATGCCAAAACTAAGCTCACAGATGTTGCAAAAGCAGGGTAAAAAGTCAAGGAGGAAGACAGAACTTAGGGGGCAAGATATGAGGGACATGGCATGAACACTTCAGAAAACAACCAAAAAAAGAAAAAATCTATCCCAAAGTCAAAGCCATCAAAATGCAGGCAGGCCATAGGCCAGCAAGTGCAGGGACATGCAGCAAAGCTTGCCAAAATTGATCCCCACTGAAGGCCAAAACTGAAAAGAAGGACTTACAAACACGCTGGAATGGAGACAGCATCAAAGGAATTGCAATTGGAGGAGAAAAAAAGAAAATTTGGGAAATTTAATGACTCTTAGAAAGTGGCCTGGGGTTTATATCAGGTGCAGTGCAAAGGACCAAAAGGTGCCAAAACTAAGCTCACAGATGTTGCAAAAGCAGGGGAAAAAGACAAGGAGGAAGACACAACTTAGGGGGCAAGATATGAGGGACATGGCATGAACACTTCAGAAAACAACCAAAAAAAGAAAAAAATCTTTCCCAAAGTCAAAGCCATCAAAAGGCATGGCCTGCCATCAAGTGCAGGGACATGCACCAAAGATTCCTCTATTGGTCCCCATTGAAATCGCAAGATTCCTTTTCCCTTCCCGAAAGGAAATGAAATTTCCTTTCGGGAAGGGAAAAGGAATCTTGCGAATCCCAAAAGAAATGCTTACAAACACTCTGGAAAGGAGATAGGTTCAAATGAAATGCAATTGAAAAAAGCAGAAAATCGGGAATTTTAGTCTCTTCAAAAAATAGGCTGTGAGGAAATCAGCTGCATTGCAAAGGACCAAAAGGTGCCAAAACTAAGCTCACAGATGTTGCAAAAGCAGGGGAAAAAGTCAAGGAGGAAGACAGAACTTAGGGGGCAAGATATGAGGGACATGGCATGAATACTTAAAATAATAAAAAAAAAAAAAAGAAAAACTCTTTCCCAAAGTCAAAGCCATCAAAATGCAGGCAGGCCATACGCCAGCAAGTGCAGGCACATGCAGCAAAGCTTGCCAAAATTGATCCCCACTGAAGGCCAAAACAGAAAAGAAGGACCTACAAACACGCTGGAATGGAGTCAACATCAAAGGAATTGCAATTGGAGGAGAAAAAAAGAAAATTTGGGAAATTTAGTGACTCTAAGAAAATGGCCTGGGTTAATATCAGGTGCAGTGCAAAGGACCAAAAGGTGCCAAAACTAAGCTCACAGATGTTGCAAAAGCAGGGGAAAAAGTGAAGGAGGAAGACACAACTTAGGGAGCAAGATATGAGGGACATGGCATGAATACTTAAAATAATAAAAAAAAAAAAGAAAAAATCTTTCCCAAAGTCAAAGCCATCAAAATGCAGGCAGGCCATACACCACCAAGGGCAGGCACATGCAGCAAAGCTTGCCAAAATTGATCCCCACTGAAGGCCAAAACAGAAAAGAAGGACCTACAAACACGCTGTAATGGAGACACCATCAAAGGAATTGCAATTGGAGGAGAAAAAAAGAAAATTTGGGAAATTTAATGACTCTTAGAAAGTGGCCTGGGGTTTTATCAGGTGCAGTGCAAAGGACCAAAAGATGCCAAAACTAAGATCACAGATGTTGCAAAAGCAGGGTAAAAAGTCAAGGACGAAGACAGAACTTAGGGGGCAAGATATGAGGGACATGGCATGAACACTTCAGAAAACAACCAAAAAAAGAAAAAATCTATCCCAAAGTCAAAGCCATCAAAATGCAGGCAGGCCATAGGCCAGCAAGTGCAGGGACATGCAGCAAAGTTTGCCAAAATTGATCCCCACTGAAGGCCAAAACAGAAAAGAAGGACTTACAAACACGCTGGAATGGAGACAACATCAAAGGATTTGCAATTGGAGGAGAAAAAAAGAAAATTTGGGAAATTTAGTGATTCTAAGAAAATGGCCTAGGTTTATATCAGGTGCAGTGCAAAGGACCAAAAGGTGCCAAAACTAAGCTCACAGATGTTGCAAAAGCAGGGGAAAAAGTCAAGGAGGAAGACACAACTTAGGGGGCAAGATGTGAGGGACATGGCATGAATACTTAAAATAATAAAAAAAAAAAAAAGAAAAAATCTATCCCAAAGTCAAAGCCATCAAAATGCAGGCAGGCCATAGGCCAGCAAGTGCAGGGACATGCAGCAAAGCTTGCCAAAATTGATCCCCACTGAAGGCCAAAACAGAAAAGAAGGACTTACAAACACGCTGGAATGGAGACAACATCAAAGGATTTGCAATTGGAGGAGAAAAAAAGAAAATTTGGGAAATTTAATGACTCTTAGAAGGTGGCCTGGGGTTTTACCAGGTGCAGTGCAAAGGACCAAAAGATGCAAAAACTAAGCTCACAGATGTTGCAAAAGCAGGGGAAAAAGTCAAGGAGGAAGACACAACTTAGGGAGCAAGATGTGAGGGACATGGCATGAACACTTCAGAAAACAACCAAAAAAAGAAAAAAATCTTTCCCAAAGTCAAAGCCATCAAAAGGCAGGCAGGCCATACGCCAGCAAATGCAGGGACATGCAGCAAAGCTTGCCAAAATTGATCCCCACTGAAGGCCAAAACTGAAAAGAAGGACTTACAAACACGCTGGAATGGAGACAGCATCAAAGGAATTGCAATTGGAGGAGAAAAAAAAAAATTGGGAAATTTAGTGACTCTAAGAAAATGGCCTGGGTTTATATCAGGTGCAGTGCAAAGGACCAAAAGGTGCCAAAACTAAGCTCACAGATGTTGCAAAAGCAGGGGAAAAAGTCAAGGAGGAAGACACAACTTAGGGGGCAAGATATGAGGGACATGGCATGAACACTTCAGAAAACAACCAAAAAAAGAAAAAAATCTTTCCCAAAGTCAAAGCCATCAAAAGCCATGGCCTGCCATCAAGTGCAGGGACATGCACCAAAGATTCCTCTATTGGTCCCCATTGAAATCGCAAGATTCCTTTTCCCTTCCCGAAAGGAAATGAAATTTCCTTTCGGGAAGGGAAAAGGAATCTTGCGAATCCCAAAAGAAATGCTTACAAACACTCTGGAAAGGAGATAGGTTCAAATGAAATGCAATTGAAAAAAGCAGAAAATCGGGAATTTTAGTCTCTTCAAAAAATAGGCTGTGAGGAAATCAGCTGCATTGCAAAGGACCAAAAGGTGCCAAAACTAAGCTCACAGATGTTGCAAAAGCAGGGGAAAAAGTCAAGGAGGAAGACACAACTTAGGGGGCAAGATATGAGGGACATGGCATGAATACTTAAAACAAAAAAAAAAAAAAAAAAGAAAAAATCTTTCCCAAAGTCAAAGCCATCAAAATGCAGGCAGGCCATACACCACCAAGGGCAGGCACATGCAGCAAAGCTTGCCAAAATTGATCCCCACTGAAGGCCAAAACAGAAAAGAAGGACCTACAAACACGCTGGAATGGAGACACCATCAAAGGAATTGCAATTGGAGGAGAAAAAAAGAAAATTTGGGAAATTTAATGACTCTTAAAAAGTGGCCTGGGGTTTTATCAGGTACAGTGCAAAGGACCAAAAGATGCCAAAACTAAGCTCACAGATGTTGCAAAAGCAGGGGAAAAAGTCAAGGCGGAAGACAGAACTTAGGGGGCAAGATATGAGGGACATGGCATGAACACTTCAGAAAACAACCAAAAAAAGAAAAAATCTATCCCAAAGTCAAAGCCATCAAAATGCAGGCAGGCCATAGGCCAGCAAGTGCAGGGACATGCAGCAAAGCTTGCCAAAATTGATCCCCACTGAAGGCCAAAACTGAAAAGAAGGACTTACAAACACGCTGGAATGGAGACAGCATCAAAGGAATTGCAATTGGAGGAGAAAAAAAGAAAATTTGGGAAATTTAATGACTCTTAGAAAGTGGCCTGGGGTTTATATCAGGTGCAGTGCAAAGGACCAAAAGGTGCCAAAACTAAGCTCACAGATGTTGCAAAAGCAGGGGAAAAAGACAAGGAGGAAGACACAACTTAGGGGGCAAGATATGAGGGACATGGCATGAACACTTCAGAAAACAACCAAAAAAAGAAAAAAATCTTTCCCAAAGTCAAAGCCATCAAAAGGCATGGCCTGCCATCAAGTGCAGGGACATGCACCAAAGATTCCTCTATTGGTCCCCATTGAAATCGCAAGATTCCTTTTCCCTTCCCGAAAGGAAATGAAATTTCCTTTCGGGAAGGGAAAAGGAATCTTGCGAATCCCAAAAGAAATGCTTACAAACACTCTGGAAAGGAGATAGGTTCAAATGAAATGCAATTGAAAAAAGCAGAAAATCGGGAATTTTAGTCTCTTCAAAAAATAGGCTGTGAGGAAATCAGCTGCATTGCAAAGGACCAAAAGGTGCCAAAACTAAGCTCACAGATGTTGCAAAAGCAGGGGAAAAAGTCAAGGAGGAAGACACAACTTAGGGGGCAAGATATGAGGGACATGGCATGAATACTTAAAATAATAAAAAAAAAAAAAGAAAAACTCTTTCCCAAAGTCAAAGCCATCAAAATGCAGGCAGGCCATACGCCAGCAAGTGCAGGCACATGCAGCAAAGCTTGCCAAAATTGATCCCCACTGAAGGCCAAAACAGAAAAGAAGGACCTACAAACACGCTGGAATGGAGTCAACATCAAAGGAATTGCAATTGGAGGAGAAAAAAAGAAAATTTGGGAAATTTAGTGACTCTAAGAAAATGGCCTGGGTTAATATCAGGTGCAGTGCAAAGGACCAAAAGGTGCCAAAACTAAGCTCACAGATGTTGCAAAAGCAGGGGAAAAAGTGAAGGAGGAAGACACAACTTAGGGAGCAAGATATGAGGGACATGGCATGAATACTTAAAATAATAAAAAAAAAAAAGAAAAAATCTTTCCCAAAGTCAAAGCCATCAAAATGCAGGCAGGCCATACACCACCAAGGGCAGGCACATGCAGCAAAGCTTGCCAAAATTGATCCCCACTGAAGGCCAAAACAGAAAAGAAGGACCTACAAACACGCTGTAATGGAGACACCATCAAAGGAATTGCAATTGGAGGAGAAAAAAAGAAAATTTGGGAAATTTAATGACTCTTAGAAAGTGGCCTGGGGTTTTATCAGGTGCAGTGCAAAGGACCAAAAGATGCCAAAACTAAGATCACAGATGTTGCAAAAGCAGGGTAAAAAGTCAAGGAGTAAGACAGAACTTAGGGGGCAAGATATGAGGGACATGGCATGAATACTTAAAACAAAAAAAAAAAAAAAAAAGAAAAAATCTTTCCCAAAGTCAAAGCCATCAAAATGCAGGCAGGCCATACACCACCAAGGGCAGGCACATGCAGCAAAGCTTGCCAAAATTGATCCCCACTGAAGGCCAAAACAGAAAAGAAGGACCTACAAACACGCTGGAATGGAGACACCATCAAAGGAATTGCAATTGGAGGAGAAAAAAAGAAAATTTGGGAAATTTAATGACTCTTAGAAAGTGGCCTGGGGTTTTATCAGGTGCAGTGCAAAGGACCAAAAGATGCCAAAACTAAGCTCACAGATGTTGCAAAAGCAGGGTAAAAAGTCAAGGAGTAAGACAGAACTTAGGGGGCAAGATATGAGGGACATGGCATGAACACTTCAGAAAACAACCAAAAAAAGAAAAAATCTATCCCAAAGTCAAAGCCATCAAAATGCAGGCAGGCCATAGGCCAGCAAGTGCAGGGACATGCAGCAAAGCTTGCCAAAATTGATCCCCACTGAAGGCCAAAACAGAAAAGAAGGACTTACAAACACGCTGGAATGGAGACAACATCAAAGGATTTGCAATTGGAGGAGAAAAAAAGAAAATTTGGGAAATTTAGTGATTCTAAGAAAATGGCCTAGGTTTATATCAGGTGCAGTGCAAAGGACCAAAAGGTGCCAAAACTAAGCTCACAGATGTTGCAAAAGCAGGGGAAAAAGTCAAGGAGGAAGACACAACTTAGGGGGCAAGATGTGAGGGACATGGCATGAATACTTAAAATAATAAAAAAAAAAAAAAAGAAAAAATCTTTCCCAAAGTCAAAGCCATCAAAAGGCAGGCAGGCCATACGCCAGCAAGTGCAGGCACATGCAGCAAAGTTTGCCAAAATTGATCCCCACTGAAGGCCAAAACAGAAAAGAAGGACTTACAAACACGCTGGAATGGAGACAACATCAAAGGATTTGCAATTGGAGGAGAAAAAAAGAAAATTTGGGAAATTTAATGACTCTTAGAAGGTGGCCTGGGGTTTTACCAGGTGCAGTGCAAAGGACCAAAAGATGCAAAAACTAAGCTCACAGATGTTGCAAAAGCAGGGGAAAAAGTCAAGGAGGAAGACACAACTTAGGGAGCAAGATGTGAGGGACATGGCATGAATACTTAAAACAAAAAAAAAAAAAAGAAAAAAAGAAAAAAATCTTTCCCAAAGTCAAAGCCATCAAAATGCAGGCAGGCCATACGCCAGCAAGTGCAGGGGCATGCAGCAAAGCTTGCCAAAATTGATCCCCACTGAAGGCCAAAACAGAAAAGAAGGACTTACAAACACGCTGGAATGGAGACAACATGAAAGGAATTCAATTTCTATGAGAAAAAAAGAAAATTTGGGTAAGTTAGTGATTCTAAGAAAATGGCCTGGGTTTATATCAGGTGCAGTGCAAAGGACCAAAAGGTGCCAAAACTAAGCTCACAGATGTTGCAAAAGCAGGGGAAAAAGTCAAGGAGGAAGACACAACTTAGGGGGCAAGATGTGAGGGACATGGCATGAACACTTCAGAAAACAACCAAAAAAAGAAAAAAATCTTTCCCAAAGTCAAAGCCATCAAAAGGCATGGCCTGCCATCAAGTGCAGGGACATGCACCAAAGATTCCTCTATTGGTCCCCATTGAAATCGCAAGATTCCATTTCCCTTCCCGAAAGGAAATGAAATTTCCTTTCGGGAAGGGAAAAGGAATCTTGCGAATCCCAAAAGGAAGGCTTACAAACACTCTGGAAAGGAGATAGGTTCAAATGAAATGCAATTGAAAAAAGCAGAAAATCGGGAATTTTAGTCTCTTCAAAAAATAGGCTGTGAGGAAATCAGCTGCATTGCAAAGGACCAAAAGGTGCCAAAACTAAGCTCACAGATGTTGCAAAAGCAGGGGAAAAAGTCAAGGAGGAAGACACAACTTAGGGGGCAAGATATGAGGGACATGGCATGAATACTTAAAACAAAAAAAAAAAAAAAAAAAGAAAAAATCTTTCCCAAAGTCAAAGCCATCAAAATGCAGGCAGGCCATACACCACCAAGTGCAGGCACATGCAGCAAAGCTTGCCAAAATTGATCCCCACTGAAGGCCAAAACAGAAAAGAAGGACCTACAAACACGCTGGAATGGAGACAACATCAAAGGAATTGCAATTGGAGGAGAAAAAAAGAAAATTTGGGAAATTTAGTGACTCTAAGAAAATGGCCTGGGTTTATATCAGGTGCAGTGCAAAGGACCAAAAGATGCAAAAACTAAGCTCACAGATGTTGCAAAAGCAGGGGAAAAAGTGAAGGAGGAAGACACAACTTAGGGAGCAAGATATGAGGGACATGGCATGAATACTTAAAACAAAAAAAAAAAAAAAAAAAGAAAAAATCTTTCCCAAAGTCAAAGCCATCAAAATGCAGGCAGGCCATACGCCAGCAAGTGCAGGGGCATGCAGCAAAGCTTGCCAAAATTGATCCCCACTGAAGGCCAAAACAGAAAAGAAGGACCTACAAACACGCTGGAATGGAGACACCATCAAAGGAATTGCAATTGGAGGAGAAAAAAAGAAAATTTGGGAAATTTAATGACTCTTAGAAAGTGGCCTGGGGTTTTATCAGGTACAGTGCAAAGGACCAAAAGATGCCAAAACTAAGCTCACAGATGTTGCAAAAGCAGGGTAAAAAGTCAAGGAGGAAGACAGAACTTAGGGGGCAAGATATGAGGGACATGGCATGAACACTTCAGAAAACAACCAAAAAAAGAAAAAATCTATCCCAAAGTCAAAGCCATCAAAATGCAGGCAGGCCATAGGCCAGCAAGTGCAGGGACATGCAGCAAAGCTTGCCAAAATTGATCCCCACTGAAGGCCAAAACTGAAAAGAAGGACTTACAAACACGCTGGAATGGAGACAGCATCAAAGGAATTGCAATTGGAGGAGAAAAAAAGAAAATTTGGGAAATTTAATGACTCTTAGAAAGTGGCCTGGGGTTTATATCAGGTGCAGTGCAAAGGACCAAAAGGTGCCAAAACTAAGCTCACAGATGTTGCAAAAGCAGGGGAAAAAGACAAGGAGGAAGACACAACTTAGGGGGCAAGATATGAGGGACATGGCATGAACACTTCAGAAAACAACCAAAAAAAGAAAAAAATCTTTCCCAAAGTCAAAGCCATCAAAAGGCATGGCCTGCCATCAAGTGCAGGGACATGCACCAAAGATTCCTCTATTGGTCCCCATTGAAATCGCAAGATTCCTTTTCCCTTCCCGAAAGGAAATGAAATTTCCTTTCGGGAAGGGAAAAGGAATCTTGCGAATCCCAAAAGAAATGCTTACAAACACTCTGGAAAGGAGATAGGTTCAAATGAAATGCAATTGAAAAAAGCAGAAAATCGGGAATTTTAGTCTCTTCAAAAAATAGGCTGTGAGGAAATCAGCTGCATTGCAAAGGACCAAAAGGTGCCAAAACTAAGCTCACAGATGTTGCAAAAGCAGGGGAAAAAGTCAAGGAGGAAGACACAACTTAGGGGGCAAGATATGAGGGACATGGCATGAATACTTAAAATAATAAAAAAAAAAAAAAGAAAAACTCTTTCCCAAAGTCAAAGCCATCAAAATGCAGGCAGGCCATACGCCAGCAAGTGCAGGCACATGCAGCAAAGCTTGCCAAAATTGATCCCCACTGAAGGCCAAAACAGAAAAGAAGGACCTACAAACACGCTGGAATGGAGTCAACATCAAAGGAATTGCAATTGGAGGAGAAAAAAAGAAAATTTGGGAAATTTAGTGACTCTAAGAAAATGGCCTGGGTTAATATCAGGTGCAGTGCAAAGGACCAAAAGGTGCCAAAACTAAGCTCACAGATGTTGCAAAAGCAGGGGAAAAAGTGAAGGAGGAAGACACAACTTAGGGAGCAAGATATGAGGGACATGGCATGAATACTTAAAATAATAAAAAAAAAAAAGAAAAAATCTTTCCCAAAGTCAAAGCCATCAAAATGCAGGCAGGCCATACACCACCAAGGGCAGGCACATGCAGCAAAGCTTGCCAAAATTGATCCCCACTGAAGGCCAAAACAGAAAAGAAGGACCTACAAACACGCTGTAATGGAGACACCATCAAAGGAATTGCAATTGGAGGAGAAAAAAAGAAAATTTGGGAAATTTAATGACTCTTAGAAAGTGGCCTGGGGTTTTATCAGGTGCAGTGCAAAGGACCAAAAGATGCCAAAACTAAGATCACAGATGTTGCAAAAGCAGGGTAAAAAGTCAAGGAGTAAGACAGAACTTAGGGGGCAAGATATGAGGGACATGGCATGAATACTTAAAACAAAAAAAAAAAAAAAAAAGAAAAAATCTTTCCCAAAGTCAAAGCCATCAAAATGCAGGCAGGCCATACACCACCAAGGGCAGGCACATGCAGCAAAGCTTGCCAAAATTGATCCCCACTGAAGGCCAAAACAGAAAAGAAGGACCTACAAACACGCTGGAATGGAGACACCATCAAAGGAATTGCAATTGGAGGAGAAAAAAAGAAAATTTGGGAAATTTAATGACTCTTAGAAAGTGGCCTGGGGTTTTATCAGGTGCAGTGCAAAGGACCAAAAGATGCCAAAACTAAGCTCACAGATGTTGCAAAAGCAGGGTAAAAAGTCAAGGAGTAAGACAGAACTTAGGGGGCAAGATATGAGGGACATGGCATGAACACTTCAGAAAACAACCAAAAAAAGAAAAAATCTATCCCAAAGTCAAAGCCATCAAAATGCAGGCAGGCCATAGGCCAGCAAGTGCAGGGACATGCAGCAAAGCTTGCCAAAATTGATCCCCACTGAAGGCCAAAACAGAAAAGAAGGACTTACAAACACGCTGGAATGGAGACAACATCAAAGGATTTGCAATTGGAGGAGAAAAAAAGAAAATTTGGGAAATTTAGTGATTCTAAGAAAATGGCCTAGGTTTATATCAGGTGCAGTGCAAAGGACCAAAAGGTGCCAAAACTAAGCTCACAGATGTTGCAAAAGCAGGGGAAAAAGTCAAGGAGGAAGACACAACTTAGGGGGCAAGATGTGAGGGACATGGCATGAATACTTAAAATAATAAAAAAAAAAAAAAAGAAAAAATCTTTCCCAAAGTCAAAGCCATCAAAAGGCAGGCAGGCCATACGCCAGCAAGTGCAGGCACATGCAGCAAAGTTTGCCAAAATTGATCCCCACTGAAGGCCAAAACAGAAAAGAAGGACTTACAAACACGCTGGAATGGAGACAACATCAAAGGATTTGCAATTGGAGGAGAAAAAAAGAAAATTTGGGAAATTTAATGACTCTTAGAAGGTGGCCTGGGGTTTTACCAGGTGCAGTGCAAAGGACCAAAAGATGCAAAAACTAAGCTCACAGATGTTGCAAAAGCAGGGGAAAAAGTCAAGGAGGAAGACACAACTTAGGGAGCAAGATGTGAGGGACATGGCATGAATACTTAAAACAAAAAAAAAAAAAAGAAAAAAAGAAAAAAATCTTTCCCAAAGTCAAAGCCATCAAAATGCAGGCAGGCCATACGCCAGCAAGTGCAGGGGCATGCAGCAAAGCTTGCCAAAATTGATCCCCACTGAAGGCCAAAACAGAAAAGAAGGACTTACAAACACGCTGGAATGGAGACAACATGAAAGGAATTCAATTTCTATGAGAAAAAAAGAAAATTTGGGTAAGTTAGTGATTCTAAGAAAATGGCCTGGGTTTATATCAGGTGCAGTGCAAAGGACCAAAAGGTGCCAAAACTAAGCTCACAGATGTTGCAAAAGCAGGGGAAAAAGTCAAGGAGGAAGACACAACTTAGGGGGCAAGATGTGAGGGACATGGCATGAACACTTCAGAAAACAACCAAAAAAAGAAAAAAATCTTTCCCAAAGTCAAAGCCATCAAAAGGCATGGCCTGCCATCAAGTGCAGGGACATGCACCAAAGATTCCTCTATTGGTCCCCATTGAAATCGCAAGATTCCATTTCCCTTCCCGAAAGGAAATGAAATTTCCTTTCGGGAAGGGAAAAGGAATCTTGCGAATCCCAAAAGGAAGGCTTACAAACACTCTGGAAAGGAGATAGGTTCAAATGAAATGCAATTGAAAAAAGCAGAAAATCGGGAATTTTAGTCTCTTCAAAAAATAGGCTGTGAGGAAATCAGCTGCATTGCAAAGGACCAAAAGGTGCCAAAACTAAGCTCACAGATGTTGCAAAAGCAGGGGAAAAAGTCAAGGAGGAAGACACAACTTAGGGGGCAAGATATGAGGGACATGGCATGAATACTTAAAACAAAAAAAAAAAAAAAAAAAGAAAAAATCTTTCCCAAAGTCAAAGCCATCAAAATGCAGGCAGGCCATACGCCAGCAAGTGCAGGGGCATGCAGCAAAGCTTGCCAAAATTGATCCCCACTGAAGGCCAAAACAGAAAAGAAGGACCTACAAACACGCTGTAATGGAGACACCATCAAAGGAATTGCAATTGGAGGAGAAAAAAAGAAAATTTGGGAAATTTAATGACTCTTAGAAAGTGGCCTGGGGTTTTATCAGGTGCAGTGCAAAGGACCAAAAGGTGCCAAAACTAAGCTCACAGATGTTGCAAAAGCAGGGTAAAAAGTCAAGGAGGAAGACAGAACTTAGGGGGCAAGATATGAGGGACATGGCATGAACACTTCAGAAAACAACCAAAAAAAGAAAAAATCTATCCCAAAGTCAAAGCCATCAAAATGCAGGCAGGCCATAGGCCAGCAAGTGCAGGGACATGCAGCAAAGCTTGCCAAAATTGATCCCCACTGAAGGCCAAAACAGAAAAGAAGGACTTACAAACACGCTGGAATGGAGACAACATGAAAGGAATTCAATTTCTATGAGAAAAAAAGAAAATTTGGGTAAGTTAGTGATTCTAAGAAAATGGCCTGGGTTTATATCAGGTGCAGTGCAAAGGACCAAAAGGTGCCAAAACTAAGCTCACAGATGTTGCAAAAGCAGGGGAAAAAGACAAGGAGGAAGACACAACTTAGGGGGCAAGATGTGAGGGACATGGCATGAACACTTCAGAAAACAACCAAAAAAAGAAAAAAATCTTTCCCAAAGTCAAAGCCATCAAAAGGCATGGCCTGCCATCAAGTGCAGGGACATGCACCAAAGATTCCTCTATTGGTCCCCATTGAAATCGCAAGATTCCTCTTCCCTTCCCGAAAGGAAATGAAATTTCCTTTCGGGAAGGGAAAAGGAATCTTGCGAATCCCAAAAGAAAGACTTACAAACACTCTGGAAAGGAGACAGGTTCAAATGAAATGCAATTGAAAAAAGCAGAAAATCGGGAATTTTAGTCTCTTCAAAAAATAGGCTGTGAGGAAATCAGCTGCATTGCAAAGGACCAAAAGGTGCCAAAACTAAGCTCACAGATGTTGCAAAAGCAGGGGAAAAAGTCAAGGAGGAAGACACAACTTAGGGGGCAAGATATGAGGGACATGGCATGAATACTTAAAATAAAACAAAAAAAAAAAGAAAAAATCTTTCCCAAAGTCAAAGCCTTCAAAATGCAGGCAGGCCATACGCCACCAAGGGCAGGCACATGCAGCAAAGTTTGCCAAAATTGATCCCCACTGAAGGCCAAAACAGAAAAGAAGGACCTACAAACACGCTGGAATGGAGACAGCATCAAAGGAATTGCAATTGGAGAAAAAAAAAAAAAAAATTGGGAAATTTAGTGACTCTAACAAAATGGCCTGGGTTTATATCAGGTGCAGTGCAAAGGACCAAAAGGTGCCAAAACTAAGCTCACAGATGTTGCAAAAGCAGGGGAAAAAGTCAAGGAGGAAGACACAACTTAGGGGGCAAGATATGAGGGACATGGCATGAACACTTCAGAAAACAACCAAAAAAAGAAAAAAATCTTTCCCAAAGTCAAAGCCATAAAAATGCAGGCAGGCCATACGCCAGCAAGTGCAGGCACATGCAGCAAAGCTTGCCAAAATTGATCCCCACTGAAGGCCAAAACAGAAAAGAAGGACTTACAAACACGCTGGAATGGAGACACCATCAAAGGAATTGTAATTGGAGAAAAAAAAAAAAAAATTGGGAAATTTAGTGACTCTAACAAAATGGCCTGGGTTTATATCAGGTGCAGTGCAAAGGAGCAAAAGGTGCCAAAACTAAGCTCACAGATGTTGCAAAAGCAGGGGAAAAAGTCAAGGAGGAAGACACAACTTACGGGGCAAGATGTGAGGGACATGGCATGAATACTTAAAACAAAAAAGAAAAAAAAAAGAAAAAATCTTTCCCAAAGTCTAAGCCATCAAAATGCAGGCAGGCCATGCACCAGCAAGGGCAGGCACATGCAGCAAAGCTTGCCAAAATTGATCCCCACTGAAGGCCAAAACAGAAAAGAAGGACTTACAAACACGCTGGAATGGAGACAACATCAAAGGATTTGCAATTGGAGGAGAAAAAAAGAAAATTTGGGAAATTTAATGACTCTAAGAAAATGGCCTGGGTTTATATCAGGTGCAGTGCAAAGGACCAAAAGGTGCCAAAACTAAGCTCACAGATGTTGCAAAAGCAGGGGAAAAAGTCAAGGAGGAAGACACAACTTAGGGGGCAAGATGTGAGGGACATGGCATGAATACTTAAAATAATAAAAAAAAAAAAAAAGAAAAAATCTTTCCCAAAGTCAAAGCCATCAAAAGGCAGGCAGGCCATACGCCAGCAAGTGCAGGCACATGCAGCAAAGTTTGCCAAAATTGATCCCCACTGAAGGCCAAAACAGAAAAGAAGGACTTACAAACACGCTGGAATGGAGACAACATCAAAGGATTTGCAATTGGAGGAGAAAAAAAGAAAATTTGGGAAATTTAATGACTCTTAGAAGGTGGCCTGGGGTTTTACCAGGTGCAGTGCAAAGGACCAAAAGATGCAAAAACTAAGCTCACAGATGTTGCAAAAGCAGGGGAAAAAGTCAAGGAGGAAGACACAACTTAGGGAGCAAGATGTGAGGGACATGGCATGAATACTTAAAACAAAAAAAAAAAAAAGAAAAAAAGAAAAAAATCTTTCCCAAAGTCAAAGCCATCAAAATGCAGGCAGGCCATACGCCAGCAAGTGCAGGGGCATGCAGCAAAGCTTGCCAAAATTGATCCCCACTGAAGGCCAAAACAGAAAAGAAGGACTTACAAACACGCTGGAATGGAGACAACATGAAAGGAATTCAATTTCTATGAGAAAAAAAGAAAATTTGGGTAAGTTAGTGATTCTAAGAAAATGGCCTGGGTTTATATCAGGTGCAGTGCAAAGGACCAAAAGGTGCCAAAACTAAGCTCACAGATGTTGCAAAAGCAGGGGAAAAAGTCAAGGAGGAAGACACAACTTAGGGGGCAAGATGTGAGGGACATGGCATGAACACTTCAGAAAACAACCAAAAAAAGAAAAAAATCTTTCCCAAAGTCAAAGCCATCAAAAGGCATGGCCTGCCATCAAGTGCAGGGACATGCACCAAAGATTCCTCTATTGGTCCCCATTGAAATCGCAAGATTCCATTTCCCTTCCCGAAAGGAAATGAAATTTCCTTTCGGGAAGGGAAAAGGAATCTTGCGAATCCCAAAAGGAAGGCTTACAAACACTCTGGAAAGGAGATAGGTTCAAATGAAATGCAATTGAAAAAAGCAGAAAATCGGGAATTTTAGTCTCTTCAAAAAATAGGCTGTGAGGAAATCAGCTGCATTGCAAAGGACCAAAAGGTGCCAAAACTAAGCTCACAGATGTTGCAAAAGCAGGGGAAAAAGTGAAGGAGGAAGACACAACTTAGGGGGCAAGATATGAGGGACATGGCATGAATACTTAAAACAAAAAAAAAAAAAAAAAAAGAAAAAATCTTTCCCAAAGTCAAAGCCATCAAAATGCAGGCAGGCCATACGCCAGCAAGTGCAGGGGCATGCAGCAAAGCTTGCCAAAATTGATCCCCACTGAAGGCCAAAACAGAAAAGAAGGACCTACAAACACGCTGTAATGGAGACACCATCAAAGGAATTGCAATTGGAGGAGAAAAAAAGAAAATTTGGGAAATTTAATGACTCTTAGAAAGTGGCCTGGGGTTTTATCAGGTGCAGTGCAAAGGACCAAAAGGTGCCAAAACTAAGCTCACAGATGTTGCAAAAGCAGGGTAAAAAGTCAAGGAGGAAGACAGAACTTAGGGGGCAAGATATGAGGGACATGGCATGAACACTTCAGAAAACAACCAAAAAAAGAAAAAATCTATCCCAAAGTCAAAGCCATCAAAATGCAGGCAGGCCATAGGCCAGCAAGTGCAGGGACATGCAGCAAAGCTTGCCAAAATTGATCCCCACTGAAGGCCAAAACAGAAAAGAAGGACTTACAAACACGCTGGAATGGAGACAACATGAAAGGAATTCAATTTCTATGAGAAAAAAAGAAAATTTGGGTAAGTTAGTGATTCTAAGAAAATGGCCTGGGTTTATATCAGGTGCAGTGCAAAGGACCAAAAGGTGCCAAAACTAAGCTCACAGATGTTGCAAAAGCAGGGGAAAAAGACAAGGAGGAAGACACAACTTAGGGGGCAAGATGTGAGGGACATGGCATGAACACTTCAGAAAACAACCAAAAAAAGAAAAAAATCTTTCCCAAAGTCAAAGCCATCAAAAGGCATGGCCTGCCATCAAGTGCAGGGACATGCACCAAAGATTCCTCTATTGGTCCCCATTGAAATCGCAAGATTCCTCTTCCCTTCCCGAAAGGAAATGAAATTTCCTTTCGGGAAGGGAAAAGGAATCTTGCGAATCCCAAAAGAAAGACTTACAAACACTCTGGAAAGGAGACAGGTTCAAATGAAATGCAATTGAAAAAAGCAGAAAATCGGGAATTTTAGTCTCTTCAAAAAATAGGCTGTGAGGAAATCAGCTGCATTGCAAAGGACCAAAAGGTGCCAAAACTAAGCTCACAGATGTTGCAAAAGCAGGGGAAAAAGTCAAGGAGGAAGACACAACTTAGGGGGCAAGATATGAGGGACATGGCATGAATACTTAAAATAAAACAAAAAAAAAAAGAAAAAATCTTTCCCAAAGTCAAAGCCTTCAAAATGCAGGCAGGCCATACGCCACCAAGGGCAGGCACATGCAGCAAAGTTTGCCAAAATTGATCCCCACTGAAGGCCAAAACAGAAAAGAAGGACCTACAAACACGCTGGAATGGAGACAGCATCAAAGGAATTGCAATTGGAGAAAAAAAAAAAAAAAATTGGGAAATTTAGTGACTCTAACAAAATGGCCTGGGTTTATATCAGGTGCAGTGCAAAGGACCAAAAGGTGCCAAAACTAAGCTCACAGATGTTGCAAAAGCAGGGGAAAAAGTCAAGGAGGAAGACACAACTTAGGGGGCAAGATATGAGGGACATGGCATGAACACTTCAGAAAACAACCAAAAAAAGAAAAAAATCTTTCCCAAAGTCAAAGCCATAAAAATGCAGGCAGGCCATACGCCAGCAAGTGCAGGCACATGCAGCAAAGCTTGCCAAAATTGATCCCCACTGAAGGCCAAAACA
Organism: Artemisiospiza belli; assembly: GCA_021963965.1. Classification (NCBI taxonomy): domain Eukaryota; kingdom Metazoa; phylum Chordata; class Aves; order Passeriformes; family Passerellidae; genus Artemisiospiza; species Artemisiospiza belli. Next base: position 133,148 of record JAKDEW010000670.1, on the reverse strand, counting down.
GAAAAGAAGGACTTACAAACACGCTGGAATGGAGACAACATGAAAGGAATTCAATTTCTATGAGAAAAAAATAAAATTTGGGTAAGTTAGTGATTCTAAGAAAATGGCCTGGGTTTATATCAGGTGCAGTGCAAAGGACCAAAAGGTGCCAAAACTAAGCTCACAGATGTTGCAAAAGCAGGGGAAAAAGTCAAGGAGGAAGACACAACTTAGGGGGCAAGATGTGAGGGACATGGCATGAACACTTCAGAAAACAACCAAAAAAAGAAAAAAATCTTTCCCAAAGTCAAAGCCATCAAAAGCCATGGCCTGCCATCAAGTGCAGGGACATGCACCAAAGATTCCTCTATTGGTCCCCATTGAAATCGCAAGATTCCTTTTCCCTTCCCGAAAGGAAATGAAATTTCCTTTCGGGAAGGGAAAAGGAATCTTGCGAATCCCAAAAGAAAGGCTTACAAACACTCTGGAAAGGAGATAGGTTCAAATGAAATGCAATTGAAAAAAGCAGAAAATCGGGAATTTTAGTCTCTTCAAAAAATAGGCTGTGAGGAAATCAGCTGCATTGCAAAGGACCAAAAGGTGCCAAAACTAAGCTCACAGATGTTGCAAAAGCAGGGGAAAAAGTGAAGGAGGAAGACACAACTTAGGGGGCAAGATATGAGGGACATGGCATGAATACTTAAAATAATAAAAAAAAAAAAGAAAAAATCTTTCCCAAAGTCAAAGCCATCAAAATGCAGGCAGGCCATAGGCCAGCAAGTGCAGGCACATGCAGCAAAGCTTGCCAAAATTGATCCCCACTGAAGGCCAAAACAGAAAAGAAGGACTTACAAACACGCTGGAATTGAGACAGCATCAAAGGAATTGCAATTGGAGGAGAAAAAAAAAAATTGGGAAATTTAGTGACTCTAAGAAAATGGCCTGGGTTTATATAAGGTGCAGTGCAAAGGACCAAAAGGTGCCAAAACTAAGCTCACAGATGTTGCAAAAGCAGGGTAAAAAGTCAAGGAGGAAGACACAACTTAGGGGGCAAGATGTGAGGGACATGGCATGAATAGTTAAAACAAAAAAGAAAAAAAAAAGAAAAAATCTTTCCCAAAGTCAAAGCCATCAAAATGCAGGCAGGCCATACACCACCAAGGGCAGGCACATGCAGCAAAGCTTGCCAAAATTGATCCCCACTGAAGGCCAAAACAGAAAAGAAGGACCTACAAACACGCTGGAATGGAGACACCATCAAAGGAATTGCAATTGGAGGAGAAAAAAAGAAAATTTGGGAAATTTAATGACTCTTAGAAAGTGGCCTGGGGTTTTATCAGGTGCAGTGCAAAGGACCAAAAGATGCCAAAACTAAGCTCACAGATGTTGCAAAAGCAGGGTAAAAAGTCAAGGAGTAAGACAGAACTTAGGGGGCAAGATATGAGGGACATGGCATGAAAACTTAAAATAATAAAAAAAAAAAAAAGAAAAAATCTTTCCCAAAGTCAAAGCCATCAAAATGCAGGCAGGCCATAGGCCAGCAAGGGCAGGCACATGCAGCAAAGCTTGCCAAAACTGATCCCCACTGAAGGCCAAAACAGAAAAGAAGGACTTACAAACACGCTGGAATGGAGACAGCATCAAAGGAATTGCAATTGGAGAAAAAAAAAAAAAAATTGGGAAATTTAGTGACTCTAACAAAATGGCCTGGGTTTATATCAGGTGCAGTGCAAAGGACCAAAAGGTGCCAAAACTAAGCTCACAGATGTTGCAAAAGCAGGGGAAAAAGTGAAGGAGGAAGACACAACTTAGGGGGCAAGATGTGAGGGACATGGCATGAATACTTAAAACAAAAAAGAAAAAAAAAAGAAAAAATCTTTCCCAAAGTCAAAGCCATCAAAATGCAGGCAGGCCATGCACCACCAAGGGCAGGCACATGCAGCAAATCTTGCCAAAATTGATCCCCACTGAAGGCCAAAACAGAAAAGAAGGACTTACAAACAAGCTGGAATGGAGACACCATCAAAGGAATTGCAATTGGAGGAGAAAAAAAGAAAATTTGGGAAATTTAGTGACTCTAAGAAAATGGCCTGGGTTTATATCAGGTGCAGTGCAAAGGACCAAAAGGTGCCAAAACTAAGCTCACAGATGTTGCAAAAGCAGGGGAAAAAGTCAAGGAGGAAGACACAACTTAGGGAGCAAGATATGAGGGACATGGCCAGAATACTTAAAACAAAAAAAAAAAAAAAAAGAAAAAATCTTTCCCAAAGTCAAAGCCATCAAAATGCAGGCAGGCCATACGCCAGCAAGTGCAGGCACATGCAGCAAAGCTTGCCAAAATTGATCCCCACTGAAGGCCAAAACAGAAAAGAAGGACTTACAAACACGCTGGAATGGGGACAACATCAAAGGATTTGCAATTGGAGGAGAAAAAAAGAAAATTTGGGAAATTTAATGACTCTAAGAAAATGGCCTGGGTTTATATCAGGTGCAGTGCAAAGGACCAAAAGGTGCCAAAACTAAGCCCACAGATGTTGCAAAAGCAGGGGAAAAAGTCAAGGAGGAAGACACAACTTAGGGGGCAAGATATGAGGGACATGGCATGAACACTTCAGAAAACAACCAAAAAAAGAAAAAAATCTTTCCCAAAGTCAAAGCCATCAAAATGCAGGCAGGCCATAGGCCAGCAAGTGCAGGCACATGCAGCAAAGCTTGCCAAAATTGATCCCCACTGAAGGCCAAAACAGAAAAGAAGGACTTACAAACACGCTGGAATGGAGACAGCATCAAAGGAATTGTAATTGGAGAAAAAAAAAAAAAAATTGGGAAATTTAGTGACTCTAACAAAATGGCCTGGGTTTATATCAGGTGCAGTGCAAAGGACCAAAAGGTGCCAAAACTAAGCTCACAGATGTTGCAAAAGCAGGGGAAAAAGTCAAGGAGGAAGACAGAACTTAGGGGGCAAGATATGAGGGACATGGCATGAACACTTCAGAAAACAACCAAAAAAAGAAAAAATCTATCCCAAAGTCAAAGCCATCAAAATGCAGGCAGGCCATAGGCCAGCAAGTGCAGGGACATGCAGCAAAGCTTGCCAAAATTGATCCCCACTGAAGGCCAAAACAGAAAAGAAGGACTTACAAACACGCTGGAATGGAGACAACATGAAAGGAATTCAATTTCTATGAGAAAAAAAGAAAATTTGGGTAAGTTAGTGATTCTAAGAAAATGGCCTGGGGTTATATCAGGTGCAGTGCAAAGGACCAAAAGGTGCCAAAACTAAGCTCACAGATGTTGCAAAAGCAGGGGAAAAAGTGAAGGAGGAAGACACAACTTAGGGGGCAAGATGTGAGGGACATGGCATGAACACTTCAGAAAACAACCAAAAAAAGAAAAAAATCTTTCCCAAAGTCAAAGCCATCAAAAGGCATGGCCTGCCATCAAGTGCAGGGACATGCACCAAAGATTCCTCTATTGGTCCCCATTGAAATCGCAAGATTCCTTTTCCCTTCCCGAAAGGAAATGAAATTTCCTTTTGGGAAGGGAAAAGGAATCTTGCGAATCCCAAAAGAAATGCTTACAAACACTCTGGAAAGGAGATAGGTTCAAATGAAATGCAATTGAAAAAAGCAGAAAATCGGGAATTTTAGTCTCTTCAAAAAATAGGCTGTGAGGAAATCAGCTGCATTGCAAAGGACCAAAAGGTGCCAAAACTAAGCTCACAGATGTTGCAAAAGCAGGGGAAAAACTCAAGGAGGAAGACACAACTTAGGGGGCAAGATATCAGGGACATGGCATGAATACTTAAAATAATAAAATAAAAACAAAGAAAAAATCTTCCCCAAACTCAAAGCCATCAAAATGCAGGCAGGCCATATGCCAGCAAGGGCAGGCACATGCAGCAAAGCTTGCCAAAATTGATCCCCACTGAAGGCCAAAACAGAAAAGAAGGACTTACAAACACGCTGGAATGGAGACAACATGAAAGGAATTCAATTTCTATGAGAAAAAAAGAAAATTTGGGTAAGTTAGTTATTCTAAGAAAATGGCCTGGGTTTATATCAGGTGCAGTGCAAAGGACCAAAAGATGCCAAAACTAAGCTCACAGATGTTGCAAAAGCAGGGGAAAAAGTCAAGGAGGAAGACACAACTTAGGGGGCAAGATATGAGGGACATGTCATGAATACTTAAAATATTAAAAAAAAGAAAAAGAAAAAATCTATCCCAAAGTCAAAGCCATCAAAATGCAGGCAGGCCATACGCCACCAAGGGCAGGCACATGCAGCAAAGCTTGCCAAAATTGATCCCCACTGAAGGCCAAAACAGAAAAGAAGGACTTACAAACACGCTGGAATGGAGACAACATCAAAGGAATTGCAATTGGAGGAGAAAAAAAGAAAATTTGGGAAATTTAGTGACTCTAAGAAAATGGCCTGGGTTTATATCAGGTGCAGTGCAAAGGACCAAAAGATGCAAAAACTAAGCTCACAGATGTTGCAAAAGCAGCGGAAAAAGTCAAGGAGGAAGACACAACTTAGGGGGCAAGATATGAGGGACATGGCATGAATACTTTAAACAAAAAAGAAAAAAAAAAGAAAAAATCTTTCCCAAAGTCAAAGCCATCAAAATGCAGGCAGGCCATACACCACCAAGGGCAGGCACATGCAGCAAAGCTTGCCAAAATTGATCCCCACTGAAGGCCAAAACAGAAAAGAAGGACTTACAAACACGCTGGAATGGAGACAGCATCAAAGGAATTGCAATTGGAGGAGAAAAAAAAAAATTGGGAAATTTAGTGACTCTAAGAAAATGGCCTGGGTTTATATCAGGTGCAGTGCAAAGGACCAAAAGGTGCCAAAACTAAGCTCACAGATGTTGCAAAAGCAGGGGAAAAAGTCAAGGAGGAAGACACAACTTAGGGGGCAAGATGTGAGGGACATGGCATGAATACTTTAAATAATAAAAAAAAAAAAAAAAAAAAAATCTTTCCCAAAGTCAAAGCCATCAAAATGCAGGCAGGCCATACGCCAGCAAGTGCAGGCACATGCAGCAAAGTTTGCCAAAATTGATCCCCACTGAAGGCCAAAACAGAAAAGAAGGACCTACAAACACGCTGGAATGGAGTCAACATCAAAGGAATTGCAATTGGAGGGGAAAAAAAGAAAATTTGGGAAATTTAGTGACTCTAAGAAAATGGCCTGGGTTTATATCAGGTGCAGTGCAAAGGACCAAAAGGTGCCAAAACTAAGCTCACAGATGTTGCAAAAGCAGGGGAAAAAGTGAAGGAGGAAGACACAACTTAGGGAGCAAGATATGAGGGACATGGCATGAATACTTAAAACAAAAAAAAAAAAAAAAAAAAGAAAGAAAAAATCTTTCCCAAAGTCAAAGCCATCAAAATGCAGGCAGGCCATACACCACCAAGGGCAGGCACATGCAGCAAAGCTTGCCAAAATTGATCCCCACTGAAGGCCAAAACTGAAAAGAAGGACTTACAAACACGCTGGAATGGAGACAGCATCAAAGGAATTGCAATTGGAGGAGAAAAAAAAAAATTGGGAAATTTAGTGACTCTAAGAAAATGGCCTGGGTTTATATCAGGTGCAGTGCAAAGGACCAAAAGGTGCCAAAACTAAGCTCACAGATGTTGCAAAAGCAGGGGAAAAAGTCAAGGAGGAAGACACAACTTAGGGGGCAAGATGTGAGGGACATGGCATGAACACTTCAGAAAACAACCAAAAAAAGAAAAAAATCTTTCCCAAAGTCAAAGCCATCAAAAGGCATGGCCTGCCATCAAGTGCAGGGACATGCACCAAAGATTCCTCTATTGGTCCCCATTGAAATCGCAAGATTCCTTTTCCCTTCCCGAAAGGAAATGAAATTACAAACACGCTGGAATGGAGACAGCATCAAAGGAATTGCAATTGGAGGAGAAAAAAAAAAATTGGGAAATTTAGTGACTCTAAGAAAATGGCCTGGGTTTATATCAGGTGCAGTGCAAAGGACCAGAAGGTGCCAAAACTAAGCTCACAGATGTTGCAAAAGCAGGGGAAAAAGTGAAGGAGGAAGACACAACTTAGGGGGCAAGATGTGAGGGACATGGCATGAACACTTCAGAAAACAACCAAAAAAAGAAAAAAATCTTTCCCAAAGTCAAAGCCATCAAAAGGCATGGCCTGCCATCAAGTGCAGGGACATGCACCAAAGATTCCTCTATTGGTCCCCATTGAAATCGCAAGATTCCTTTTCCCTTCCCGAAAGGAAATGAAATTTCCTTTCGGGAAGGGAAAAGGAATCTTGCGAATCCCAAAAGAAATGCTTACAAACACTCTGGAAAGGAGATAGGTTCAAATGAAATGCAATTGAAAAAAGCAGAAAATCGGGAATTTTAGTCTCTTCAAAAAATAGGCTGTGAGGAAATCAACTGCATTGCAAAGGACCAAAAGGTGCCAAAACTAAGCTCACAGATGTTGCAAAAGCAGGGGAAAAAGTCAAGGAGGAAGACACAACTTAGGGGGCAAGATATGAGGGACATGGCATGAATACTTAAAATAATAAAAAAAAAAAGAAAAAATCTTTCCCAAAGTCAAAGCCATCAAAATGCAGGCAGGCCATACATCACCAAGGGCAGGCACATGCAGCAAAGCTTGCCAAAATTGATCCCCACTGAAGGCCAAAACAGAAAAGAAGGACCTACAAACACGCTGTAATGGAGACACCATCAAAGAAATTGCAATTGGAGGAGAAAAAAAGAAAATTTGGGAAATTTAATGACTCTTAGAAAGTGGCCTGGGGTTTTATCAGGTGCAGTGCAAAGGACCAAAAGATGCCAAAACTAAGCTCACAGATGTTGCAAAAGCAGGGTAAAAAGTCAAGGAGTAAGACAGAACTTAGGGGGCAAGATATGAGGGACATGGCATGAATACTTAAAACAAAAAAAAAAAAAAAAAAAGAAAAAATCTTTCCCAAAGTCAAAGCCATCAAAATGCAGGCAGGCCATACACCACCAAGGGCAGGCACATGCAGCAAAGCTTGCCAAAATTGATCCCCACTGAAGGCCAAAACAGAAAAGAAGGACCTACAAACACGCTGGAATGGAGACACCATCAAAGGAATTGCAATTGGAGGAGAAAAAATGAAAATTTGGGAAATGTAATGACTCTTAGAAAGTGGCCTGGGGTTTTATCAGGTGCAGTGCAAAGGACCAAAAGATGCCAAAACTAAGCTCACAGATGTTGCAAAAGCAGGGTAAAAAGTCAAGGAGGAAGACACAACTTAGGGGGCAAGATATGAGGGACATGGCATGAACACTTCAGAAAACAACCAAAAAAAAAAAAAATCTATCCCAAAGTCAAAGCCATCAAAATGCAGGCAGGCCATAGGCCAGCAAGTGCAGGGACATGCAGCAAAGCTTGCCAAAATTGATCCCCACTGAAGGCCAAAACAGAAAAGAAGGACTTACAAACACGCTGGAATGGAGACAACATCAAAGGATTTGCAATTGGAGGAGAAAAAAAGAAAATTTGGGAAATTTAGTGATTCTAAGAAAATGGCCTAGGTTTATATCAGGTGCAGTGCAAAGGACCAAAAGGTGCCAAAACTAAGCTCACAGATGTTGCAAAAGCAGGGGAAAAAGTCAAGGAGGAAGACACAACTTAGGGGGCAAGATGTGAGGGACATGGCATGAATACTTAAAATAATAAAAAAAAAAAAAAAGAAAAAATCTTTCCCAAAGTCAAAGCCATCAAAAGGCAGGCAGGCCATACGCCAGCAAGTGCAGGCACATGCAGCAAAGTTTGCCAAAATTGATCCCCACTGAAGGCCAAAACAGAAAAGAAGGACTTACAAACACGCTGGAATGGAGACAACATCAAAGGAATTGCAATTGGAGGAGAAAAAAAGAAAATTTGGGAAATTTAATGACTCTTAGAAAGTGGCCTGGGGTTTTATCAGGTGCAGTGCAAAGGACCAAAAGGTGCCAAAACTAAGCTCACAGATGTTGCAAAAGCAGGGTAAAAAGTCAAGGACGAAGACAGAACTTAGGGGGCAAGATATGAGGGACATGGCATGAACACTTCAGAAAACAACCAAAAAAAGAAAAAATCTATCCCAAAGTCAAAGCCATCAAAATGCAGGCAGGCCATAGGCCAGCAAGTGCAGGGACATGCAGCAAAGCTTGCCAAAATTGATCCCCACTGAAGGCCAAAACAGAAAAGAAGGACTTACAAACACGCTGGAATGGAGACAACATGAAAGGAATTCAATTTCTATGAGAAAAAAAGAAAATTTGGGTAAGTTAGTGATTCTAAGAAAATGGCCTGGGTTTATATCAGGTGCAGTGCAAAGGACCAAAAGGTGCCAAAACTAAGCTCACAGATGTTGCAAAAGCAGGGGAAAAAGTCAAGGAGGAAGACACAACTTAGGGGGCAAGATGTGAGGGACATGGCATGAACACTTCAGAAAACAACCAAAAAAAGAAAAAAATCTTTCCCAAAGTCAAAGCCATCAAAAGGCATGGCCTGCCATCAAGTGCAGGGACATGCACCAAAGATTCCTCTATTGGTCCCCATTGAAATCGCAAGATTCCTCTTCCCTTCCCGAAAGGAAATGAAATTTCCTTTCGGGAAGGGAAAAGGAATCTTGCGAATCCCAAAAGAAAGACTTACAAACACTCTGGAAAGGAGACAGGTTCAAATGAAATGCAATTGAAAAAAGCAGAAAATCGGGAATTTTAGTCTCTTCAAAAAATAGGCTGTGAGGAAATCAGCTGCATTGCAAAGGACCAAAAGGTGCCAAAACTAAGCTCACAGATGTTGCAAAAGCAGGGGAAAAAGTCAAGGAGGAAGACACAACTTAGGGGGCAAGATATGAGGGACATGGCATGAATACTTAAAATAAAACAAAAAAAAAAAGAAAAAATCTTTCCCAAAGTCAAAGCCTTCAAAATGCAGGCAGGCCATACGCCACCAAGGGCAGGCACATGCAGCAAAGTTTGCCAAAATTGATCCCCACTGAAGGCCAAAACAGAAAAGAAGGACCTACAAACACGCTGGAAAGGAGTCAACATCAAAGGAATTGCAATTGGAGGAGAAAAAAAGAAAATTTGGGAAATTTAGTGACTCTAAGGAAATGGCCTGGGTTTATATCAGGTGCAGTGCAAAGGACCAAAAGGTGCCAAAACTAAGCTCACAGATGTTGCAAAAGCAGGGGAAAAAGTGAAGGAGGAAGACACAACTTAGGGAGCAAGATATGAGGGACATGGCATGAATACTTAAAATAAAAAAAAAAAAAAAGAAAAAAAGAAAAAAATCTTTCCCAAAGTCAAAGCCATCAAAATGCAGGCAGGCCATAGGCCAGCAAGTGCAGGGACATGCAGCAAAGCTTGCCAAAATTGATCCCCACTGAAGGCCAAAACTGAAAAGAAGGACTTACAAACACGCTGGAATGGAGACAACATGAAAGGAATTCAATTTCTATGAGAAAAAAAGAAAATTTGGGAAAGTTAGTGATTCTAAGAAAATGGCCTGGGTTTATATCAGGTGCAGTGCAAAGGACCAAAAGGTGCCAAAACTAAGCTCACAGATGTTGCAAAAGCAGGGGAAAAAGACAAGGAGGAAGACACAACTTAGGGGGCAAGATGTGAGGGACATGGCATGAACACTTCAGAAAACAACCAAAAAAAGAAAAAAATCTTTCCCAAAGTCAAAGCCATCAAAAGGCATGGCCTGCCATCAAGTGCAGGGACATGCACCAAAGATTCCTCTATTGGTCCCCATTGAAATCGCAAGATTCCTTTTCCCTTCCCGAAAGGAAATGAAATTTCCTTTCGGGAAGGGAAAAGGAATCTTGCGAATCCCAAAAGGAAGGCTTACAAACACTCTGGAAAGGAGATAGGTTCAAATGAAATGCAATTGAAAAAAGCAGAAAATCGGGAATTTTAGTCTCTTCAAAAAGTAGGCTGTGAGGAAACCAGCTGCATTGCAAAGGACCAAAAGGTGCCAAAACTAAGCTCACAGATGTTGCAAAAGCAGGGGAAAAAGTCAAGGAGGAAGACACAACTTAGGGAGCAAGATATGAGGGACATGGCATGAATACTTAAAACAAAAAAAAAAAAAAAAAAAAAAAAAAAAGAAAAAAATCTTTCCCAAAGTCAAAGCCATCAAAATGCAGGCAGGCCATACACCACCAAGGGCAGGCACATGCAGCAAAGCTTGCCAAAATTGATCCCCACTGAAGGCCAAAACAGAAAAGAAGGACCTACAAACACGCTGGAATGGAGACACCATCAAAGGAATTGCAATTGGAGGAGAAAAAAAGAAAATTTGGGAAATTTAATGACTCTTAGAAAGTGGCCTGGGGTTTTATCAGGTGCAGTGCAAAGGACCAAAAGATGCCAAAACTAAGCTCACAGATGTTGCAAAAGCAGGGGAAAAAGTCAAGGACGAAGACAGAACTTAGGGGGCAAGATATGAGGGACATGGCATGAATACTTAAAATAATAAAAAAAAAAAAGAAAAAATCTTTCCCAAAGTCAAAGCCATCAAAATGCAGGCAGGCCATACACCACCAAGGGCAGGCACATGCAGCAAAGTTTGCCAAAATTGATCCCCACTGAAGGCCAAAACAGAAAAGAAGGACCTACAAACACGCTGGAAAGGAGTCAACATCAAAGGAATTGCAATTGGAGGAGAAAAAAAGAAAATTTGGGAAATTTAGTGACTCTAAGAAAATGGCCTGGGTTTATATCAGGTGCAGTGCAAAGGACCAAAAGATGCAAAAACTAAGCTCACAGATGTTGCAAAAGCAGGGGAAAAAGTCAAGGAGGAAGACACAACTTAGGGGGCAAGATATGAGGGACATGGCATGAATACTTAAAACAAAAAAAAAAAAAAAAAAAAAGAAAAAATCTTTCCCAAAGTCAAAGCCATCAAAATGCAGGCAGGCCATACGCCAGCAAGTGCAGGCACATGCAGCAAAGCTTGCCAAAATTGATCCCCACTGAAGGCCAAAACAGAAAAGAAGGACTTACAAACACGCTGGAATGGAGACAACATCAAAGGAATTGCAATTGGAGGAGAAAAAAAAAAATTGGGAAATTTAGTGACTCTAAGAAAATGGCCTGGGTTTATATCAGGTGCAGTGCAAAGGACCAAAAGGTGCCAAAACTAAGCTCACAGATGTTGCAAAAGCAGGGGAAAAAGTGAAGGAGGAAGACACAACTTAGGGGGCAAGATGTGAGGGACATGGCATGAATACTTAAAATAATAAAAAAAAAAAAAAGAAAAAATCTTTCCCAAAGTCAAAGCCATCAAAATGCAGGCAGGCCATACGCCACCAAGGGCAGGCACATGCAGCAAAGCTTGCCAAAATTGATCCCCACTGAAGGCCAAAACAGAAAAGAAGGACCTACAAACACGCTGGAAAGGAGACACCATCAAAGGAATTGCAATTGGAGGAGAAAAAAAGAAAATTTGGGAAATGTAATGACTCTTAGAAAGTGGCCTGGGGTTTTATCAGGTGCAGTGCAAAGGACCAAAAGATGCCAAAACTAAGCTCACAGATGTTGCAAAAGCAGGGTAAAAAGTCAAGGACGAAGACAGAACTTAGGGGGCAAGATATGAGGGACATGGCATGAACACTTCAGAAAACAACCAAAAAAAGAAAAAATCTGTCCTAAAGTCAAAGCCATCAAAATGCAGGCAGGCCATAGGCCAGCAAGTGCAGGGACATGCAGCAAAGTTTGCCAAAATTGATCCCCACTGAAGGCCAAAACAGAAAAGAAGGACTTACAAACACGCTGGAATGGAGACAACATCAAAGGATTTGCAATTGGAGGAGAAAAAAAGAAAATTTGGGAAATTTAGTGATTCTAAGAAAATGGCCTAGGTTTATATCAGGTGCAGTGCAAAGGACCAAAAGGTGCCAAAACTAAGCTCACAGATGTTGCAAAAGCAGGGGAAAAAGTCAAGGAGGAAGACACAACTTAGGGGGCAAGATGTGAGGGACATGGCATGAATACTTAAAATAATAAAAAAAAAAAAAAGAAAAAATCTTTCCCAAAGTCAAAGCCATCAAAAGGCAGGCAGGCCATACGCCAGCAAGTGCAGGCACATGCAGCAAAGTTTGCCAAAATTGATCCCCACTGAAGGCCAAAACAGAAAAGAAGGACTTACAAACACGCTGGAATGGAGACAACATCAAAGGATTTGCAATTGGAGGAGAAAAAAAGAAAATTTGGGAAATTTAATGACTCTTAGAAGGTGGCCTGGGGTTTTACCAGGTGCAGTGCAAAGGACCAAAAGATGCAAAAACTAAGCTCACAGATGTTGCAAAAGCAGGGGAAAAAGTCAAGGAGGAAGACACAACTTAGGGAGCAAGATGTGAGGGACATGGCATGAACACTTCAGAAAACAACCAAAAAAAGAAAAAAATCTTTCCCAAAGTCAAAGCCATCAAAAGGCAGGCAGGCCATACGCCAGCAAATGCAGGGACATGCAGCAAAGCTTGCCAAAATTGATCCCCACTGAAGGCCAAAACTGAAAAGAAGGACTTACAAACACGCTGGAATGGAGACAGCATCAAAGGAATTGCAATTGGAGGAGAAAAAAAAAAATTGGGAAATTTAGTGACTCTAAGAAAATGGCCTGGGTTTATATCAGGTGCAGTGCAAAGGACCAAAAGGTGCCAAAACTAAGCTCACAGATGTTGCAAAAGCAGGGGAAAAAGTCAAGGAGGAAGACACAACTTAGGGGGCAAGATATGAGGGACATGGCATGAACACTTCAGAAAACAACCAAAAAAAGAAAAAAATCTTTCCCAAAGTCAAAGCCATCAAAAGCCATGGCCTGCCATCAAGTGCAGGGACATGCACCAAAGATTCCTCTATTGGTCCCCATTGAAATCGCAAGATTCCTTTTCCCTTCCCGAAAGGAAATGAAATTTCCTTTCGGGAAGGGAAAAGGAATCTTGCGAATCCCAAAAGAAATGCTTACAAACACTCTGGAAAGGAGATAGGTTCAAATGAAATGCAATTGAAAAAAGCAGAAAATCGGGAATTTTAGTCTCTTCAAAAAATAGGCTGTGAGGAAATCAGCTGCATTGCAAAGGACCAAAAGGTGCCAAAACTAAGCTCACAGATGTTGCAAAAGCAGGGGAAAAAGTCAAGGAGGAAGACACAACTTAGGGGGCAAGATATGAGGGACATGGCATGAATACTTAAAACAAAAAAAAAAAAAAAAAAGAAAAAATCTTTCCCAAAGTCAAAGCCATCAAAATGCAGGCAGGCCATACACCACCAAGGGCAGGCACATGCAGCAAAGCTTGCCAAAATTGATCCCCACTGAAGGCCAAAACAGAAAAGAAGGACCTACAAACACGCTGGAATGGAGACACCATCAAAGGAATTGCAATTGGAGGAGAAAAAAAGAAAATTTGGGAAATTTAATGACTCTTAGAAAGTGGCCTGGGGTTTTATCAGGTACAGTGCAAAGGACCAAAAGATGCCAAAACTAAGCTCACAGATGTTGCAAAAGCAGGGTAAAAAGTCAAGGAGGAAGACAGAACTTAGGGGGCAAGATATGAGGGACATGGCATGAACACTTCAGAAAACAACCAAAAAAAGAAAAAATCTATCCCAAAGTCAAAGCCATCAAAATGCAGGCAGGCCATAGGCCAGCAAGTGCAGGGACATGCAGCAAAGCTTGCCAAAATTGATCCCCACTGAAGGCCAAAACTGAAAAGAAGGACTTACAAACACGCTGGAATGGAGACAGCATCAAAGGAATTGCAATTGGAGGAGAAAAAAAGAAAATTTGGGAAATTTAATGACTCTTACAAAGTGGCCTGGGGTTTATATCAGGTGCAGTGCAAAGGACCAAAAGGTGCCAAAACTAAGCTCACAGATGTTGCAAAAGCAGGGGAAAAAGACAAGGAGGAAGACACAACTTAGGGGGCAAGATATGAGGGACATGGCATGAACACTTCAGAAAACAACCAAAAAAAGAAAAAAATCTTTCCCAAAGTCAAAGCCATCAAAAGGCATGGCCTGCCATCAAGTGCAGGGACATGCACCAAAGATTCCTCTATTGGTCCCCATTGAAATCGCAAGATTCCTTTTCCCTTCCCGAAAGGAAATGAAATTTCCTTTCGGGAAGGGAAAAGGAATCTTGCGAATCCCAAAAGAAATGCTTACAAACACTCTGGAAAGGAGATAGGTTCAAATGAAATGCAATTGAAAAAAGCAGAAAATCGGGAATTTTAGTCTCTTCAAAAAATAGGCTGTGAGGAAATCAGCTGCATTGCAAAGGACCAAAAGGTGCCAAAACTAAGCTCACAGATGTTGCAAAAGCAGGGGAAAAAGTCAAGGAGGAAGACACAACTTAGGGGGCAAGATATGAGGGACATGGCATGAATACTTAAAATAATAAAAAAAAAAAAAGAAAAACTCTTTCCCAAAGTCAAAGCCATCAAAATGCAGGCAGGCCATACGCCAGCAAGTGCAGGCACATGCAGCAAAGCTTGCCAAAATTGATCCCCACTGAAGGCCAAAACAGAAAAGAAGGACCTACAAACACGCTGGAATGGAGTCAACATCAAAGGAATTGCAATTGGAGGAGAAAAAAAGAAAATTTGGGAAATTTAGTGACTCTAAGAAAATGGCCTGGGTTAATATCAGGTGCAGTGCAAAGGACCAAAAGGTGCCAAAACTAAGCTCACAGATGTTGCAAAAGCAGGGGAAAAAGTGAAGGAGGAAGACACAACTTAGGGAGCAAGATATGAGGGACATGGCATGAATACTTAAAACAAAAAAAAAAAAAAAAAAAAAAAGAAAAAATCTATCCCAAAGTCAAAGCCATCAAAATGCAGGCAGGCCATACGCCAGCAAGTGCAGGGACATGCAGCAAAGCTTGCCAAAATTGATCCCCACTGAAGGCCAAAACTGAAAAGAAGGACTTACAAACACGCTGGAATGGAGACAGCATCAAAGGAATTGCAATTGGAGGAGAAAAAAAAAAATTGGGAAATTTAGTGACTCTAAGAAAATGGCCTGGGTTTATATCAGGTGCAGTGCAAAGGACCAGAAGGTGCCAAAACTAAGCTCACAGATGTTGCAAAAGCAGGGGAAAAAGTGAAGGAGGAAGACACAACTTAGGGGGCAAGATGTGAGGGACATGGCATGAACACTTCAGAAAACAACCAAAAAAAGAAAAAAATCTTTCCCAAAGTCAAAGCCATCAAAAGGCATGGCCTGCCATCAAGTGCAGGGACATGCACCAAAGATTCCTCTATTGGTCCCCATTGAAATCGCAAGATTCCTTTTCCCTTCCCGAAAGGAAATGAAATTTCCTTTCGGGAAGGGAAAAGGAATCTTGCGAATCCCAAAAGAAATGCTTACAAACACTCTGGAAAGGAGATAGGTTCAAATGAAATGCAATTGAAAAAAGCAGAAAATCGGGAATTTTAGTCTCTTCAAAAAATAGGCTGTGAGGAAATCAACTGCATTGCAAAGGACCAAAAGGTGCCAAAACTAAGCTCACAGATGTTGCAAAAGCAGGGGAAAAAGTGAAGGAGGAAGACACAACTTAGGGGGCAAGATATGAGGGACATGGCATGAATACTTAAAATAATAAAAAAAAAAAAGAAAAAATCTTTCCCAAAGTCAAAGCCATCAAAATGCAGGCAGGCCATACACCACCAAGGGCAGGCACATGCAGCAAAGCTTGCCAAAATTGATCCCCACTGAAGGCCAAAACAGAAAAGAAGGACCTACAAACACGCTGGAATGGAGACACCATCAAAGGAATTGCAATTGGAGGAGAAAAAAAGAAAATTTGGGAAATTTAATGACTCTTAGAAAGTGGCCTGGGGTTTTATCAGGTGCAGTGCAAAGGACCAAAAGATGCCAAAACTAAGCTCACAGATGTTGCAAAAGCAGGGTAAAAAGTCAAGGAGTAAGACAGAACTTAGGGGGCAAGATATGAGGGACATGGCATGAACACTTCAGAAAACAACCAAAAAAAGAAAAAATCTATCCCAAAGTCAAAGCCATCAAAATGCAGGCAGGCCATAGGCCAGCAAGTGCAGGGACATGCAGCAAAGCTTGCCAAAATTGATCCCCACTGAAGGCCAAAACAGAAAAGAAGGACTTACAAACACGCTGGAATGGAGACAACATCAAAGGATTTGCAATTGGAGGAGAAAAAAAGAAAATTTGGGAAATTTAGTGATTCTAAGAAAATGGCCTAGGTTTATATCAGGTGCAGTGCAAAGGACCAAAAGGTGCCAAAACTAAGCTCACAGATGTTGCAAAAGCAGGGGAAAAAGTCAAGGAGGAAGACACAACTTAGGGGGCAAGATGTGAGGGACATGGCATGAATACTTAAAATAATAAAAAAAAAAAAAAAGAAAAAATCTTTCCCAAAGTCAAAGCCATCAAAAGGCAGGCAGGCCATAGGCCATCAAGTGCAGGCACATGCAGCAAAGTTTGCCAAAATTGATCCCCACTGAAGGCCAAAACAGAAAAGAAGGACTTACAAACACGCTGGAATGGAGACAACATCAAAGGATTTGCAATTGGAGGAGAAAAAAAGAAAATTTGGGAAATTTAATGACTCTTAGAAGGTGGCCTGGGGTTTTACCAGGTGCAGTGCAAAGGACCAAAAGATGCAAAAACTAAGCTCACAGATGTTGCAAAAGCAGGGGAAAAAGTCAAGGAGGAAGACACAACTTAGGGAGCAAGATGTGAGGGACATGGCATGAATACTTAAAACAAAAAAAAAAAAAAGAAAAAAAGAAAAAAATCTTTCCCAAAGTCAAAGCCATCAAAATGCAGGCAGGCCATACGCCAGCAAGTGCAGGGGCATGCAGCAAAGCTTGCCAAAATTGATCCCCACTGAAGGCCAAAACAGAAAAGAAGGACTTACAAACACGCTGGAATGGAGACAACATGAAAGGAATTCAATTTCTATGAGAAAAAAAGAAAATTTAGGTAAGTTAGTGATTCTAAGAAAATGGCCTGGGTTTATATCAGGTGCAGTGCAAAGGACCAAAAGGTGCCAAAACTAAGCTCACAGATGTTGCAAAAGCAGGGGAAAAAGTCAAGGAGGAAGACACAACTTAGGGGGCAAGATGTGAGGGACATGGCATGAACACTTCAGAAAACAACCAAAAAAAGAAAAAAATCTTTCCCAAAGTCAAAGCCATCAAAAGGCATGGCCTGCCATCAAGTGCAGGGACATGCACCAAAGATTCCTCTATTGGTCCCCATTGAAATCGCAAGATTCCATTTCCCTTCCCGAAAGGAAATGAAATTTCCTTTCGGGAAGGGAAAAGGAATCTTGCGAATCCCAAAAGGAAGGCTTACAAACACTCTGGAAAGGAGATAGGTTCAAATGAAATGCAATTGAAAAAAGCAGAAAATCGGGAATTTTAGTCTCTTCAAAAAATAGGCTGTGAGGAAATCAGCTGCATTGCAAAGGACCAAAAGGTGCCAAAACTAAGCTCACAGATGTTGCAAAAGCAGGGGAAAAAGTCAAGGAGGAAGACACAACTTAGGGGGCAAGATATGAGGGACATGGCATGAATACTTAAAACAAAAAAAAAAAAAAAAAAAGAAAAAATCTTTCCCAAAGTCAAAGCCATCAAAATGCAGGCAGGCCATACACCACCAAGTGCAGGCACATGCAGCAAAGCTTGCCAAAATTGATCCCCACTGAAGGCCAAAACAGAAAAGAAGGACCTACAAACACGCTGGAATGGAGACAACATCAAAGGAATTGCAATTGGAGGAGAAAAAAAGAAAATTTGGGAAATTTAGTGACTCTAAGAAAATGGCCTGGGTTTATATCAGGTGCAGTGCAAAGGACCAAAAGATGCAAAAACTAAGCTCACAGATGTTGCAAAAGCAGGGGAAAAAGTGAAGGAGGAAGACACAACTTAGGGAGCAAGATATGAGGGACATGGCATGAATACTTAAAATAAAAAAAAAAAAAAGAAAAAGAGAAAAAAATCTTTCCCAAAGTCAAAGCCATCAAAATGCAGGCAGGCCATAGGCCAGCAAGTGCAGGGACATGCAGCAAAGCTTGCCAAAATTGATCCCCACTGAAGGCCAAAACTGAAAAGAAGGACTTACAAACACGCTGGAATGGAGACAACATGAAAGGAATTCAATTTCTATGAGAAAAAAAGAAAATTTGGGAAAGTTAGTGATTCTAAGAAAATGGCCTGGGTTTATATCAGGTGCAGTGCAAAGGACCAAAAGGTGCCAAAACTAAGCTCACAGATGTTGCAAAAGCAGGGGAAAAAGACAAGGAGGAAGACACAACTTAGGGGGCAAGATGTGAGGGACATGGCATGAACACTTCAGAAAACAACCAAAAAAAGAAAAAAATCTTTCCCAAAGTCAAAGCCATCAAAAGGCATGGCCTGCCATCAAGTGCAGGGACATGCACCAAAGATTCCTCTATTGGTCCCCATTGAAATCGCAAGATTCCTTTTCCCTTCCCGAAAGGAAATGAAATTTCCTTTCGGGAAGGGAAAAGGAATCTTGCGAATCCCAAAAGGAAGGCTTACAAACACTCTGGAAAGGAGATAGGTTCAAATGAAATGCAATTGAAAAAAGCAGAAAATCGGGAATTTTAGTCTCTTCAAAAAATAGGCTGTGAGGAAACCAGCTGCATTGCAAAGGACCAAAAGGTGCCAAAACTAAGCTCACAGATGTTGCAAAAGCAGGGGAAAAAGTGAAGGAGGAAGACACAACTTAGGGAGCAAGATATGAGGGACATGGCATGAATACTTAAAACAAAAAAAAAAAAAAAAAAAAAAAAAAGAAAAAAATCTTTCCCAAAGTCAAAGCCATCAAAATGCAGGCAGGCCATACACCACCAAGGGCAGGCACATGCAGCAAAGCTTGCCAAAATTGATCCCCACTGAAGGCCAAAACAGAAAAGAAGGACCTACAAACACGCTGTAATGGAGACACCATCAAAGGAATTGCAATTGGAGGAGAAAAAAAGAAAATTTGGGAAATTTAATGACTCTTAGAAAGTGGCCTGGGGTTTTATCAGGTGCAGTGCAAAGGACCAAAAGATGCCAAAACTAAGCTCACAGATGTTGCAAAAGCAGGGGAAAAAGTCAAGGAGGAAGACACAACTTAGGGGGCAAGATATGAGGGACATGGCATGAACACTTCAGAAAACAACCAAAAAAAGAAAAAATCTATCCCAAAGTCAAAGCCATCAAAATGCAGGCAGGCCATAGGCCAGCAAGTGCAGGGACATGCAGCAAAGCTTGCCAAAATTGATCCCCACTGAAGGCCAAAACAGAAAAGAAGGACTTACAAACACGCTGGAATGGAGACAATATGAAAGGAATTCAATTTCTATGAGAAAAAAAGAAAATTTGGGTAAGTTAGTGATTCTAGGAAAATGGCCTGGGTTTATATCAGGTGCAGTGCAAAGGACCAAAAGGTGCCAAAACTAAGCTCACAGATGTTGCAAAAGCAGGGGAAAAAGACAAGGAGGAAGACACAACTTAGGGGGCAAGATATGAGGGACATGGCATGAACACTTCAGAAAACAACCAAAAAAAGAAAAAAATCTTTCCCAAAGTCAAAGCCATCAAAAGGCATGGCCTGCCATCAAGTGCAGGGACATGCACCAAAGATTCCTCTATTGGTCCCCATTGAAATTGCAAGATTCCTTTTCCCTTCCCGAAAGGAAATGAAATTTCCTTTCGGGAAGGGAAAAGGAATCTTGCGAATCCCAAAAGAAAGACTTACAAACACTCTGGAAAGGAGACAGGTTCAAATGAAATGCAATTGAAAAAAGCAGAAAATCGGGAATTTTAGTCTCTTCAAAAAATAGGCTGTGAGGAAATCAGCTGCATTGCAAAGGACCAAAAGGTGCCAAAACTAAGCTCACAGATGTTGCAAAAGCAGGGGAAAAAGTCAAGGAGGAAGACACAACTTAGGTGGCAAGATATGAGGGACATGGCATGAATACTTAAAACAAAAAAAAAAAAAAAAAAGAAAAAATCTTTCCCAAAGTCAAAGCCATCAAAATGCAGGCAGGCCATACACCACCAAGGGCAGGCACATGCAGCAAAGCTTGCCAAAATTGATCCCCACTGAAGGCCAAAACAGAAAAGAAGGACCTACAAACACGCTGGAATGGAGACACCATCAAAGGAATTGCAATTGGAGGAGAAAAAAAGAAAATTTGGGAAATTTAATGACTCTTAGAAAGTGGCCTGGGGTTTTATCAGGTGCAGTGCAAAGGACCAAAAGATGCCAAAACTAAGCTCACAGATGTTGCAAAAGCAGGGTAAAAAGTCAAGGAGTAAGACAGAACTTAGGGGGCAAGATATGAGGGACATGGCATGAACACTTCAGAAAACAACCAAAAAAAGAAAAAATCTATCCCAAAGTCAAAGCCATCAAAATGCAGGCAGGCCATAGGCCAGCAAGTGCAGGGACATGCAGCAAAGCTTGCCAAAATTGATCCCCACTGAAGGCCAAAACAGAAAAGAAGGACTTACAAACACGCTGGAATGGAGACAACATCAAAGGATTTGCAATTGGAGGAGAAAAAAAGAAAATTTGGGAAATTTAGTGATTCTAAGAAAATGGCCTAGGTTTATATCAGGTGCAGTGCAAAGGACCAAAAGGTGCCAAAACTAAGCTCACAGATGTTGCAAAAGCAGGGGAAAAAGTCAAGGAGGAAGACACAACTTAGGGGGCAAGATGTGAGGGACATGGCATGAATACTTAAAATAATAAAAAAAAAAAAAAAGAAAAAATCTTTCCCAAAGTCAAAGCCATCAAAAGGCAGGCAGGCCATACGCCAGCAAGTGCAGGCACATGCAGCAAAGTTTGCCAAAATTGATCCCCACTGAAGGCCAAAACAGAAAAGAAGGACTTACAAACACGCTGGAATGGAGACAACATCAAAGGATTTGCAATTGGAGGAGAAAAAAAGAAAATTTGGGAAATTTAATGACTCTTAGAAGGTGGCCTGGGGTTTTACCAGGTGCAGTGCAAAGGACCAAAAGATGCAAAAACTAAGCTCACAGATGTTGCAAAAGCAGGGGAAAAAGTCAAGGAGGAAGACACAACTTAGGGAGCAAGATGTGAGGGACATGGCATGAATACTTAAAACAAAAAAAAAAAAAAGAAAAAAAGAAAAAAATCTTTCCCAAAGTCAAAGCCATCAAAATGCAGGCAGGCCATACGCCAGCAAGTGCAGGGGCATGCAGCAAAGCTTGCCAAAATTGATCCCCACTGAAGGCCAAAACAGAAAAGAAGGACTTACAAACACGCTGGAATGGAGACAACATGAAAGGAATTCAATTTCTATGAGAAAAAAAGAAAATTTGGGTAAGTTAGTGATTCTAAGAAAATGGCCTGGGTTTATATCAGGTGCAGTGCAAAGGACCAAAAGGTGCCAAAACTAAGCTCAGAGATGTTGCAAAAGCAGGGGAAAAAGTCAAGGAGGAAGACACAACTTAGGGGGCAAGATGTGAGGGACATGGCATGAACACTTCAGAAAACAACCAAAAAAAGAAAAAAATCTTTCCCAAAGTCAAAGCCATCAAAAGGCATGGCCTGCCATCAAGTGCAGGGACATGCACCAAAGATTCCTCTATTGGTCCCCATTGAAATCGCAAGATTCCATTTCCCTTCCCGAAAGGAAATGAAATTTCCTTTCGGGAAGGGAAAAGGAATCTTGCGAATCCCAAAAGGAAGGCTTACAAACACTCTGGAAAGGAGATAGGTTCAAATGAAATGCAATTGAAAAAAGCAGAAAATCGGGAATTTTAGTCTCTTCAAAAAATAGGCTGTGAGGAAACCAGCTGCATTGCAAAGGACCAAAAGGTGCCAAAACTAAGCTCACAGATGTTGCAAAAGCAGGGGAAAAAGTGAAGGAGGAAGACACAACTTAGGGAGCAAGATATGAGGGACATGGCATGAATACTTAAAAGAAAAAAAAAAAAAAAAAAAAAAAAAGAAAAAAATCTTTCCCAAAGTCAAAGCCATCAAAATGCAGGCAGGCCATACACCACCAAGGGCAGGCACATGCAGCAAAGCTTGCCAAAATTGATCCCCACTGAAGGCCAAAACAGAAAAGAAGGACCTACAAACACGCTGGAATGGAGACACCATCAAAGGAATTGCAATTGGAGGAGAAAAAAAGAAAATTTGGGAAATTTAATGACTCTTAGAAAGTGGCCTGGGGTTTTATCAGGTGCAGTGCAAAGGACCAAAAGATGCCAAAACTAAGCTCACAGATGTTGCAAAAGCAGGGGAAAAAGTCAAGGAGGAAGACACAACTTAGGGGGCAAGATATGAGGGACATGGCATGAACACTTCAGAAAACAACCAAAAAAAGAAAAAATCTATCCCAAAGTCAAAGCCATCAAAATGCAGGCAGGCCATAGGCCAGCAAGTGCAGGGACATGCAGCAAAGCTTGCCAAAATTGATCCCCACTGAAGGCCAAAACAGAAAAGAAGGACTTACAAACACGCTGGAATGGAGACAATATGAAAGGAATTCAATTTCTATGAGAAAAAAAGAAAATTTGGGTAAGTTAGTGATTCTAGGAAAATGGCCTGGGTTTATATCAGGTGCAGTGCAAAGGACCAAAAGGTGCCAAAACTAAGCTCACAGATGTTGCAAAAGCAGGGGAAAAAGACAAGGAGGAAGACACAACTTAGGGGGCAAGATATGAGGGACATGGCATGAACACTTCAGAAAACAACCAAAAAAAGAAAAAATCTTTCCCAAAGTCAAAGCCATCAAAAGGCATGGCCTGCCATCAAGTGCAGGGACATGCACCAAAGATTCCTCTATTGGTCCCCATTGAAATTGCAAGATTCCTTTTCCCTTCCCGAAAGGAAATGAAATTTCCTTTCGGGAAGGGAAAAGGAATCTTGCGAATCCCAAAAGAAAGACTTACAAACACTCTGGAAAGGAGACAGGTTCAAATGAAATGCAATTGAAAAAAGCAGAAAATCGGGAATTTTAGTCTCTTCAAAAAATAGGCTGTGAGGAAATCAGCTGCATTGCAAAGGACCAAAAGGTGCCAAAACTAAGCTCACAGATGTTGCAAAAGCAGGGGAAAAAGTCAAGGAGGAAGACACAACTTAGGGGGCAAGATATGAGGGACATGGCATGAATACATAAAATAAAACAAAAAAAAAAAGAAAAAATCTTTCCCAAAGTCAAAGCCTTCAAAATGCAGGCAGGCCATACGCCACCTAAGGGCAGGCACATGCAGCAAAGTTTGCCAAAACTGATCCCCACTGAAGGCCAAAACTGAAAAGAAGGACTTACAAACACGCTGGAATGGAGACAGCATCAAAGGAATTGCAATTGGAGGAGAAAAAAAAAAAAAATTGGGAAATTTAATGACTCTTAGAAAGTGGCCTGGGGTTTTATCAGGTGCAGTGCAAAGGACCAAAAGATGCCAAAACTAAGCTCACAGATGTTGCAAAAGCAGGGTAAAAAGTCAAGGAGTAAGACAGAACTTAGGGGGCAAGATATGAGGGACATGGCATGAACACTTCAGAAAACAACCAAAAAAAGAAAAAATCTATCCCAAAGTCAAAGCCATCAAAATGCAGGCAGGCCATAGGCCAGCAAGTGCAGGGACATGCAGCAAAGCTTGCCAAAATTGATCCCCACTGAAGGCCAAAACAGAAAAGAAGGACTTACAAACACGCTGGAATGGAGACAACATCAAAGGATTTGCAATTGGAGGAGAAAAAAAGAAAATTTGGGAAATTTAGTGATTCTAAGAAAATGGCCTAGGTTTATATCAGGTGCAGTGCAAAGGACCAAAAGGTGCCAAAACTAAGCTCACAGATGTTGCAAAAGCAGGGGAAAAAGTCAAGGAGGAAGACACAACTTAGGGGGCAAGATGTGAGGGACATGGCATGAATACTTAAAATAATAAAAAAAAAAAAAAAGAAAAAATCTTTCCCAAAGTCAAAGCCATCAAAAGGCAGGCAGGGCCATACGCCAGCAAGTGCAGGCACATGCAGCAAAGTTTGCCAAAATTGATCCCCACTGAAGGCCAAAACAGAAAAGAAGGACTTACAAACACGCTGGAATGGAGACAACATCAAAGGATTTGCAATTGGAGGAGAAAAAAAGAAAATTTGGGAAATTTAATGACTCTTAGAAGGTGGCCTGGGGTTTTACCAGGTGCAGTGCAAAGGACCAAAAGATGCAAAAACTAAGCTCACAGATGTTGCAAAAGCAGGGGAAAAAGTCAAGGAGGAAGACACAACTTAGGGAGCAAGATGTGAGGGACATGGCATGAATACTTAAAACAAAAAAAAAAAAAAGAAAAAAAGAAAAAAATCTTTCCCAAAGTCAAAGCCATCAAAATGCAGGCAGGCCATACGCCAGCAAGTGCAGGGGCATGCAGCAAAGCTTGCCAAAATTGATCCCCACTGAAGGCCAAAACAGAAAAGAAGGACTTACAAACACGCTGGAATGGAGACAACATGAAAGGAATTCAATTTCTATGAGAAAAAAAGAAAATTTGGGTAAGTTAGTGATTCTAAGAAAATGGCCTGGGTTTATATCAGGTGCAGTGCAAAGGACCAAAAGGTGCCAAAACTAAGCTCAGAGATGTTGCAAAAGCAGGGGAAAAAGTCAAGGAGGAAGACACAACTTAGGGGGCAAGATGTGAGGGACATGGCATGAACACTTCAGAAAACAACCAAAAAAAGAAAAAAATCTTTCCCAAAGTCAAAGCCATCAAAAGGCATGGCCTGCCATCAAGTGCAGGGACATGCACCAAAGATTCCTCTATTGGTCCCCATTGAAATCGCAAGATTCCATTTCCCTTCCCGAAAGGAAATGAAATTTCCTTTCGGGAAGGGAAAAGGAATCTTGCGAATCCCAAAAGGAAGGCTTACAAACACTCTGGAAAGGAGATAGGTTCAAATGAAATGCAATTGAAAAAAGCAGAAAATCGGGAATTTTAGTCTCTTCAAAAAATAGGCTGTGAGGAAATCAGCTGCATTGCAAAGGACCAAAAGGTGCCAAAACTAAGCTCACAGATGTTGCAAAAGCAGGGGAAAAAGTCAAGGAGGAAGACACAACTTAGGGGGCAAGATATGAGGGACATGGCATGAATACTTAAAACAAAAAAAAAAAAAAAAAAGAAAA
The DNA here is from genome assembly GCA_021963965.1 of Artemisiospiza belli. Classification (NCBI taxonomy): domain Eukaryota; kingdom Metazoa; phylum Chordata; class Aves; order Passeriformes; family Passerellidae; genus Artemisiospiza; species Artemisiospiza belli. The sequence continues at coordinate 107,991 of JAKDEW010000670.1, read as the reverse complement.
AATCTTTCCCAAAGTCAAAGCCATCAAAATGCAGGCAGGCCATACACCACCAAGTGCAGGCACATGCAGCAAAGCTTGCCAAAATTGATCCCCACTGAAGGCCAAAACAGAAAAGAAGGACCTACAAACACGCTGGAATGGAGACAACATCAAAGGAATTGCAATTGGAGGAGAAAAAAAGAAAATTTGGGAAATTTAGTGACTCTAAGAAAATGGCCTGGGTTTATATCAGGTGCAGTGCAAAGGACCAAAAGATGCAAAAACTAAGCTCACAGATGTTGCAAAAGCAGGGGAAAAAGTGAAGGAGGAAGACACAACTTAGGGAGCAAGATATGAGGGACATGGCATGAATACTTAAAACAAAAAAAAAAAAAAAAAAAAGAAAAAATCTTTCCCAAAGTCAAAGCCATCAAAATGCAGGCAGGCCATACGCCAGCAAGTGCAGGGGCATGCAGCAAAGCTTGCCAAAATTGATCCCCACTGAAGGCCAAAACAGAAAAGAAGGACCTACAAACACGCTGTAATGGAGACACCATCAAAGGAATTGCAATTGGAGGAGAAAAAAAGAAAATTTGGGAAATTTAATGACTCTTAGAAAGTGGCCTGGGGTTTTATCAGGTGCAGTGCAAAGGACCAAAAGGTGCCAAAACTAAGCTCACAGATGTTGCAAAAGCAGGGTAAAAAGTCAAGGACGAAGACAGAACTTAGGGGGCAAGATGTGAGGGACATGGCATGAACACTTCAGAAAACAACCAAAAAAAGAAAAAATCTATCCCAAAGTCAAAGCCATCAAAATGCAGGCAGGCCATAGGCCAGCAAGTGCAGGGACATGCAGCAAAGCTTGCCAAAATTGATCCCCACTGAAGGCCAAAACAGAAAAGAAGGACTTACAAACACGCTGGAATGGAGACAACATGAAAGGAATTCAATTTCTATGAGAAAAAAAGAAAATTTGGGAAAGTTAGTGATTCTAAGAAAATGGCCTGGGTTTATATCAGGTGCAGTGCAAAGGACCAAAAGGTGCCAAAACTAAGCTCACAGATGTTGCAAAAGCAGGGAAAAAGACAAGGAGGAAGACACAACTTAGGGGGCAAGATGTGAGGGACATGGCATGAACACTTCAGAAAACAACCAAAAAAAGAAAAAAATCTTTCCCAAAGTCAAAGCCATCAAAAGGCATGGCCTGCCATCAAGTGCAGGGACATGCACCAAAGATTCCTCTATTGGTCCCCATTGAAATCGCAAGATTCCTTTTCCCTTCCCGAAAGGAAATGAAATTTCCTTTCGGGAAGGGAAAAGGAATCTTGCGAATCCCAAAAGGAAGGCTTACAAACACTCTGGAAAGGAGATAGGTTCAAATGAAATGCAATTGAAAAAAGCAGAAAATCGGGAATTTTAGTCTCTTCAAAAAATAGGCTGTGAGGAAACCAGCTGCATTGCAAAGGACCAAAAGGTGCCAAAACTAAGCTCACAGATGTTGCAAAAGCAGGGGAAAAAGTGAAGGAGGAAGACACAACTTAGGGAGCAAGATATGAGGGACATGGCATGAATACTTAAAAGAAAAAAAAAAAAAAAAAAAAAAAAAGAAAAAAATCTTTCCCAAAGTCAAAGCCATCAAAATGCAGGCAGGCCATACACCACCAAGGGCAGGCACATGCAGCAAAGCTTGCCAAAATTGATCCCCACTGAAGGCCAAAACAGAAAAGAAGGACCTACAAACACGCTGGAATGGAGACACCATCAAAGGAATTGCAATTGGAGGAGAAAAAAAGAAAATTTGGGAAATTTAATGACTCTTAGAAAGTGGCCTGGGGTTTTATCAGGTGCAGTGCAAAGGACCAAAAGATGCCAAAACTAAGCTCACAGATGTTGCAAAAGCAGGGGAAAAAGTCAAGGAGGAAGACACAACTTAGGGGGCAAGATATGAGGGACATGGCATGAACACTTCAGAAAACAACCAAAAAAAGAAAAAATCTATCCCAAAGTCAAAGCCATCAAAATGCAGGCAGGCCATAGGCCAGCAAGTGCAGGGACATGCAGCAAAGCTTGCCAAAATTGATCCCCACTGAAGGCCAAAACAGAAAAGAAGGACTTACAAACACGCTGGAATGGAGACAATATGAAAGGAATTCAATTTCTATGAGAAAAAAAGAAAATTTGGGTAAGTTAGTGATTCTAGGAAAATGGCCTGGGTTTATATCAGGTGCAGTGCAAAGGACCAAAAGGTGCCAAAACTAAGCTCACAGATGTTGCAAAAGCAGGGGAAAAAGACAAGGAGGAAGACACAACTTAGGGGGCAAGATATGAGGGACATGGCATGAACACTTCAGAAAACAACCAAAAAAAGAAAAAAATCTTTCCCAAAGTCAAAGCCATCAAAAGGCATGGCCTGCCATCAAGTGCAGGGACATGCACCAAAGATTCCTCTATTGGTCCCCATTGAAATCGCAAGATTCCTTTTCCCTTCCCGAAAGGAAATGAAATTTCCTTTCGGGAAGGGAAAAGGAATCTTGCGAATCCCAAAAGAAAGACTTACAAACACTCTGGAAAGGAGACAGGTTCAAATGAAATGCAATTGAAAAAAGCAGAAAATCGGGAATTTTAGTCTCTTCAAAAAATAGGCTGTGAGGAAATCAGCTGCATTGCAAAGGACCAAAAGGTGCCAAAACTAAGCTCACAGATGTTGCAAAAGCAGGGGAAAAAGTCAAGGAGGAAGACACAACTTAGGGGGCAAGATATGAGGGACATGGCATGAATACATAAAATAAAACAAAAAAAAAAAGAAAAAATCTTTCCCAAAGTCAAAGCCTTCAAAATGCAGGCAGGCCATACGCCACCAAGGGCAGGCACATGCAGCAAAGTTTGCCAAAACTGATCCCCACTGAAGGCCAAAACTGAAAAGAAGGACTTACAAACACGCTGGAATGGAGACAGCATCAAAGGAATTGCAATTGGAGGAGAAAAAAAAAAATTGGGAAATTTAGTGACTCTAAGAAAATGGCCTGGGTTTATATCAGGTGCAGTGCAAAGGACCAAAAGATGCAAAAACTAAGCTCACAGATGTTGCAAAAGCAGGGGAAAAAGTGAAGGAGGAAGACACAACTTAGGGAGCAAGATATGAGGGACATGGCATGAATACTTAAAACAAAAAAAAAAAAAAAAAAAAAAAAAGAAAAAAATCTTTCCCAAAGTCAAAGCCATCAAAATGCAGGCAGGCCATATGCCAGCAAGTGCAGGGGCATGCAGCAAAGCTTGCCAAAATTGATCCCCACTGAAGGCCAAAACAGAAAAGAAGGACTTACAAACACACTGGAATGGAGACAACATGAAAGGAATTCAATTTCTATGAGAAAAAAAGAAAATTTGGGAAAGTTAGTGATTCTAAGAAAATGGCCTGGGTTTATATCAGGTGCAGTGCAAAGGACCAAAAGGTGCCAAAACTAAGCTCACAGATGTTGCAAAAGCAGGGGAAAAAGACAAGGAGGAAGACACAACTTAGGGGGCAAGATGTGAGGGACATGGCATGAACACTTCAGAAAACAACCAAAAAAAGAAAAAAATCTTTCCCAAAGTCAAAGCCATCAAAAGCCATGGCCTGCCATCAAGTGCAGGGACATGCACCAAAGATTCCTCTATTGGTCCCCATTGAAATCGCAAGATTCCTTTTCCCTTCCCGAAAGGAAATGAAATTTCCTTTCGGGAAGGGAAAAGGAATCTTGCGAATCCCAAAAGAAAGGCTTACAAACACTCTGGAAAGGAGATAGGTTCAAATGAAATGCAATTGAAAAAAGCAGAAAATCGGGAATTTTAGTCTCTTCAAAAAATAGGCTGTGAGGAAATCAGCTGCATTGCAAAGGACCAAAAGGTGCCAAAACTAAGCTCACAGATGTTGCAAAAGCAGGGGAAAAAGTCAAGGAGGAAGACAGAACTTAGGGGGCAAGATATGAGGGACATGGCATGAATACTTAAAATAATAAAAAAAAAAAAGAAAAAATCTTTCCCAAAGTCAAAGCCATCAAAATGCAGGCAGGCCATACACCACCAAGGGCAGGCACATGCAGCAAAGTTTGCCAAAATTGATCCCCACTGAAGGCCAAAACAGAAAAGAAGGACCTACAAACACGCTGGAAAGGAGTCAACATCAAAGGAATTGCAATTGGAGGAGAAAAAAAGAAAATTTGGGAAATTTAGTGACTCTAAGAAAATGGCCTGGGTTTATATCAGGTGCAGTGCAAAGGACCAAAAGATGCAAAAACTAAGCTCACAGATGTTGCAAAAGCAGGGGAAAAAGTCAAGGAGGAAGACACAACTTAGGGGGCAAGATATGAGGGACATGGCATGAATACTTAAAACAAAAAAAAAAAAAAAAAAAAGAAAAAATCTTTCCCAAAGTCAAAGCCATCAAAATGCAGGCAGGCCATAGGCCAGCAAGTGCAGGCACATGCAGCAAAGCTTGCCAAAATTGATCCCCACTGAAGGCCAAAACAGAAAAGAAGGACTTACAAACACGCTGGAATGGAGACAACATCAAAGGAATTGCAATTGGAGGAGAAAAAAAAAAATTGGGAAATTTAGTGACTCTAAGAAAATGGCCTGGGTTTATATCAGGTGCAGTGCAAAGGACCAAAAGGTGCCAAAACTAAGCTCACAGATGTTGCAAAAGCAGGGGAAAAAGTCAAGGAGGAAGACACAACTTAGGGGGCAAGATGTGAGGGACATGGCATGAATACTTAAAATAATAAAAAAAAAAAAAAGAAAAAATCTTTCCCAAAGTCAAAGCCATCAAAATGCAGGCAGGCCATACGCCACCAAGGGCAGGCACATGCAGCAAAGCTTGCCAAAATTGATCCCCACTGAAGGCCAAAACAGAAAAGAAGGACCTACAAACACGCTGGAAAGGAGACACCATCAAAGGAATTGCAATTGGAGGAGAAAAAAAGAAAATTTGGGAAATTTAATGACTCTTAGAAAGTGGCCTGGGGTTTTATCAGGTGCAGTGCAAAGGACCAAAAGATGCCAAAACTAAGCTCACAGATGTTGCAAAAGCAGGGTAAAAAGTCAAGGACGAAGACAGAACTTAGGGGGCAAGATATGAGGGACATGGCATGAACACTTCAGAAAACAACCAAAAAAAGAAAAAATCTGTCCTAAAGTCAAAGCCATCAAAATGCAGGCAGGCCATAGGCCAGCAAGTGCAGGGACATGCAGCAAAGTTTGCCAAAATTGATCCCCACTGAAGGCCAAAACAGAAAAGAAGGACTTACAAACACGCTGGAATGGAGACAACATCAAAGGATTTGCAATTGGAGGAGAAAAAAAGAAAATTTGGGAAATTTAGTGATTCTAAGAAAATGGCCTAGGTTTATATCAGGTGCAGTGCAAAGGACCAAAAGGTGCCAAAACTAAGCTCACAGATGTTGCAAAAGCAGGGGAAAAAGTCAAGGAGGAAGACACAACTTAGGGGGCAAGATGTGAGGGACATGGCATGAATACTTAAAATAATAAAAAAAAAAAAAAGAAAAAATCTTTCCCAAAGTCAAAGCCATCAAAAGGCAGGCAGGCCATACGCCAGCAAGTGCAGGCACATGCAGCAAAGTTTGCCAAAATTAATCCCCACTGAAGGCCAAAACAGAAAAGAAGGACTTACAAACACGCTGGAATGGAGACAACATCAAAGGATTTGCAATTGGAGGAGAAAAAAAGAAAATTTGGGAAATTTAAATGACTCTTAGAAGGTGGCCTGGGGTTTTACCAGGTGCAGTGCAAAGGACCAAAAGATGCAAAAACTAAGCTCACAGATGTTGCAAAAGCAGGGGAAAAAGTCAAGGAGGAAGACACAACTTAGGGAGCAAGATGTGAGGGACATGGCATGAACACTTCAGAAAACAACCAAAAAAAGAAAAAAATCTTTCCCAAAGTCAAAGCCATCAAAAGGCAGGCAGGCCATACGCCAGCAAATGCAGGGACATGCAGCAAAGCTTGCCAAAATTGATCCCCACTGAAGGCCAAAACTGAAAAGAAGGACTTACAAACACGCTGGAATGGAGACACCATCAAAGGAATTGCAATTGGAGGAGAAAAAAAAAAATTGGGAAATTTAGTGACTCTAGAAAATGGCCTGGGTTTATATCAGGTGCAGTGCAAAGGACCAAAAGGTGCCAAAACTAAGCTCACAGATGTTGCAAAAGCAGGGGAAAAAGTCAAGGAGGAAGACACAACTTAGGGGGCAAGATATGAGGGACATGGCATGAACACTTCAGAAAACAACCAAAAAAAGAAAAAAATCTTTCCCAAAGTCAAAGCCATCAAAAGGCATGGCCTGCCAATCAAGTGCAGGGACATGCACCAAAGATTCCTCTATTGGTCCCCATTGAAATCGCAAGATTCCTTTTCCCTTCCCGAAAGGAAATGAAATTTCCTTTCGGGAAGGGAAAAGGAATCTTGCGAATCCCAAAAGAAATGCTTACAAACACTCTGGAAAGGAGATAGGTTCAAATGAAATGCAATTGAAAAAAGCAGAAAATCGGGAATTTTAGTCTCTTCAAAAAATAGGCTGTGAGGAAATCAACTGCATTGCAAAGGACCAAAAGGTGCCAAAACTAAGCTCACAGATGTTGCAAAAGCAGGGGAAAAAGTCAAGGAGGAAGACACAACTTAGGGGGCAAGATATGAGGGACATGGCATGAATACTTAAAACAAAAAAAAAAAAAAAAAAGAAAAAATCTTTCCCAAAGTCAAAGCCATCAAAATGCAGGCAGGCCATACACCACCAAGGGCAGGCACATGCAGCAAAGCTTGCCAAAATTGATCCCCACTGAAGGCCAAAACAGAAAAGAAGGACCTACAAACACGCTGGAATGGAGACACCATCAAAGGAATTGCAATTGGAGGAGAAAAAAAGAAAATTTGGGAAATTTAATGACTCTTAGAAAGTGGCCTGGGGTTTTATCAGGTACAGTGCAAAGGACCAAAAGATGCCAAAACTAAGCTCACAGATGTTGCAAAAGCAGGGTAAAAAGTCAAGGAGGAAGACAGAACTTAGGGGGCAAGATATGAGGGACATGGCATGAACACTTCAGAAAACAACCAAAAAAAGAAAAAATCTATCCCAAAGTCAAAGCCATCAAAATGCAGTCAGGCCATAGGCCAGCAAGTGCAGGCACATGCAGCAAAGCTTGCCAAAATTGATCCCCACTGAAGGCCAAAACAGAAAAGAAGGACTTACAAACACGCTGGAATGGAGACAACATGAAAGGAATTCAATTTCTATGAGAAAAAAAGAAAATTTGGGTAAGTTAGTGATTCTAAGAAAATGGCCTGGGTTTATATCAGCTGCATTGCAAAGGACCAAAAGGTGCCAAAACTAAGCTCACAGATGTTGCAAAAGCAGGGGAAAAAGACAAGGAGGAAGACACAACTTAGGGGGCAAGATGTGAGGGACATGGCATGAACACTTCAGAAAACAACCAAAAAAAGAAAAAAATCTTTCCCAAAGTCAAAGCCATCAAAAGGCATGGCCTGCCATCAAGTGCAGGGACATGCACCAAAGATTCCTCTATTGGTCCCCATTGAAATCGCAAGATTCCTTTTCCCTTCCCGAAAGGAAATGAAATTTCCTTTCGGGAAGGGAAAAGGAATCTTGCGAATCCCAAAAGAAAGACTTACAAACACTCTGGAAAGGAGATAGGTTCAAATGAAATGCAATTGAAAAAAGCAGAAAATCGGGAATTTTAGTCTCTTCAAAAAATAGGCTGTGAGGAAATCAGCTGCATTGCAAAGGACCAAAAGGTGCCAAAACTAAGCTCACAGATGTTGCAAAAGCAGGGGAAAAAGTCAAGGAGGAAGACACAACTTAGGGGGCAAGATATGAGGGACATGGCATGAATACTTAAAACAAAAAAAAAAAAAAAAAAGAAAAAATCTTTCCCAAAGTCAAAGCCATCAAAATGCAGGCAGGCCATACACCATCAAGTGCAGGCACATGCAGCAAAGCTTGCCAAAATTGATCCCCACTGAAGGCCAAAACAGAAAAGAAGGACCTACAAACACGCTGGAATGGAGACAACATCAAAGGAATTGCAATTGGAGGAGAAAAAAAGAAAATTTGGGAAATTTAGTGACTCTAAGAAAATGGCCTGGGTTTATATCAGGTGCAGTGCAAAGGACCAAAAGATGCAAAAACTAAGCTCACAGATGTTGCAAAAGCAGGGGAAAAAGTGAAGGAGGAAGACACAACTTAGGGAGCAAGATATGAGGGACATGGCATGAATACTTAAAACAAAAAAAAAAAAAAAAAAAAGAAAAAATCTTTCCCAAAGTCAAAGCCATCAAAATGCAGGCAGGCCATACACCACCAAGGGCAGGCACATGCAGCAAAGCTTGCCAAAATTGATCCCCACTGAAGGCCAAAACAGAAAAGAAGGACCTACAAACACGCTGGAATGGAGACACCATCAAAGGAATTGCAATTGGAGGAGAAAAAAAGAAAATTTGGGAAATTTAATGACTCTTAGAAAGTGGCCTGGGGTTTTATCAGGTGCAGTGCAAAGGACCAAAAGATGCCAAAACTAAGCTCACAGATGTTGCAAAAGCAGGGTAAAAAGTCAAGGACGAAGACAGAACTTAGGGGGCAAGATATGAGGGACATGGCATGAACACTTCAGAAAACAACCAAAAAAAGAAAAAATCTATCCCAAAGTCAAAGCCATCAAAATGCAGGCAGGCCATAGGCCAGCAAGTGCAGGGACATGCAGCAAAGCTTGCCAAAATTGATCCCCACTGAAGGCCAAAACAGAAAAGAAGGACTTACAAACACACTGGAATGGAGACAACATGAAAGGAATTCAATTTCTATGAGAAAAAAAGAAAATTTGGGTAAGTTAGTGATTCTAAGAAAATGGCCTGGGTTTATATCAGGTGCAGTGCAAAGGACCAAAAGGTGCCAAAACTAAGCTCACAGATGTTGCAAAAGCAGGGGAAAAAGACAAGGAGGAAGACACAACTTAGGGGGCAAGATGTGAGGGACATGGCATGAACACTTCAGAAAACAACCAAAAAAAGAAAAAAATCTTTCCCAAAGTCAAAGCCATCAAAAGCCATGGCCTGCCATCAAGTGCAGGGACATGCACCAAAGATTCCTCTATTGGTCCCCATTGAAATCGCAAGATTCCTTTTCCCTTCCCGAAAGGAAATGAAATTTCCTTTCGGGAAGGGAAAAGGAATCTTGCGAATCCCAAAAGAAAGGCTTACAAACACTCTGGAAAGGAGATAGGTTCAAATGAAATGCAATTGAAAAAAGCAGAAAATCGGGAATTTTAGTCTCTTCAAAAAATAGGCTGTGAGGAAATCAGCTGCATTGCAAAGGACCAAAAGGTGCCAAAACTAAGCTCACAGATGTTGCAAAAGCAGGGGAAAAAGTCAAGGAGGAAGACAGAACTTAGGGGGCAAGATATGAGGGACATGGCATGAATACTTAAAATAATAAAAAAAAAAAAGAAAAAATCTTTCCCAAAGTCAAAGCCATCAAAATGCAGGCAGGCCATACACCACCAAGGGCAGGCACATGCAGCAAAGTTTGCCAAAATTGATCCCCACTGAAGGCCAAAACAGAAAAGAAGGACCTACAAACACGCTGGAAAGGAGTCAACATCAAAGGAATTGCAATTGGAGGAGAAAAAAAGAAAATTTGGGAAATTTAGTGACTCTAAGAAAATGGCCTGGGTTTATATCAGGTGCAGTGCAAAGGACCAAAAGTTGCCAAAACTAAGCTCACAGATGTTGCAAAAGCAGGGGAAAAAGTGAAGGAGGAAGACACAACTTAGGGAGCAAGATATGAGGGACATGGCATGAATACTTAAAACAAAAAAAAAAAAAAAAAAAAAAAGAAAAAATCTATCCCAAAGTCAAAGCCATCAAAATGCAGGCAGGCCATACGCCAGCAAGTGCAGGGACATGCAGCAAAGCTTGCCAAAATTGATCCCCACTGAAGGCCAAAACTGAAAAGAAGGACTTACAAACACGCTGGAATGGAGACAGCATCAAAGGAATTGCAATTGGAGGAGAAAAAAAAAAATTGGGAAATTTAGTGACTCTAAGAAAATGGCCTGGGTTTATATCAGGTGCAGTGCAAAGGACCAGAAGGTGCCAAAACTAAGCTCACAGATGTTGCAAAAGCAGGGGAAAAAGTGAAGGAGGAAGACACAACTTAGGGGGCAAGATGTGAGGGACATGGCATGAACACTTCAGAAAACAACCAAAAAAAGAAAAAAATCTTTCCCAAAGTCAAAGCCATCAAAAGGCATGGCCTGCCATCAAGTGCAGGGACATGCACCAAAGATTCCTCTATTGGTCCCCATTGAAATCGCAAGATTCCTTTTCCCTTCCCGAAAGGAAATGAAATTTCCTTTCGGGAAGGGAAAAGGAATCTTGCGAATCCCAAAAGAAAGGCTTACAAACACTCTGGAAAGGAGATAGGTTCAAATGAAATGCAATTGAAAAAAGCAGAAAATCGGGAATTTTAGTCTCTTCAAAAAATAGGCTGTGAGGAAATCAACTGCATTGCAAAGGACCAAAAGGTGCCAAAACTAAGCTCACAGATGTTGCAAAAGCAGGGGAAAAAGTGAAGGAGGAAGACACAACTTAGGGGGCAAGATATGAGGGACATGGCATGAATACTTAAAATAATAAAAAAAAAAAAGAAAAAATCTTTCCCAAAGTCAAAGCCATCAAAATGCAGGCAGGCCATACACCACCAAGGGCAGGCACATGCAGCAAAGCTTGCCAAAATTGATCCCCACTGAAGGCCAAAACTGAAAAGAAGGACCTACAAACACGCTGTAATGGAGACACCATCAAAGGAATTGCAATTGGAGGAGAAAAAAAGAAAATTTGGGAAATTTAATGACTCTTAGAAAGTGGCCTGGGGTTTTATCAGGTGCAGTGCAAAGGACCAAAAGATGCCAAAACTAAGATCACAGATGTTGCAAAAGCAGGGTAAAAAGTCAAGGAGTAAGACAGAACTTAGGTGGCAAGATATGAGGGACATGGCATGAATACTTAAAACAAAAAAAAAAAAAAAAAAAGAAAAAATCTTTCCCAAAGTCAAAGCCATCAAAATGCAGGCAGGCCATACACCACCAAGGGCAGGCACATGCAGCAAAGCTTGCCAAAATTGATCCCCACTGAAGGCCAAAACAGAAAAGAAGGACCTACAAACACGCTGGAATGGAGACACCATCAAAGGAATTGCAATTGGAGGAGAAAAAAAGAAAATTTGGGAAATTTAATGACTCTTAGAAAGTGGCCTGGGGTTTTATCAGGTGCAGTGCAAAGGACCAAAAGATGCCAAAACTAAGCTCACAGATGTTGCAAAAGCAGGGTAAAAAGTCAAGGAGTAAGACAGAACTTAGGGGGCAAGATATGAGGGACATGGCATGAACACTTCAGAAAACAACCAAAAAAAGAAAAAATCTATCCCAAAGTAAAAGCCATCAAAATGCAGGCAGGCCATAGGCCAGCAAGTGCAGGGACATGCAGCAAAGCTTGCCAAAATTGATCCCCACTGAAGGCCAAAACAGAAAAGAAGGACTTACAAACACGCTGGAATGGAGACAACATCAAAGGATTTGCAATTGGAGGAGAAAAAAAGAAAATTTGGGAAATTTAGTGATTCTAAGAAAATGGCCTAGGTTTATATCAGGTGCAGTGCAAAGGACCAAAAGGTGCCAAAACTAAGCTCACAGATGTTGCAAAAGCAGGGGAAAAAGTCAAGGAGGAAGACACAACTTAGGGGGCAAGATGTGAGGGACATGGCATGAATACTTAAAATAATAAAAAAAAAAAAAAAGAAAAAATCTTTCCCAAAGTCAAAGCCATCAAAAGGCAGGCAGGCCATACGCCAGCAAGTGCAGGCACATGCAGCAAAGTTTGCCAAAATTGATCCCCACTGAAGGCCAAAACAGAAAAGAAGGACTTACAAACACGCTGGAATGGAGACAACATCAAAGGATTTGCAATTGGAGGAGAAAAAAAGAAAATTTGGGAAATTTAATGACTCTTAGAAGGTGGCCTGGGGTTTTACCAGGTGCAGTGCAAAGGACCAAAAGATGCAAAAACTAAGCTCACAGATGTTGCAAAAGCAGGGGAAAAAGTCAAGGAGGAAGACACAACTTAGGGAGCAAGATGTGAGGGACATGGCATGAATACTTAAAACAAAAAAAAAAAAAAGAAAAAAAGAAAAAAATCTTTCCCAAAGTCAAAGCCATCAAAATGCAGGCAGGCCATACGCCAGCAAGTGCAGGGGCATGCAGCAAAGCTTGCCAAAATTGATCCCCACTGAAGGCCAAAACAGAAAAGAAGGACTTACAAACACGCTGGAATGGAGACAACATGAAAGGAATTCAATTTCTATGAGAAAAAAAGAAAATTTGGGTAAGTTAGTGATTCTAAGAAAATGGCCTGGGTTTATATCAGGTGCAGTGCAAAGGACCAAAAGGTGCCAAAACTAAGCTCACAGATGTTGCAAAAGCAGGGGAAAAAGTCAAGGAGGAAGACACAACTTAGGGGGCAAGATGTGAGGGACATGGCATGAACACTTCAGAAAACAACCAAAAAAAGAAAAAAATCTTTCCCAAAGTCAAAGCCATCAAAAGGCATGGCCTGCCATCAAGTGCAGGGACATGCACCAAAGATTCCTCTATTGGTCCCCATTGAAATCGCAAGATTCCATTTCCCTTCCCGAAAGGAAATGAAATTTCCTTTCGGGAAGGGAAAAGGAATCTTGCGAATCCCAAAAGGAAGGCTTACAAACACTCTGGAAAGGAGATAGGTTCAAATGAAATGCAATTGAAAAAAGCAGAAAATCGGGAATTTTAGTCTCTTCAAAAAATAGGCTGTGAGGAAATCAGCTGCATTGCAAAGGACCAAAAGGTGCCAAAACTAAGCTCACAGATGTTGCAAAAGCAGGGGAAAAAGTCAAGGAGGAAGACACAACTTAGGGGGCAAGATATGAGGGACATGGCATGAATACTTAAAACAAAAAAAAAAAAAAAAAAGAAAAAATCTTTCCCAAAGTCAAAGCCATCAAAATGCAGGCAGGCCATACACCACCAAGTGCAGGCACATGCAGCAAAGCTTGCCAAAATTGATCCCCACTGAAGGCCAAAACAGAAAAGAAGGACCTACAAACACGCTGGAATGGAGACAACATCAAAGGAATTGCAATTGGAGGAGAAAAAAAGAAAATTTGGGAAATTTAGTGACTCTAAGAAAATGGCCTGGGTTTATATCAGGTGCAGTGCAAAGGACCAAAAGATGCAAAAACTAAGCTCACAGATGTTGCAAAAGCAGGGGAAAAAGTGAAGGAGGAAGACACAACTTAGGGGGCAAGATATGAGGGACATGGCATGAATACTTAAAACAAAAAAAAAAAAAAAAAAAGAAAAAATCTTTCCCAAAGTCAAAGCCATCAAAATGCAGGCAGGCCATACGCCAGCAAGTGCAGGCACATGCAGCAAAGCTTGCCAAAATTGATCCCCACTGAAGGCCAAAACAGAAAAGAAGGACCTACAAACACGCTGTAATGGAGACACCATCAAAGGAATTGCAATTGGAGGAGAAAAAAAGAAAATTTGGGAAATTTAATGACTCTTAGAAAGTGGCCTGGGGTTTTATCAGGTGCAGTGCAAAGGACCAAAAGGTGCCAAAACTAAGCTCACAGATGTTGCAAAAGCAGGGTAAAAAGTCAAGGACGAAGACAGAACTTAGGGGGCAAGATATGAGGGACATGGCATGAACACTTCAGAAAACAACCAAAAAAAGAAAAAATCTATCCCAAAGTCAAAGCCATCAAAATGCAGGCAGGCCATAGGCCAGCAAGTGCAGGGACATGCAGCAAAGCTTGCCAAAATTGATCCCCACTGAAGGCCAAAACAGAAAAGAAGGACTTACAAACACGCTGGAATGGAGACAACATGAAAGGAATTCAATTTCTATGAGAAAAAAAGAAAATTTGGGTAAGTTAGTGATTCTAAGAAAATGGCCTGGGTTTATATCAGGTGCAGTGCAAAGGACCAAAAGGTGCCAAAACTAAGCTCACAGATGTTGCAAAAGCAGGGGAAAAAGACAAGGAGGAAGACACAACTTAGGGGGCAAGATGTGAGGGACATGGCATGAACACTTCAGAAAACAACCAAAAAAAGAAAAAAATCTTTCCCAAAGTCAAAGCCATCAAAAGGCATGGCCTGCCATCAAGTGCAGGGACATGCACCAAAGATTCCTCTATTGGTCCCCATTGAAATCGCAAGATTCCTCTTCCCTTCCCGAAAGGAAATGAAATTTCCTTTCGGGAAGGGAAAAGGAATCTTGCGAATCCCAAAAGAAAGACTTACAAACACTCTGGAAAGGAGACAGGTTCAAATGAAATGCAATTGAAAAAAGCAGAAAATCGGGAATTTTAGTCTCTTCAAAAAATAGGCTGTGAGGAAATCAGCTGCATTGCAAAGGACCAAAAGGTGCCAAAACTAAGCTCACAGATGTTGCAAAAGCAGGGGAAAAAGTCAAGGAGGAAGACACAACTTAGGGGGCAAGATATGAGGGACATGGCATGAATACTTAAAATAAAACAAAAAAAAAAAGAAAAAATCTTTCCCAAAGTCAAAGCCTTCAAAATGCAGGCAGGCCATACGCCACCAAGGGCAGGCACATGCAGCAAAGTTTGCCAAAATTGATCCCCACTGAAGGCCAAAACAGAAAAGAAGGACCTACAAACACGCTGGAAAGGAGTCAACATCAAAGGAATTGCAATTGGAGGAGAAAAAAACAAAATTTGGGAAATTTAGTGACTCTAAGGAAATGGCCTGGGTTTATATCAGGTGCAGTGCAAAGGACCAAAAGGTGCCAAAACTAAGCTCACAGATGTTGCAAAAGCAGGGGAAAAAGTGAAGGAGGAAGACACAACTTAGGGAGCAAGATATGAGGGACATGGCATGAATACTTAAAATAAAAAAAAAAAAAAGAAAAAAAGAAAAAAATCTTTCCCAAAGTCAAAGCCATCAAAATGCAGGCAGGCCATAGGCCAGCAAGTGCAGGGACATGCAGCAAAGCTTGCCAAAATTGATCCCCACTGAAGGCCAAAACAGAAAAGAAGGACTTACAAACACGCTGGAATGGAGACAACATGAAAGGAATTCAATTTCTATGAGAAAAAAAGAAAATTTGGGAAAGTTAGTGATTCTAAGAAAATGGCCTGGGTTTATATCAGGTGCAGTGCAAAGGACCAAAAGGTGCCAAAACTAAGCTCACAGATGTTGCAAAAGCAGGGGAAAAAGACAAGGAGGAAGACACAACTTAGGGGGCAAGATGTGAGGGACATGGCATGAACACTTCAGAAAACAACCAAAAAAAGAAAAAAATCTTTCCCAAAGTCAAAGCCATCAAAAGGCATGGCCTGCCATCAAGTGCAGGGACATGCACCAAAGATTCCTCTATTGGTCCCCATTGAAATCGCAAGATTCCTCTTCCCTTCCCGAAAGGAAATGAAATTTCCTTTCGGGAAGGGAAAAGGAATCTTGCGAATCCCAAAAGAAAGACTTACAAACACTCTGGAAAGGAGACAGGTTCAAATGAAATGCAATTGAAAAAAGCAGAAAATCGGGAATTTTAGTCTCTTCAAAAAATAGGCTGTGAGGAAATCAGCTGCATTGCAAAGGACCAAAAGGTGCCAAAACTAAGCTCACAGATGTTGCAAAAGCAGGGGAAAAAGTCAAGGAGGAAGACACAACTTAGGGGGGCAAGATATGAGGGACATGGCATGAATACTTAAAATAAAACAAAAAAAAAAAGAAAAAATCTTTCCCAAAGTCAAAGCCTTCAAAATGCAGGCAGGCCATACGCCACCAAGGGCAGGCACATGCAGCAAAGTTTGCCAAAATTGATCCCCACTGAAGGCCAAAACAGAAAAGAAGGACCTACAAACACGCTGGAAAGGAGTCAACATCAAAGGAATTGCAATTGGAGGAGAAAAAAACAAAATTTGGGAAATTTAGTGACTCTAAGGAAATGGCCTGGGTTTATATCAGGTGCAGTGCAAAGGACCAAAAGGTGCCAAAACTAAGCTCACAGATGTTGCAAAAGCAGGGGAAAAAGTGAAGGAGGAAGACACAACTTAGGGAGCAAGATATGAGGGACATGGCATGAATACTTAAAATAAAAAAAAAAAAAAGAAAAAAAGAAAAAAATCTTTCCCAAAGTCAAAGCCATCAAAATGCAGGCAGGCCATAGGCCAGCAAGTGCAGGGACATGCAGCAAAGCTTGCCAAAATTGATCCCCACTGAAGGCCAAAACAGAAAAGAAGGACTTACAAACACGCTGGAATGGAGACAACATGAAAGGAATTCAATTTCTATGAGAAAAAAAGAAAATTTGGGAAAGTTAGTGATTCTAAGAAAATGGCCTGGGTTTATATCAGGTGCAGTGCAAAGGACCAAAAGGTGCCAAAACTAAGCTCACAGATGTTGCAAAAGCAGGGGAAAAAGACAAGGAGGAAGACACAACTTAGGGGGCAAGATGTGAGGGACATGGCATGAACACTTCAGAAAACAACCAAAAAAAGAAAAAAATCTTTCCCAAAGTCAAAGCCATCAAAAGGCATGGCCTGCCATCAAGTGCAGGGACATGCACCAAAGATTCCTCTATTGGTCCCCATTGAAATCGCAAGATTCCTTTTCCCTTCCCGAAAGGAAATGAAATTTCCTTTCGGGAAGGGAAAAGGAATCTTGCGAATCCCAAAAGGAAGGCTTACAAACACTCTGGAAAGGAGATAGGTTCAAATGAAATGCAATTGAAAAAAGCAGAAAATCGGGAATTTTAGTCTCTTCAAAAAATAGGCTGTGAGGAAACCAGCTGCATTGCAAAGGACCAAAAGGTGCCAAAACTAAGCTCACAGATGTTGCAAAAGCAGGGGAAAAAGTGAAGGAGGAAGACACAACTTAGGGAGCAAGATATGAGGGACATGGCATGAATACTTAAAACAAAAAAAAAAAAAAAAAAAAAAAAAAGAAAAAAATCTTTCCCAAAGTCAAAGCCATCAAAATGCAGGCAGGCCATACACCACCAAGGGCAGGCACATGCAGCAAAGCTTGCCAAAATTGATCCCCACTGAAGGCCAAAACAGAAAAGAAGGACCTACAAACACGCTGGAATGGAGACACCATCAAAGGAATTGCAATTGGAGGAGAAAAAAAGAAAATTTGGGAAATTTAATGACTCTTAGAAAGTGGCCTGGGGTTTTATCAGGTGCAGTGCAAAGGACCAAAAGATGCCAAAACTAAGCTCACAGATGTTGCAAAAGCAGGGGAAAAAGTCAAGGAGGAAGACACAACTTAGGGGGCAAGATATGAGGGACATGGCATGAACACTTCAGAAAACAACCAAAAAAAGAAAAAATCTATCCCAAAGTCAAAGCCATCAAAATGCAGGCAGGCCATAGGCCAGCAAGTGCAGGGACATGCAGCAAAGCTTGCCAAAATTGATCCCCACTGAAGGCCAAAACAGAAAAGAAGGACTTACAAACACGCTGGAATGGAGACAATATGAAAGGAATTCAATTTCTATGAGAAAAAAAGAAAATTTGGGTAAGTTAGTGATTCTAGGAAAATGGCCTGGGTTTATATCAGGTGCAGTGCAAAGGACCAAAAGGTGCCAAAACTAAGCTCACAGATGTTGCAAAAGCAGGGGAAAAAGACAAGGAGGAAGACACAACTTAGGGGGCAAGATATGAGGGACATGGCATGAACACTTCAGAAAACAACCAAAAAAAGAAAAAAATCTTTCCCAAAGTCAAAGCCATCAAAAGGCATGGCCTGCCATCAAGTGCAGGGACATGCACCAAAGATTCCTCTATTGGTCCCCATTGAAATTGCAAGATTCCTTTTCCCTTCCCGAAAGGAAATGAAATTTCCTTTCGGGAAGGGAAAAGGAATCTTGCGAATCCCAAAAGAAAGACTTACAAACACTCTGGAAAGGAGACAGGTTCAAATGAAATGCAATTGAAAAAAGCAGAAAATCGGGAATTTTAGTCTCTTCAAAAAATAGGCTGTGAGGAAATCAGCTGCATTGCAAAGGACCAAAAGGTGCCAAAACTAAGCTCACAGATGTTGCAAAAGCAGGGGAAAAAGTCAAGGAGGAAGACACAACTTAGGGGGCAAGATATGAGGGACATGGCCTGAATACATAAAATAAAACAAAAAAAAAAAGAAAAAATCTTTCCCAAAGTCAAAGCCTTCAAAATGCAGGCAGGCCATACGCCACCAAGGGCAGGCACATGCAGCAAAGTTTGCCAAAACTGATCCCCACTGAAGGCCAAAACTGAAAAGAAGGACTTACAAACACGCTGGAATGGAGACAGCATCAAAGGAATTACAATTGGAGGAGAAAAAAAAAAATTGGGAAATTTAGTGACTCTAAGAAAATGGCCTGGGTTTATATCAGGTGCAGTGCAAAGGACCAAAAGATGCAAAAACTAAGCTCACAGATGTTGCAAAAGCAGGGGAAAAAGTGAAGGAGGAAGACACAACTTAGGGAGCAAGATATGAGGGACATGGCATGAATACTTAAAACAAAAAAAAAAAAAAAAAAAAAAAAAAAGAAAAAAATCTTTCCCAAAGTCAAAGCCATCAAAATGCAGGCAGGCCATATGCCAGCAAGTGCAGGGGCATGCAGCAAAGTTTGCCAAAATTGATCCCCACTGAAGGCCAAAACAGAAAAGAAGGACCTACAAACACGCTGGAAAGGAGTCAACATCAAAGGAATTGCAATTGGAGGAGAAAAAAAGAAAATTTGGGAAATTTAGTGACTCTAAGGAAATGGCCTGGGTTTATATCAGGTGCAGTGCAAAGGACCAAAAGGTGCCAAAACTAAGCTCACAGATGTTGCAAAAGCAGGGGAAAAAGTGAAGGAGGAAGACACAACTTAGGGAGCAAGATATGAGGGACATGGCATGAATACTTAAAATAAAAAAAAAAAAAAGAAAAAAAGAAAAAAATCTTTCCCAAAGTCAAAGCCATCAAAATGCAGGCAGGCCATAGGCCAGCAAGTGCAGGGACATGCAGCAAAGCTTGCCAAAATTGATCCCCACTGAAGGCCAAAACAGAAAAGAAGGACTTACAAACACGCTGGAATGGAGACAACATGAAAGGAATTCAATTTCTATGAGAAAAAAAGAAAATTTGGGAAAGTTAGTGATTCTAAGAAAATGGCCTGGGTTTATATCAGGTGCAGTGCAAAGGACCAAAAGGTGCCAAAACTAAGCTCACAGATGTTGCAAAAGCAGGGGAAAAAGACAAGGAGGAAGACACAACTTAGGGGGCAAGATGTGAGGGACATGGCATGAACACTTCAGAAAACAACCAAAAAAAGAAAAAAATCTTTCCCAAAGTCAAAGCCATCAAAAGGCATGGCCTGCCATCAAGTGCAGGGACATGCACCAAAGATTCCTCTATTGGTCCCCATTGAAATTGCAAGATTCCTTTTCCCTTCCCGAAAGGAAATGAAATTTCCTTTCGGGAAGGGAAAAGGAATCTTGCGAATCCCAAAAGGAAGGCTTACAAACACTCTGGAAAGGAGATAGGTTCAAATGAAATGCAATTGAAAAAAGCAGAAAATCGGGAATTTTAGTCTCTTCAAAAAATAGGCTGTGAGGAAACCAGCTGCATTGCAAAGGACCAAAAGGTGCCAAAACTAAGCTCACAGATGTTGCAAAAGCAGGGGAAAAAGTGAAGGAGGAAGACACAACTTAGGGAGCAAGATATGAGGGACATGGCATGAATACTTAAAACAAAAAAAAAAAAAAAAAAAAAAAAAGAAAAAAATCTTTCCCAAAGTCAAAGCCATCAAAATGCAGGCAGGCCATACACCACCAAGGGCAGGCACATGCAGCAAAGCTTGCCAAAATTGATCCCCACTGAAGGCCAAAACAGAAAAGAAGGACCTACAAACACGCTGTAATGGAGACACCATCAAAGGAATTGCAATTGGAGGAGAAAAAAAGAAAATTTGGGAAATTTAATGACTCTTAGAAAGTGGCCTGGGGTTTTATCAGGTGCAGTGCAAAGGACCAAAAGATGCCAAAACTAAGCTCACAGATGTTGCAAAAGCAGGGGAAAAAGTCAAGGAGGAAGACACAACTTAGGGGGCAAGATATGAGGGACATGGCATGAACACTTCAGAAAACAACCAAAAAAAGAAAAAATCTATCCCAAAGTCAAAGCCATCAAAATGCAGGCAGGCCATAGGCCAGCAAGTGCAGGGACATGCAGCAAAGCTTGCCAAAATTGATCCCCACTGAAGGCCAAAACAGAAAAGAAGGACTTACAAACACGCTGGAATGGAGACAATATGAAAGGAATTCAATTTCTATGAGAAAAAAAGAAAATTTGGGTAAGTTAGTGATTCTAGGAAAATGGCCTGGGTTTATATCAGGTGCAGTGCAAAGGACCAAAAGGTGCCAAAACTAAGCTCACAGATGTTGCAAAAGCAGGGGAAAAAGACAAGGAGGAAGACACAACTTAGGGGGCAAGATATGAGGGACATGGCATGAACACTTCAGAAAACAACCAAAAAAAGAAAAAAATCTTTCCCAAAGTCAAAGCCATCAAAAGGCATGGCCTGCCATCAAGTGCAGGGACATGCACCAAAGATTCCTCTATTGGTCCCCATTGAAATTGCAAGATTCCTTTTCCCTTCCCGAAAGGAAATGAAATTTCCTTTCGGGAAGGGAAAAGGAATCTTGCGAATCCCAAAAGAAAGACTTACAAACACTCTGGAAAGGAGACAGGTTCAAATGAAATGCAATTGAAAAAAGCAGAAAATCGGGAATTTTAGTCTCTTCAAAAAATAGGCTGTGAGGAAATCAGCTGCATTGCAAAGGACCAAAAGGTGCCAAAACTAAGCTCACAGATGTTGCAAAAGCAGGGGAAAAAGTCAAGGAGGAAGACACAACTTAGGGGGCAAGATATGAGGGACATGGCATGAATACATAAAATAAAACAAAAAAAAAAAGAAAAAATCTTTCCCAAAGTCAAAGCCTTCAAAATGCAGGCAGGCCATACGCCACCAAGGGCAGGCACATGCAGCAAAGTTTGCCAAAACTGATCCCCACTGAAGGCCAAAACTGAAAAGAAGGAGTTACAAACACGCTGGAATGGAGACAGCATCAAAGGAATTGCAATTGGAGGAGAAAAAAAAAAATTGGGAAATTTAGTGACTCTAAGAAAATGGCCTGGGTTTATATCAGGTGCAGTGCAAAGGACCAAAAGATGCAAAAACTAAGCTCACAGATGTTGCAAAAGCAGGGGAAAAAGTGAAGGAGGAAGACACAACTTAGGGAGCAAGATATGAGGGACATGGCATGAATACTTAAAACAAAAAAAAAAAAAAAAAAAAAAAAAAGAAAAAAATCTTTCCCAAAGTCAAAGCCATCAAAATGCAGGCAGGCCATAGGCCAGCAAGTGCAGGGGCATGCAGCAAAGCTTGCCAAAATTGATCCCCACTGAAGGCCAAAACAGAAAAGAAGGACTTACAAACACACTGGAATGGAGACAACATGAAAGGAATTCAATTTCTATGAGAAAAAAAGAAAATTTGGGTAAGTTAGTGATTCTAAGAAAATGGCCTGGGTTTATATCAGGTGCAGTGCAAAGGACCAAAAGGTGCCAAAACTAAGCTCACAGATGTTGCAAAAGCAGGGGAAAAAGACAAGGAGGAAGACACAACTTAGGGGGCAAGATGTGAGGGACATGGCATGAACACTTCAGAAAACAACCAAAAAAAGAAAAAAATCTTTCCCAAAGTCAAAGCCATCAAAAGCCATGGCCTGCCATCAAGTGCAGGGACATGCACCAAAGATTCCTCTATTGGTCCCCATTGAAATCGCAAGATTCCTTTTCCCTTCCCGAAAGGAAATGAAATTTCCTTTCGGGAAGGGAAAAGGAATCTTGCGAATCCCAAAAGAAAGGCTTACAAACACTCTGGAAAGGAGATAGGTTCAAATGAAATGCAATTGAAAAAAGCAGAAAATCGGGAATTTTAGTCTCTTCAAAAAATAGGCTGTGAGGAAATCAGCTGCATTGCAAAGGACCAAAAGGTGCCAAAACTAAGCTCACAGATGTTGCAAAAGCAGGGGAAAAAGTCAAGGAGGAAGACAGAACTTAGGGGGCAAGATATGAGGGACATGGCATGAATACTTAAAATAATAAAAAAAAAAAAGAAAAAATCTTTCCCAAAGTCAAAGCCATCAAAATGCAGGCAGGCCATACACCACCAAGGGCAGGCACATGCAGCAAAGTTTGCCAAAATTGATCCCCACTGAAGGCCAAAACAGAAAAGAAGGACCTACAAACACGCTGGAAAGGAGTCAACATCAAAGGAATTGCAATTGGAGGAGAAAAAAAGAAAATTTGGGAAATTTAGTGACTCTAAGAAAATGGCCTGGGTTTATATCAGGTGCAGTGCAAAGGACCAAAAGATGCAAAAACTAAGCTCACAGATGTTGCAAAAGCAGGGGAAAAAGTCAAGGAGGAAGACACAACTTAGGGGGCAAGATATGAGGGACATGGCATGAATACTTAAAACAAAAAAAAAAAAAAAAAAAAGAAAAAATCTTTCCCAAAGTCAAAGCCATCAAAATGCAGGCAGGCCATAGGCCAGCAAGTGCAGGCACATGCAGCAAAGCTTGCCAAAATTGATCCCCACTGAAGGCCAAAACAGAAAAGAAGGACTTACAAACACGCTGGAATGGAGACAACATCAAAGGAATTGCAATTGGAGGAGAAAAAAAAAAATTGGGAAATTTAGTGACTCTAAGAAAATGGCCTCGGTTTATATCAGGTGCAGTGCAAAGGACCAAAAGGTGCCAAAACTAAGCTCACAGATGTTGCAAAAGCAGGGGAAAAAGTCAAGGAGGAAGACACAACTTAGGGGGCAAGATGTGAGGGACATGGCATGAATACTTAAAATAATAAAAAAAAAAAAAAGAAAAAACCTTTCCCAAAGTCAAAGCCATCAAAATGCAGGCAGGCCATACGCCACCAAGGGCAGGCACATGCAGCAAAGCTTGCCAAAATTGATCCCCACTGAAGGCCAAAACAGAAAAGAAGGACCTACAAACACGCTGGAAAGGAGACACCATCAAAGGAATTGCAATTGGAGGAGAAAAAAAGAAAATTTGGGAAATTTAATGACTCTTAGAAAGTGGCCTGGGGTTTTATCAGGTGCAGTGCAAAGGACCAAAAGATGCCAAAACTAAGCTCACAGATGTTGCAAAAGCAGGGTAAAAAGTCAAGGACGAAGACAGAACTTAGGGGGCAAGATATGAGGGACATGGCATGAACACTTCAGAAAACAACCAAAAAAAGAAAAAATCTGTCCTAAAGTCAAAGCCATCAAAATGCAGGCAGGCCATAGGCCAGCAAGTGCAGGGACATGCAGCAAAGTTTGCCAAAATTGATCCCCACTGAAGGCCAAAACAGAAAAGAAGGACCTACAAACACGCTGGAAAGGAGACACCATCAAAGGAATTGCAATTGGAGGAGAAAAAAAGAAAATTTGGGAAATTTAATGACTCTTAGAAAGTGGCCTGGGGTTTTATCAGGTGCAGTGCAAAGGACCAAAAGATGCCAAAACTAAGCTCACAGATGTTGCAAAAGCAGGGTAAAAAGTCAAGGACGAAGACAGAACTTAGGGGGCAAGATATGAGGGACATGGCATGAACACTTCAGAAAACAACCAAAAAAAGAAAAAATCTGTCCTAAAGTCAAAGCCATCAAAATGCAGGCAGGCCATAGGCCAGCAAGTGCAGGGACATGCAGCAAAGTTTGCCAAAATTGATCCCCACTGAAGGCCAAAACAGAAAAGAAGGACTTACAAACACGCTGGAATGGAGACAACATCAAAGGATTTGCAATTGGAGGAGAAAAAAAGAAAATTTGGGAAATTTAGTGATTCTAAGAAAATGGCCTAGGTTTATATCAGGTGCAGTGCAAAGGACCAAAAGGTGCCAAAACTAAGCTCACAGATGTTGCAAAAGCAGGGGAAAAAGTCAAGGAGGAAGACACAACTTAGGGGGCAAGATGTGAGGGACATGGCATGAATACTTAAAATAATAAAAAAAAAAAAAAGAAAAAATCTTTCCCAAAGTCAAAGCCATCAAAAGGCAGGCAGGCCATACGCCAGCAAGTGCAGGCACATGCAGCAAAGTTTGCCAAAATTAATCCCCACTGAAGGCCAAAACAGAAAAGAAGGACTTACAAACACGCTGGAATGGAGACAACATCAAAGGATTTGCAATTGGAGGAGAAAAAAAGAAAATTTGGGAAATTTAATGACTCTTAGAAGGTGGCCTGGGGTTTTACCAGGTGCAGTGCAAAGGACCAAAAGATGCAAAAACTAAGCTCACAGATGTTGCAAAAGCAGGGGAAAAAGTCAAGGAGGAAGACACAACTTAGGGAGCAAGATGTGAGGGACATGGCATGAACACTTCAGAAAACAACCAAAAAAAGAAAAAAATCTTTCCCAAAGTCAAAGCCATCAAAAGGCAGGCAGGCCATACGCCAGCAAATGCAGGGACATGCAGCAAAGCTTGCCAAAATTGATCCCCACTGAAGGCCAAAACTGAAAAGAAGGACTTACAAACACGCTGGAATGGAGACAGCATCAAAGGAATTGCAATTGGAGGAGAAAAAAAAAAATTGGGAAATTTAGTGACTCTAAGAAAATGGCCTGGGTTTATATCAGGTGCAGTGCAAAGGACCAAAAGGTGCCAAAACTAAGCTCACAGATGTTGCAAAAGCAGGGGAAAAAGTCAAGGAGGAAGACACAACTTAGGGGGCAAGATATGAGGGACATGGCATGAACACTTCAGAAAACAACCAAAAAAAGAAAAAAATCTTTCCCAAAGTCAAAGCCATCAAAAGGCATGGCCTGCCATCAAGTGCAGGGACATGCACCAAAGATTCCTCTATTGGTCCCCATTGAAATCGCAAGATTCCTTTTCCCTTCCCGAAAGGAAATGAAATTTCCTTTCGGGAAGGGAAAAGGAATCTTGCGAATCCCAAAAGAAATGCTTACAAACACTCTGGAAAGGAGATAGGTTCAAATGAAATGCAATTGAAAAAAGCAGAAAATCGGGAATTTTAGTCTCTTCAAAAAATAGGCTGTGAGGAAATCAACTGCATTGCAAAGGACCAAAAGGTGCCAAAACTAAGCTCACAGATGTTGCAAAAGCAGGGGAAAAAGTCAAGGAGGAAGACACAACTTAGGGGGCAAGATATGAGGGACATGGCATGAATACTTAAAACAAAAAAAAAAAAAAAAAAGAAAAAATCTTTCCCAAAGTCAAAGCCATCAAAATGCAGGCAGGCCATACACCACCAAGGGCAGGCACATGCAGCAAAGCTTGCCAAAATTGATCCCCACTGAAGGCCAAAACAGAAAAGAAGGACCTACAAACACGCTGGAATGGAGACACCATCAAAGGAATTGCAATTGGAGGAGAAAAAAAGAAAATTTGGGAAATTTAATGACTCTTAGAAAGTGGCCTGGGGTTTTATCAGGTACAGTGCAAAGGACCAAAAGATGCCAAAACTAAGCTCACAGATGTTGCAAAAGCAGGGTAAAAAGTCAAGGAGGAAGACAGAACTTAGGGGGCAAGATATGAGGGACATGGCATGAACACTTCAGAAAACAACCAAAAAAAGAAAAAATCTATCCCAAAGTCAAAGCCATCAAAATGCAGTCAGGCCATAGGCCAGCAAGTGCAGGGACATGCAGCAAAGCTTGCCAAAATTGATCCCCACTGAAGGCCAAAACAGAAAAGAAGGACTTACAAACACGCTGGAATGGAGACAACATGAAAGGAATTCAATTTCTATGAGAAAAAAAGAAAATTTGGGTAAGTTAGTGATTCTAAGAAAATGGCCTGGGTTTATATCAGCTGCATTGCAAAGGACCAAAAGGTGCCAAAACTAAGCTCACAGATGTTGCAAAAGCAGGGGAAAAAGACAAGGAGGAAGACACAACTTAGGGGGCAAGATGTGAGGGACATGGCATGAACACTTCAGAAAACAACCAAAAAAAGAAAAAAATCTTTCCCAAAGTCAAAGCCATCAAAAGGCATGGCCTGCCATCAAGTGCAGGGACATGCACCAAAGATTCCTCTATTGGTCCCCATTGAAATCGCAAGATTCCTTTTCCCTTCCCGAAAGGAAATGAAATTTCCTTTCGGGAAGGGAAAAGGAATCTTGCGAATCCCAAAAGAAAGGCTTACAAACACTCTGGAAAGGAGATAGGTTCAAATGAAATGCAATTGAAAAAAGCAGAAAATCGGGAATTTTAGTCTCTTCAAAAAATAGGCTGTGAGGAAATCAGCTGCATTGCAAAGGACCAAAAGGTGCCAAAACTAAGCTCACAGATGTTGCAAAAGCAGGGGAAAAAGTCAAGGAGGAAGACACAACTTAGGGGGCAAGATATGAGGGACATGGCATGAATACTTAAAATAAAACAAAAAAAAAAAAGAAAAAATCTTTCCCAAAGTCAAAGCCTTCAAAATGCAGGCAGGCCATACGCCACCAAGGGCAGGCACATGCAGCAAAGTTTGCCAAAATTGATCCCCACTGAAGGCCAAAACAGAAAAGAAGGACCTACAAACACGCTGGAAAGGAGTCAACATCAAAGGAATTGCAATTGGAGGAGAAAAAAAGAAAATTTGGGAAATTTAGTGACTCTAAGGAAATGGCCTGGGTTTATATCAGGTGCAATGCAAAGGACCAAAAGATGCAAAAACTAAGCTCACAGATGTTGCAAAAGCAGGGGAAAAAGTGAAGGAGGAAGACACAACTTAGGGAGCAAGATATGAGGGACATGGCATGAATACTTAAAACAAAAAAAAAAAAAAGAAAAAAAGAAAAAAATCTTTCCCAAAGTCAAAGCCATCAAAATGCAGGCAGGCCATACGCCAGCAAGTGCAGGGGCATGCAGCAAAGCTTGCCAAAATTGATCCCCACTGAAGGCCAAAACAGAAAAGAAGGACTTACAAACACGCTGGAATGGAGACACCATCAAAGGAATTCAATTTCTATGAGAAAAAAAGAAAATTTGGGAAATTTAGTGATTCTAAGAAAATGGCCTGGGTTTATATCAGGTGCAGTGCAAAGGACCAAAAGGTGCCAAAACTAAGCTCACAGATGTTGCAAAAGCAGGGGAAAGAGTCAAGGAGGAAGACACAACTTAGGGGGCAAGATGTGAGGGACATGGCATGAACACTTCAGAAAACAACCAAAAAAAGAAAAAAATCTTTCCCAAAGTCAAAGCCATCAAAAGGCATGGCCTGCCATCAAGTGCAGGGACATGCACCAAAGATTCCTCTATTGGTCCCCATTGAAATCGCAAGATTCCTTTTCCCTTCCCGAAAGGAAATGAAATTTCCTTTCGGGAAGGGAAAAGGAATCTTGCGAATCCCAAAAGGAAGGCTTACAAACACTCTGGAAAGGAGATAGGTTCAAATGAAATGCAATTGAAAAAAGCAGAAAATCGGGAATTTTAGTCTCTTCAAAAAATAGGCTGTGAGGAAATCAGCTGCATTGCAAAGGACCAAAAGGTGCCAAAACTAAGCTCACAGATGTTGCAAAAGCAGGGGAAAAAGTCAAGGAGGAAGACACAACTTAGGGGGCAAGATATGAGGGACATGGCATGAATACTTAAAACAAAAAAAAAAAAAAAAAAGAAAAAATCTTTCCCAAAGTCAAAGCCATCAAAATGCAGGCAGGCCATACACCACCAAGTGCAGGCACATGCAGCAAAGCTTGCCAAAATTGATCCCCACTGAAGGCCAAAACAGAAAAGAAGGACCTACAAACACGCTGGAATGGAGACAACATCAAAGGAATTGCAATTGGAGGAGAAAAAAAGAAAATTTGGGAAATTTAGTGACTCTAAGAAAATGGCCTGGGTTTATATCAGGTGCAGTGCAAAGGACCAAAAGATGCAAAAACTAAGCTCACAGATGTTGCAAAAGCAGGGGAAAAAGTGAAGGAGGAAGACACAACTTAGGGAGCAAGATATGAGGGACATGGCAGGAATACTTAAAACAAAAAAAAAAAAAAAAAAAAAGAAAAAATCTTTCCCAAAGTCAAAGCCATCAAAATGCAGGCAGGCCATACACCACCAAGGGCAGGCACATGCAGCAAAGCTTGCCAAAATTGATCCCCACTGAAGGCCAAAACAGAAAAGAAGGACCTACAAACACGCTGGAATGGAGACACCATCAAAGGAATTGCAATTGGTGGAGAAAAAAAGAAAATTTGGGAAATTTAATGACTCTTAGAAAGTGGCCTGGGGTTTTATCAGGTGCAGTGCAAAGGACCAAAAGATGCCAAAACTAAGCTCACAGATGTTGCAAAAGCAGGGTAAAAAGTCAAGGACGAAGACAGAACTTAGGGGGCAAGATATGAGGGACATGGCATGAACACTTCAGAAAACAACCAAAAAAAGAAAAAATCTATCCCAAAGTCAAAGCCATCAAAATGCAGTCAGGCCATAGGCCAGCAAGTGCAGGGACATGCAGCAAAGCTTGCCAAAATTGATCCCCACTGAAGGCCAAAACAGAAAAGAAGGACTTACAAACACGCTGGAATGGAGACAACATGAAAGGAATTCAATTTCTATGAGAAAAAAAGAAAATTTGGGTAAGTTAGTGATTCTAAGAAAATGGCCTGGGTTTATATCAGCTGCATTGCAAAGGACCAAAAGGTGCCAAAACTAAGCTCACAGATGTTGCAAAAAGCAGGGGGAAAAAGACAAGGAGGAAGACACAACTTAGGGGGCAAGATGTGAGGGACATGGCATGAACACTTCAGAAAACAACCAAAAAAAGAAAAAAATCTTTCCCAAAGTCAAAGCCATCAAAAGGCATGGCCTGCCATCAAGTGCAGGGACATGCACCAAAGATTCCTCTATTGGTCCCCATTGAAATCGCAAGATTCCTTTTCCCTTCCCGAAAGGAAATGAAATTTCCTTTCGGGAAGGGAAAAGGAATCTTGCGAATCCCAAAAGAAAGGCTTACAAACACTCTGGAAAGGAGATAGGTTCAAATGAAATGCAATTGAAAAAAGCAGAAAATCGGGAATTTTAGTCTCTTCAAAAAATAGGCTGTGAGGAAATCAGCTGCATTGCAAAGGACCAAAAGGTGCCAAAACTAAGCTCACAGATGTTGCAAAAGCAGGGGAAAAAGTCAAGGAGGAAGACACAACTTAGGGGGCAAGATATGAGGGACATGGCATGAATACTTAAAATAAAACAAAAAAAAAAAGAAAAAATCTTTCCCAAAGTCAAAGCCTTCAAAATGCAGGCAGGCCATACGCCACCAAGGGCAGGCACATGCAGCAAAGTTTGCCAAAATTGATCCCCACTGAAGGCCAAAACAGAAAAGAAGGACCTACAAACACGCTGGAAAGGAGTCAACATCAAAGGAATTGCAATTGGAGGAGAAAAAAAGAAAATTTGGGAAATTTAGTGACTCTAAGGAAATGGCCTGGGTTTATATCAGGTGCAATGCAAAGGACCAAAAGATGCAAAAACTAAGCTCACAGATGTTGCAAAAGCAGGGGAAAAAGTGAAGGAGGAAGACACAACTTAGGGAGCAAGATATGAGGGACATGGCATGAATACTTAAAACAAAAAAAAAAAAAAGAAAAAAAGAAAAAAATCTTTCCCAAAGTCAAAGCCATCAAAATGCAGGCAGGCCATACGCCAGCAAGTGCAGGGGCATGCAGCAAAGCTTGCCAAAATTGATCCCCACTGAAGGCCAAAACAGAAAAGAAGGACTTACAAACACGCTGGAATGGAGACACCATCAAAGGAATTCAATTTCTATGAGAAAAAAAGAAAATTTGGGAAATTTAGTGATTCTAAGAAAATGGCCTGGGTTTATATCAGGTGCAGTGCAAAGGACCAAAAGGTGCCAAAACTAAGCTCACAGATGTTGCAAAAGCAGGGGAAAGAGTCAAGGAGGAAGACACAACTTAGGGGGCAAGATGTGAGGGACATGGCATGAACACTTCAGAAAACAACCAAAAAAAGAAAAAAATCTTTCCCAAAGTCAAAGCCATCAAAAGGCATGGCCTGCCATCAAGTGCAGGGACATGCACCAAAGATTCCTCTATTGGTCCCCATTGAAATCGCAAGATTCCTTTTCCCTTCCCGAAAGGAAATGAAATTTCCTTTCGGGAAGGGAAAAGGAATCTTGCGAATCCCAAAAGGAAGGCTTACAAACACTCTGGAAAGGAGATAGGTTCAAATGAAATGCAATTGAAAAAAGCAGAAAATCGGGAATTTTAGTCTCTTCAAAAAATAGGCTGTGAGGAAATCAGCTGCATTGCAAAGGACCAAAAGGTGCCAAAACTAAGCTCACAGATGTTGCAAAAGCAGGGGAAAAAGTCAAGGAGGAAGACACAACTTAGGGGGCAAGATATGAGGGACATGGCATGAATACTTAAAACAAAAAAAAAAAAAAAAAAGAAAAAATCTTTCCCAAAGTCAAAGCCATCAAAATGCAGGCAGGCCATACACCACCAAGTGCAGGCACATGCAGCAAAGCTTGCCAAAATTGATCCCCACTGAAGGCCAAAACAGAAAAGAAGGACCTACAAACACGCTGGAATGGAGACAACATCAAAGGAATTGCAATTGGAGGAGAAAAAAAGAAAATTTGGGAAATTTAGTGACTCTAAGAAAATGGCCTGGGTTTATATCAGGTGCAGTGCAAAGGACCAAAAGATGCAAAAACTAAGCTCACAGATGTTGCAAAAGCAGGGGAAAAAGTGAAGGAGGAAGACACAACTTAGGGAGCAAGATATGAGGGACATGGCAGGAATACTTAAAACAAAAAAACAAAAAAAAAAAAAGAAAAAATCTTTCCCAAAGTCAAAGCCATCAAAATGCAGGCAGGCCATACACCACCAAGGGCAGGCACATGCAGCAAAGCTTGCCAAAATTGATCCCCACTGAAGGCCAAAACAGAAAAGAAGGACCTACAAACACGCTGGAATGGAGACACCATCAAAGGAATTGCAATTGGTGGAGAAAAAAAGAAAATTTGGGAAATTTAATGACTCTTAGAAAGTGGCCTGGGGTTTTATCAGGTGCAGTGCAAAGGACCAAAAGATGCCAAAACTAAGCTCACAGATGTTGCAAAAGCAGGGTAAAAAGTCAAGGACGAAGACAGAACTTAGGGGGCAAGATATGAGGGACATGGCATGAACACTTCAGAAAACAACCAAAAAAAAGAAAAAATCTATCCCAAAGTCAAAGCCATCAAAATGCAGGCAGGCCATAGGCCAGCAAGTGCAGGGACATGCAGCAAAGCTTGCCAAAATTGATCCCCACTGAAGGCCAAAACAGAAAAGAAGGACTTACAAACACGCTGGAATGGAGACAACATGAAAGGAATTCAATTTCTATGAGAAAAAAAGAAAATTTGGGTAAGTTAGTGATTCTAAGAAAATGGCCTGGGTTTATATCAGGTGCAGTGCAAAGGACCAAAAGATGCCAAAACTAAGCTCACAGATGTTGCAAAAGCAGGGGAAAAAGACAAGGAGGAAGACACAACTTAGGGGGCAAGATGTGAGGGACATGGCATGAACACTTCAGAAAACAACCAAAAAAAGAAAAAAATCTTTCCCAAAGTCAAAGCCATCAAAATGCATGGCCTGCCATCAAGTGCAGGGACATGCACCAAAGATTCCTCTATTGGTCCCCATTGAAATCGCAAGATTCCTTTTCCCTTCCCGAAAGGAAATGAAATTTCCTTTCGGGAAGGGAAAAGGAATCTTGCGAATCCCAAAAGAAAGACTTACAAACACTCTGGAAAGGAGACAGGTTCAAATGAAATGCAATTGAAAAAAGCAGAAAATCGGGAATTTTAGTCTCTTCAAAAAATAGGCTGTGAGGAAATCAGCTGCATTGCAAAGGACCAAAAGGTGCCAAAACTAAGCTCACAGATGTTGCAAAAGCAGGGGAAAAAGTCAAGGAGGAAGACACAACTTAGGGGGCAAGATATGAGGGACATGGCATGAATACTTAAAACAAAAAAAAAAAAAAAAAAAGAAAAAATCTTTCCCAAAGTCAAAGCCATCAAAATGCAGGCAGGCCATACACCATCAAGTGCAGGCACATGCAGCAAAGCTTGCCAAAATTGATCCCCACTGAAGGCCAAAACAGAAAAGAAGGACCTACAAACACGCTGGAATGGAGACAACATCAAAGGAATTGCAATTGGAGGAGAAAAAAAGAAAATTTGGGAAATTTAGTGACTCTAAGGAAATGGCCTGGGTTTATATCAGGTGCAGTGCAAAGGACCAAAAGATGCAAAAACTAAGCTCACAGATGTTGCAAAAGCAGGGGAAAAAGTGAAGGAGGAAGACACAACTTAGGGAGCAAGATATGAGGGACATGGCATGAATACTTAAAACAAAAAAAAAAAAAAAAAAAAAGAAAAAATCTTTCCCAAAGTCAAAGCCATCAAAATGCAGGCAGGCCATACACCACCAAGGGCAGGCACATGCAGCAAAGCTTGCCAAAATTGATCCCCACTGAAGGCCAAAACAGAAAAGAAGGACCTACAAACACGCTGGAATGGAGACACCATCAAAGGAATTGCAATTGGAGGAGAAAAAAAGAAAATTTGGGAAATTTAATGACTCTTAGAAAGTGGCCTGGGGTTTTATCAGGTGCAGTGCAAAGGACCAAAAGATGCCAAAACTAAGCTCACAGATGTTGCAAAAGCAGGGTAAAAAGTCAAGGACGAAGACACAACTTAGGGAGCAAGATATGAGGGACATGGCATGAACACTTCAGAAAACAACCAAAAAAAGAAAAAATCTATCCCAAAGTCAAAGCCATCAAAATGCAGGCAGGCCATAGGCCAGCAAGTGCAGGGACATGCAGCAAAGCTTGCCAAAATTGATCCCCACTGAAGGCCAAAACAGAAAAGAAGGACTTACAAACACGCTGGAATGGAGACAACATGAAAGGAATTCAATTTCTATGAGAAAAAAAGAAAATTTGGGTAAGTTAGTGATTCTAAGAAAATGGCCTGGGTTTATATCAGCTGCATTGCAAAGGACCAAAAGGTGCCAAAACTAAGCTCACAGATGTTGCAAAAGCAGGGGAAAAAGACAAGGAGGAAGACACAACTTAGGGGGCAAGATGTGAGGGACATGGCATGAACACTTCAGAAAACAACCAAAAAAAGAAAAAAATCTTTCCCAAAGTCAAAGCCATCAAAAGGCATGGCCTGCCATCAAGTGCAGGGACATGCACCAAAGATTCCTCTATTGGTCCCCATTGAAATCGCAAGATTCCTTTTCCCTTCCCGAAAGGAAATGAAATTTCCTTTCGGGAAGGGAAAAGGAATCTTGCGAATCCCAAAAGAAAGACTTACAAACACTCTGGAAAGGAGATAGGTTCAAATGAAATGCAATTGAAAAAAGCAGAAAATCGGGAATTTTAGTCTCTTCAAAAAATAGGCTGTGAGGAAATCAGCTGCATTGCAAAGGACCAAAAGGTGCCAAAACTAAGCTCACAGATGTTGCAAAAGCAGGGGAAAAAGTCAAGGAGGAAGACACAACTTAGGGGGCAAGATATGAGGGACATGGCATGAATACTTAAAATAAAACAAAAAAAAAAAGAAAAAATCTTTCCCAAAGTCAAAGCCTTCAAAATGCAGGCAGGCCATACGCCACCAAGGGCAGGCACATGCAGCAAAGTTTGCCAAAATTGATCCCCACTGAAGGCCAAAACAGAAAAGAAGGACCTACAAACACGCTGGAAAGGAGTCAACATCAAAGGAATTGCAATTGGAGGAGAAAAAAAGAAAATTTGGGAAATTTAGTGACTCTAAGGAAATGGCCTGGGTTTATATCAGGTGCAGTGCAAAGGACCAAAAGATGCAAAAACTAAGCTCACAGATGTTGCAAAAGCAGGGGAAAAAGTGAAGGAGGAAGACACAACTTAGGGAGCAAGATATGAGGGACATGGCATGAATACTTAAAACAAAAAAAAAAAAAAAGAAAAAAAGAAAAAAATCTTTCCCAAAGTCAAAGCCATCAAAATGCAGGCAGGCCATACGCCAGCAAGTGCAGGGGCATGCAGCAAAGCTTGCCAAAATTGATCCCCACTGAAGGCCAAAACAGAAAAGAAGGACTTACAAACACGCTGGAATGGAGACAACATGAAAGGAATTCAATTTCTATGAGAAAAAAAGAAAATTTGGGTAAGTTAGTGATTCTAAGAAAATGGCCTGGGTTTATATCAGGTGCAGTGCAAAGGACCAAAAGGTGCCAAAACTAAGCTCACAGATGTTGCAAAAGCAGGGGAAAAAGTCAAGGAGGAAGACACAACTTAGGGGGCAAGATATGAGGGACATGGCATGAATACTTAAAACAAAAAAAAAAAAAAAAAAAGAAAAAATCTTTCCCAAAGTCAAAGCCATCAAAATGCAGGCAGGCCATACACCACCAAGTGCAGGCACATGCAGCAAAGCTTGCCAAAATTGATCCCCACTGAAGGCCAAAACAGAAAAGAAGGACCTACAAACACGCTGGAATGGAGACAACATCAAAGGAATTGCAATTGGAGGAGAAAAAAAGAAAATTTGGGAAATTTAGTGACTCTAAGAAAATGGCCTGGGTTTATATCAGGTGCAGTGCAAAGGACCAAAAGATGCAAAAACTAAGCTCACAGATGTTGCAAAAGCAGGGGAGAAAGTGAAGGAGGAAGACACAACTTAGGGAGCAAGATATGAGGGACATGGCAGGAATACTTAAAACAAAAAAAAAAAAAAAAAAAAAGAAAAAATCTTTCCCAAAGTCAAAGCCATCAAAATGCAGGCAGGCCATACACCACCAAGGGCAGGCACATGCAGCAAAGCTTGCCAAAATTGATCCCCACTGAAGGCCAAAACAGAAAAGAAGGACCTACAAACACGCTGGAATGGAGACACCATCAAAGGAATTGCAATTGGAGGAGAAAAAAAGAAAATTTGGGAAATTTAATGACTCTTAGAAAGTGGCCTGGGGTTTTATCAGGTGCAGTGCAAAGGACCAAAAGATGCCAAAACTAAGCTCACAGATGTTGCAAAAGCAGGGTAAAAAGTCAAGGACGAAGACAGAACTTAGGGGGCAAGATATGAGGGACATGGCATGAACACTTCAGAAAACAACCAAAAAAAGAAAAAATCTATCCCAAAGTCAAAGCCATCAAAATGCAGGCAGGCCATAGGCCAGCAAGTGCAGGGACATGCAGCAAAGCTTGCCAAAATTGATCCCCACTGAAGGCCAAAACAGAAAAGAAGGACTTACAAACACGCTGGAATGGAGACAACATGAAAGGAATTCAATTTCTATGAGAAAAAAAGAAAATTTGGGTAAGTTAGTGATTCTAAGAAAATGGCCTGGGTTTATATCAGGTGCAGTGCAAAGGACCAAAAGATGCCAAAACTAAGCTCACAGATGTTGCAAAAGCAGGGGAAAAAGACAAGGAGGAAGACACAACTTAGGGGGCAAGATGTGAGGGACATGGCATGAACACTTCAGAAAACAACCAAAAAAAGAAAAAAATCTTTCCCAAAGTCAAAGCCATCAAAAGGCATGGCCTGCCATCAAGTGCAGGGACATGCACCAAAGATTCCTCTATTGGTCCCCATTGAAATCGCAAGATTCCTTTTCCCTTCCCGAAAGGAAATGAAATTTCCTTTCGGGAAGGGAAAAGGAATCTTGCGAATCCCAAAAGAAAGACTTACAAACACTCTGGAAAGGAGACAGGTTCAAATGAAATGCAATTGAAAAAAAGCAGAAAATCGGGAATTTTAGTCTCTTCAAAAAATAGGCTGTGAGGAAATCAGCTGCATTGCAAAGGACCAAAAGGTGCCAAAACTAAGCTCACAGATGTTGCAAAAGCAGGGGAAAAAGTCAAGGAGGAAGACACAACTTAGGGGGCAAGATGTGAGGGACATGGCATGAACACTTCAGAAAACAACCAAAAAAAGAAAAAAATCTTTCCCAAAGTCAAAGCCATCAAAAGGCATGGCCTGCCATCAAGTGCAGGGACATGCACCAAAGATTCCTCTATTGGTCCCCATTGAAATCGCAAGATTCCTTTTCCCTTCCCGAAAGGAAATGAAATTTCCTTTCGGGAAGGGAAAAGGAATCTTGCGAATCCCAAAAGAAAGACTTACAAACACTCTGGAAAGGAGACAGGTTCAAATGA
Organism: Artemisiospiza belli; assembly: GCA_021963965.1. NCBI lineage: Eukaryota > Metazoa > Chordata > Aves > Passeriformes > Passerellidae > Artemisiospiza > Artemisiospiza belli. The sequence continues at coordinate 71,679 of JAKDEW010000670.1, read as the reverse complement.
AATGCAATTGAAAAAAGCAGAAAATCGGGAATTTTAGTCTCTTCAAAAAATAGGCTGTGAGGAAATCAGCTGCATTGCAAAGGACCAAAAGGTGCCAAAACTAAGCTCACAGATGTTGCAAAAGCAGGGGAAAAAGTCAAGGAGGAAGACACAACTTAGGGGGCAAGATATGAGGGACATGGCATGAATACTTAAAATAAAACAAAAAAAAAAAGAAAAAATCTTTCCCAAAGTCAAAGCCTTCAAAATGCAGGCAGGCCATACGCCACCAAGGGCAGGCACATGCAGCAAAGCTTGCCAAAATTGATCCCCACTGAAGGCCAAAACAGAAAAGAAGGACCTACAAACACGCTGGAAAGGAGTCAACATCAAAGGAATTGCAATTGGAGGAGAAAAAAAGAAAATTTGGGAAATTTAGTGACTCTAAGGAAATGGCCTGGGTTTATATCAGGTGCAGTGCAAAGGACCAAAAGATGCAAAAACTAAGCTCACAGATGTTGCAAAAGCAGGGGAAAAAGTGAAGGAGGAAGACACAACTTAGGGAGCAAGATATGAGGGACATGGCATGAATACTTAAAACAAAAAAAAAAAAAAAGAAAAAAAGAAAAAAATCTTTCCCAAAGTCAAAGCCATCAAAATGCAGGCAGGCCATACGCCAGCAAGTGCAGGGGCATGCAGCAAAGCTTGCCAAAATTGATCCCCACTGAAGGCCAAAACAGAAAAGAAGGACTTACAAACACGCTGGAATGGAGACAACATGAAAGGAATTCAATTTCTATGAGAAAAAAAGAAAATTTGGGTAAGTTAGTGATTCTAAGAAAATGGCCTGGGTTTATATCAGGTGCAGTGCAAAGGACCAAAAGGTGCCAAAACTAAGCTCACAGATGTTGCAAAAGCAGGGGAAAAAGTCAAGGAGGAAGACACAACTTAGGGGGCAAGATGTGAGGGACATGGCATGAACACTTCAGAAAACAACCAAAAAAAGAAAAAAATCTTTCCCAAAGTCAAAGCCATCAAAAGGCATGGCCTGCCATCAAGTGCAGGGACATGCACCAAAGATTCCTCTATTGGTCCCCATTGAAATCGCAAGATTCCTTTTCCCTTCCCGAAAGGAAATGAAATTTCCTTTCGGGAAGGGAAAAGGAATCTTGCGAATCCCAAAAGGAAGGCTTACAAACACTCTGGAAAGGAGATAGGTTCAAATGAAATGCAATTGAAAAAAGCAGAAAATCGGGAATTTTAGTCTCTTCAAAAAATAGGCTGTGAGGAAATCAGCTGCATTGCAAAGGACCAAAAGGTGCCAAAACTAAGCTCACAGATGTTGCAAAAGCAGGGGAAAAAGTCAAGGAGGAAGACACAACTTAGGGGGCAAGATATGAGGGACATGGCATGAATACTTAAAACCAAAAAAAAAAAAAAAAAGAAAAAATCTTTCCCAAAGTCAAAGCCATCAAAATGCAGGCAGGCCATACACCACCAAGTGCAGGCACATGCAGCAAAGCTTGCCAAAATTGATCCCCACTGAAGGCCAAAACAGAAAAGAAGGACCTACAAACACGCTGGAATGGAGACAACATCAAAGGAATTGCAATTGGAGGAGAAAAAAAGAAAATTTGGGAAATTTAGTGACTCTAAGAAAATGGCCTGGGTTTATATCAGGTGCAGTGCAAAGGACCAAAAGATGCAAAAACTAAGCTCACAGATGTTGCAAAAGCAGGGGAAAAAGTGAAGGAGGAAGACACAACTTAGGGAGCAAGATATGAGGGACATGGCATGAATACTTAAAACAAAAAAAAAAAAAAAAAAAAGAAAAAATCTTTCCCAAAGTCAAAGCCATCAAAATGCAGGCAGGCCATACACCACCAAGGGCAGGCACATGCAGCAAAGCTTGCCAAAATTGATCCCCACTGAAGGCCAAAACAGAAAAGAAGGACCTACAAACACGCTGGAATGGAGACACCATCAAAGGAATTGCAATTGGAGGAGAAAAAAAGAAAATTTGGGAAATTTAATGACTCTTAGAAAGTGGCCTGGGGTTTTATCAGGTGCAGTGCAAAGGACCAAAAGATGCCAAAACTAAGCTCACAGATGTTGCAAAAGCAGGGTAAAAAGTCAAGGACGAAGAGAGAACATAGGGGGCAAGATATGAGGGACATGGCATGAACACTTCAGAAAACAACCAAAAAAAGAAAAAATCTATCCCAAAGTCAAAGCCATCAAAATGCAGGCAGGCCATAGGCCAGCAAGTGCAGGGACATGCAGCAAAGCTTGCCAAAATTGATCCCCACTGAAGGCCAAAACAGAAAAGAAGGACTTACAAACACGCTGGAATGGAGACAACATGAAAGGAATTCAATTTCTATGAGAAAAAAAGAAAATTTGGGTAAGTTAGTGATTCTAAGAAAATGGCCTGGGTTTATATCAGGTGCAGTGCAAAGGACCAAAAGGTGCCAAAACTAAGCTCACAGATGTTGCAAAAGCAGGGGAAAAAGACAAGGAGGAAGACACAACTTAGGGGGCAAGATGTGAGGGACATGGCATGAACACTTCAGAAAACAACCAAAAAAAGAAAAAAATCTTTCCCAAAGTCAAAGCCATCAAAGGGCATGGCCTGCCATCAAGTGCAGGGACATGCACCAAAGATTCCTCTATTGGTCCCCATTGAAATCGCAAGATTCCTTTTCCCTTCCCGAAAGGAAATGAAATTTCCTTTCGGGAAGGGAAAAGGAATCTTGTGAATCCCAATAGGAAGGCTTACAAACACTCTGGAAAGGAGATAGGTTCAAATGAAATGCAATTGAAAAAAGCAGAAAATCGGGAATTTTAGTCTCTTCAAAAAATAGGCTGTGAGGAAATCAGCTGCATTGCAAAGGACCAAAAGGTGCCAAAACTAAGCTCACAGATGTTGCAAAAGCAGGGGAAAAAGTCAAGGAGGAAGACACAACTTAGGGGGCAAGATATGAGGGACATGGCATGAATACTTAAAACAAAAAAAAAAAAAAAAAAGAAAAAATCTTTCCCAAAGTCAAAGCCATCAAAATGCAGGCAGGCCATACACCACCAAGGGCAGGCACATGCAGCAAAGCTTGCCAAAATTGATCCCCACTGAAGGCCAAAACAGAAAAGAAGGACCTACAAACACGCTGGAATGGAGACACCATCAAAGGAATTGCAATTGGAGGAGAAAAAAAGAAAATTTGGGAAATTTAATGACTCTTAGAAAGTGGCCTGGGGTTTTATCAGGTGCAGTGCAAAGGACCAAAAGATGCCAAAACTAAGCTCACAGATGTTGCAAAAGCAGGGTAAAAAGTCAAGGACGAAGACAGAACTTAGGGGGCAAGATATGAGGGACATGGCATGAACACTTCAGAAAACAACCAAAAAAAGAAAAAATCTATCCCAAAGTCAAAGCCATCAAAATGCAGGCAGGCCATAGGCCAGCAAGTGCAGGGACATGCAGCAAAGCTTGCCAAAATTGATCCCCACTGAAGGCCAAAACAGAAAAGAAGGACTTACAAACACGCTGGAATGGAGACAACATGAAAGGAATTCAATTTCTATGAGAAAAAAAGAAAATTTGGGAAAGTTAGTGATTCTAAGAAAATGGCCTGGGTTTATATCAGGTGCAGTGCAAAGGACCAAAAGGTGCCAAAACTAAGCTCACAGATGTTGCAAAAGCAGGGGAAAAAGACAAGGAGGAAGACACAACTTAGGGGGCAAGATGTGAGGGACATGGCATGAACACTTCAGAAAACAACCAAAAAAAGAAAAAAATCTTTCCCAAAGTCAAAGCCATCAAAAGGCATGGCCTGCCATCAAGTGCAGGGACATGCACCAAAGATTCCTCTATTGGTCCCCATTGAAATCGCAAGATTCCTTTTCCCTTCCCGAAAGGAAATGAAATTTCCTTTCGGGAAGGGAAAAGGAATCTTGCGAATCCCAAAAGAAATGCTTACAAACACTCTGGAAAGGAGATAGGTTCAAATGAAATGCAATTGAAAAAAGCAGAAAATCGGGAATTTTAGTCTCTTCAAAAAATAGGCTGTGAGGAAATCAGCTGCATTGCAAAGGACCAAAAGGTGCCAAAACTAAGCTCACAGATGTTGCAAAAGCAGGGGAAAAAGTCAAGGAGGAAGACACAACTTAGGGGGCAAGATATGAGGGACATGGCATGAATACTTAAAATAATAAAAAAAAAGAAGAAAAAATCTTTCCCAAAGTCAAAGCCATCAAAATGCAGGCAGGCCATACACCACCAAGGGCAGGCACATGCAGCAAAGTTTGCCAAAATTGATCCCCACTGAAGGCCAAAACTGAAAAGAAGGACCTACAAACACGCTGGAAAGGAGTCAACATCAAAGGAATTGCAATTGGAGGAGAAAAAAAGAAAATTTGGGAAATTTAGTGACTCTAAGAAAATGGCCTGGGTTTATATCAGGTGCAGTGCAAAGGACCAAAAGATGCAAAAACTAAGCTCACAGATGTTGCAAAAGCAGGGGAAAAAGTCAAGGAGGAAGACACAACTTAGGGGGCAAGATATGAGGGACATGGCATGAATACTTAAAACAAAAAAAAAAAAAAAAAAAAAGAAAAAATCTTTCCCAAAGTCAAAGCCATCAAAATGCAGGCAGGCCATAGGCCAGCAAGTGCAGGCACATGCAGCAAAGCTTGCCAAAATTGATCCCCACTGAAGGCCAAAACAGAAAAGAAGGACTTACAAACACGCTGGAATGGAGACAACATCAAAGGAATTGCAATTGGAGGAGAAAAAAAAAAATTGGGAAATTTAGTGACTCTAAGAAAATGGCCTGGGTTTATATCAGGTGCAGTGCAAAGGACCAAAAGGTGCCAAAACTAAGCTCACAGATGTTGCAAAAGCAGGGGAAAAAGTCAAGGAGGAAGACACAACTTAGGGGGCAAGATGTGAGGGACATGGCATGAATACTTAAAATAATAAAAAAAAAAAAAAAGAAAAAATCTTTCCCAAAGTCAAAGCCATCAAAATGCAGGCAGGCCATACGCCACCAAGGGCAGGCACATGCAGCAAAGCTTGCCAAAATTGATCCCCACTGAAGGCCAAAACAGAAAAGAAGGACCTACAAACACGCTGGAAAGGAGACACCATCAAAGGAATTGCAATTGGAGGAGAAAAAAAGAAAATTTGGGAAATTTAATGACTCTTAGAAAGTGGCCTGGGGTTTTATCAGGTGCAGTGCAAAGGACCAAAAGATGCCAAAACTAAGCTCACAGATGTTGCAAAAGCAGGGTAAAAAGTCAAGGACGAAGACAGAACTTAGGGGGCAAGATATGAGGGACATGGCATGAACACTTCAGAAAACAACCAAAAAAAGAAAAAATCTGTCCTAAAGTCAAAGCCATCAAAATGCAGGCAGGCCATAGGCCAGCAAGTGCAGGGACATGCAGCAAAGTTTGCCAAAATTGATCCCCACTGAAGGCCAAAACAGAAAAGAAGGACTTACAAACACGCTGGAATGGAGACAACATCAAAGGATTTGCAATTGGAGGAGAAAAAAAGAAAATTTGGGAAATTTAGTGATTCTAAGAAAATGGCCTAGGTTTATATCAGGTGCAGTGCAAAGGACCAAAAGGTGCCAAAACTAAGCTCACAGATGTTGCAAAAGCAGGGGAAAAAGTCAAGGAGGAAGACACAACTTAGGGGGCAAGATGTGAGGGACATGGCATGAATACTTAAAATAATAAAAAAAAAAAAAAGAAAAAATCTTTCCCAAAGTCAAAGCCATCAAAAGGCAGGCAGGCCATACGCCAGCAAGTGCAGGCACATGCAGCAAAGTTTGCCAAAATTAATCCCCACTGAAGGCCAAAACTGAAAAGAAGGACTTACAAACACGCTGGAATGGAGACAGCATCAAAGGATTTGCAATTGTAGGAGAAAAAAAGAAAATTTGGGAAATTTAATGACTCTTAGAAGGTGGCCTGGGGTTTTACCAGGTGCAGTGCAAAGGACCAAAAGATGCAAAAACTAAGCTCACAGATGTTGCAAAAGCAGGGGAAAAAGTCAAGGAGGAAGACACAACTTAGGGAGCAAGATGTGAGGGACATGGCATGAACACTTCAGAAAACAACCAAAAAAAGAAAAAAATCTTTCCCAAAGTCAAAGCCATCAAAAGGCATGGCCTGCCATCAAGTGCAGGGACATGCACCAAAGATTCCTCTATTGGTCCCCATTGAAATCGCAAGATTCCTTTTCCCTTCCCGAAAGGAAATGAAATTTCCTTTCGGGAAGGGAAAAGGAATCTTGCGAATCCCAAAAGAAATGCTTACAAACACTCTGGAAAGGAGATAGGTTCAAATGAAATGCAATTGAAAAAAGCAGAAAATCGGGAATTTTAGTCTCTTCAAAAAATAGGCTGTGAGGAAATCAACTGCATTGCAAAGGACCAAAAGGTGCCAAAACTAAGCTCACAGATGTTGCAAAAGCAGGGGAAAAAGTCAAGGAGGAAGACACAACTTAGGGGGCAAGATATGAGGGACATGGCATGAATACTTAAAACAAAAAAAAAAAAAAAAAAAGAAAAAATCTTTCCCAAAGTCAAAGCCATCAAAATGCAGGCAGGCCATACACCACCAAGGGCAGGCACATGCAGCAAAGCTTGCCAAAATTGATCCCCACTGAAGGCCAAAACAGAAAAGAAGGACCTACAAACACGCTGGAATGGAGACACCATCAAAGGAATTGCAATTGGAGGAGAAAAAAAGAAAATTTGGGAAATTTAATGACTCTTAGAAAGTGGCCTGGGGTTTTATCAGGTACAGTGCAAAGGACCAAAAGATGCCAAAACTAAGCTCACAGATGTTGCAAAAGCAGGGTAAAAAGTCAAGGAGGAAGACAGAACTTAGGGGGCAAGATATGAGGGACATGGCATGAACACTTCAGAAAACAACCAAAAAAAGAAAAAATCTATCCCAAAGTCAAAGCCATCAAAATGCAGTCAGGCCATAGGCCAGCAAGTGCAGGGACATGCAGCAAAGCTTGCCAAAATTGATCCCCACTGAAGGCCAAAACAGAAAAGAAGGACTTACAAACACGCTGGAATGGAGACAACATGAAAGGAATTCAATTTCTATGAGAAAAAAAGAAAATTTGGGTAAGTTAGTGATTCTAAGAAAATGGCCTGGGTTTATATCAGGTGCAGTGCAAAGGACCAAAAGGTGCCAAAACTAAGCTCACAGATGTTGCAAAAGCAGGGGAAAAAGACAAGGAGGAAGACACAACTTAGGGGGCAAGATGTGAGGGACATGGCATGAACACTTCAGAAAACAACCAAAAAAAGAAAAAAATCTTTCCCAAAGTCAAAGCCATCAAAAGGCATGGCCTGCCATCAAGTGCAGGGACATGCACCAAAGATTCCTCTATTGGTCCCCATTGAAATCGCAAGATTCCTTTTCCCTTCCCGAAAGGAAATGAAATTTCCTTTCGGGAAGGGAAAAGGAATCTTGCGAATCCCAAAAGAAAGACTTACAAACACTCTGGAAAGGAGATAGGTTCAAATGAAATGCAATTGAAAAAAGCAGAAAATCGGGAATTTTAGTCTCTTCAAAAAATAGGCTGTGAGGAAATCAGCTGCATTGCAAAGGACCAAAAGGTGCCAAAACTAAGCTCACAGATGTTGCAAAAGCAGGGGAAAAAGTCAAGGAGGAAGACACAACTTAGGGGGCAAGATATGAGGGACATGGCATGAATACTTAAAATAAAACAAAAAAAAAAAGAAAAAATCTTTCCCAAAGTCAAAGCCTTCAAAATGCAGGCAGGCCATACGCCACCAAGGGCAGGCACATGCAGCAAAGTTTGCCAAAATTGATCCCCACTGAAGGCCAAAACAGAAAAGAAGGACCTACAAACACGCTGGAAAGGAGTCAACATCAAAGGAATTGCAATTGGAGGAGAAAAAAAGAAAATTTGGGAAATTTAGTGACTCTAAGGAAATGGCCTGGGTTTATATCAGGTGCAATGCAAAGGACCAAAAGATGCAAAAACTAAGCTCACAGATGTTGCAAAAGCAGGGGAAAAAGTGAAGGAGGAAGACACAACTTAGGGAGCAAGATATGAGGGACATGGCATGAATACTTAAAACAAAAAAAAAAAAAAGAAAAAAAGAAAAAAATCTTTCCCAAAGTCAAAGCCATCAAAATGCAGGCAGGCCATACGCCAGCAAGTGCAGGGGCATGCAGCAAAGCTTGCCAAAATTGATCCCCACTGAAGGCCAAAACAGAAAAGAAGGACTTACAAACACGCTGGAATGGAGACAACATGAAAGGAATTCAATTTCTATGAGAAAAAAAGAAAATTTGGGTAAGTTAGTGATTCTAAGAAAATGGCCTGGGTTTATATCAGGTGCAGTGCAAAGGACCAAAAGGTGCCAAAACTAAGCTCACAGATGTTGCAAAAGCAGGGGAAAGAGTCAAGGAGGAAGACACAACTTAGGGGGCAAGATGTGAGGGACATGGCATGAACACTTCAGAAAACAACCAAAAAAAGAAAAAATCTTTCCCAAAGTCAAAGCCATCAAAAGGCATGGCCTGCCATCAAGTGCAGGGACATGCACCAAAGATTCCTCTATTGGTCCCCATTGAAATCGCAAGATTCCTTTTCCCTTCCCGAAAGGAAATGAAATTTCCTTTCGGGAAGGGAAAAGGAATCTTGCGAATCCCAAAAGGAAGGCTTACAAACACTCTGGAAAGGAGATAGGTTCAAATGAAATGCAATTGAAAAAAGCAGAAAATCGGGAATTTTAGTCTCTTCAAAAAATAGGCTGTGAGGAAATCAGCTGCATTGCAAAGGACCAAAAGGTGCCAAAACTAAGCTCACAGATGTTGCAAAAGCAGGGGAAAAAGTCAAGGAGGAAGACACAATTTAGGGGGCAAGATATGAGGGACATGGCATGAATACTTAAAACAAAAAAAAAAAAAAAAAAAGAAAAAATCTTTCCCAAAGTCAAAGCCATCAAAATGCAGGCAGGCCATACACCACCAAGGGCAGGCACATGCAGCAAAGTTTGCCAAAATTGATCCCCACTGAAGGCCAAAACTGAAAAGAAGGACCTACAAACACGCTGGAAAGGAGTCAACATCAAAGGAATTGCAATTGGAGGAGAAAAAAAGAAAATTTGGGAAATTTAGTGACTCTAAGAAAATGGCCTGGGTTTATATCAGGTGCAGTGCAAAGGACCAAAAGATGCAAAAACTAAGCTCACAGATGTTGCAAAAGCAGGGGAAAAAGTCAAGGAGGAAGACACAACTTAGGGGGCAAGATATGAGGGACATGGCATGAATACTTAAAATAATAAAAAAAAAAAAGAAAAAATCTTTCCCAAAGTCAAAGCCATCAAAAGGCAGGCAGGCCATACGCCACCAAGGGCAGGCACATGCAGCAAAGCTTGCCAAAATTGATCCCCACTGAAGGCCAAAACAGAAAAGAAGGACCTACAAACACGCTGGAAAGGAGTCAACATCAAAGGAATTGCAATTGGAGGAGAAAAAAAGAAAATTTGGGAAATTTAGTGACTCTAAGAAAATGGCCTGGGTTTATATCAGGTGCAGTGCAAAGGACCAAAAGGTGCCAAAACTAAGCTCACAGATGTTGCAAAAGCAGGGGAAAAAGTGAAGGAGGAAGACACAACTTAGGGGGCAAGATATGAGGGACATGGCATGAACACTTAAAACAAAAAAAAAAAAAAAAAGAAAAAATCTTTCCCAAAGTCAAAGCCATCAAAATGCAGGCAGGCCATACACCACCAAGGGCAGGCACATGCAGCAAAGCTTGCCAAAATTGATCCCCACTGAAGGCCAAAACAGAAAAGAAGGACCTACAAACACGCTGGAATGGAGACACCATCAAAGGAATTGCAATTGGAGGAGAAAAAAAGAAAATTTGGGAAATTTAATGACTCTTAGAAAGGGGCCTGGGGTTTTATAAGGTGCAGTGCAAAGGACCAAAAGATGCCAAAACTAAGCTCACAGATGTTGCAAAAGCAGGGTAAAAAGTCAAGGAGGAAGACAGAACTTAGGGGGCAAGATATGAGGGACATGGCATGAACACTTCAGAAAACAACCAAAAAAAGAAAAAAATCTTTCCCAAAGTCAAAGCCATCAAAAGGCAGGCAGGCCATACACCACCAAGGGCAGGCACATGCAGCAAAGGTTGCCAAAATTGATCCCCACTGAAGGCCAAAACTGAAAAGAAGGACTTACAAACACGCTGGAATGGAGACAACATGAAAGGAATTCAATTTCTATGAGAAAAAAAGAAAATTTGGGTAAGTTAGTGATTCTAAGAAAATGGCCTGGGTTTATATCAGGTGCAGTGCAAAGGACCAAAAGGTGCCAAAACTAAGCTCACAGATGTTGCAAAAGCAGGGGAAAAAGACAAGGAGGAAGACACAACTTAGGGGGCAAGATGTGAGGGACATGGCATGAACACTTCAGAAAACAACCAAAAAAAGAAAAAAATCTTTCCCAAAGTCAAAGCCATCAAAATGCATGGCCTGCCATCAAGTGCAGGGACATGCACCAAAGATTCCTCTATTGGTCCCCATTGAAATCGCAAGATTCCTTTTCCCTTCCCGAAAGGAAATGAAATTTCCTTTCGGGAAGGGAAAAGGAATCTTGCCAATCCCAAAAGAAATGCTTACAAACACTCTGGAAAGGAGATAGGTTCAAATGAAATGCAATTGAAAAAAGCAGAAAATCGGGAATTTTAGTCTCTTCAAAAAATAGGCTGTGAGGAAATCAGCTGCATTGCAAAGGACCAAAAGGTGCCAAAACTAAGCTCACAGATGTTGCAAAAGCAGGGGAAAAAGTCAAGGAGGAAGACACAACTTAGGGGGCAAGATATGAGGGACATGGCATGAATACTTAAAATAATAAAAAAAAAAAAGAAAAAATCTTTCCCAAAGTCAAAGCCATCAAAATGCAGGCAGGCCATACACCACCAAGGGCAGGCACATGCAGCAAAGTTTGCCAAAATTGATCCCCACTGAAGGCCAAAACAGAAAAGAAGGACCTACAAACACGCTGGAAAGGAGTCAACATCAAAGGAATTGCAATTGGAGGAGAAAAAAACAAAATTTGGGAAATTTAGTGACTCTAAGAAAATGGCCTGGGTTTATATCAGGTGCAGTGCAAAGGACCAAAAGGTGCCAAAACTAAGCTCACAGATGTTGCAAAAGCAGGGGAAAAAGTCAAGGAGGAAGACACAACTTAGGGGGCAAGATATGAGGGACATGGCATGAATACTTAAAATAATAAAAAAAAAAAAAGAAAAAATCTTTCCCAAAGTCAAAGCCATCAAAAGGCAGGCAGGCCATACGCCACCAAGGGCAGGCACATGCAGCAAAGCTTGCCAAAATTGATCCCCACTGAAGGCCAAAACAGAAAAGAAGGACCTACAAACACGCTGGAAAGGAGTCAACATCAAAGGAATTGCAATTGGAGGAGAAAAAAAGAAAATTTGGGAAATTTAGTGACTCTAAGAAAATGGCCTGGGTTTATATCAGGTGCAGTGCAAAGGACCAAAAGGTGCCAAAACTAAGCTCACAGATGTTGCAAAAGCAGGGGAAAAAGTCAAGGAGGAAGACACAACTTAGGGGGCAAGATGTGAGGGACATGGCATGAATACTTAAAATAATAAAAAAAAAAAAAAGAAAAAATCTTTCCCAAAGTCAAAGCCATCAAAATGCAGGCAGGCCATACGCCACCAAGGGCAGGCACATGCAGCAAAGCTTGCCAAAATTGATCCCCACTGAAGGCCAAAACAGAAAAGAAGGACCTACAAACACGCTGGAAAGGAGTCAACATCAAAGGAATTGCAATTGGAGGAGAAAAAAACAAAATTTGGGAAATTTAGTGACTCTAAGAAAATGGCCTGGGTTTATATCAGGTGCAGTGCAAAGGACCAAAAGATGCCAAAACTAAGCTCACAGATGTTGCAAAAGCAGGGGAAAAAGTGAAGGAGGAAGACACAACTTAGGGAGCAAGATATGAGGGACATGGCATGAATACCTAAAACAAAAAAAAAAAAAAAAAAAAAGAAAAAATCTTTCCCAAAGTCAAAGCCATCAAAATGCAGGCAGGCCATAGGCCAGCAAGTGCAGGCACATGCAGCAAAGCTTGCCAAAATTGATCCCCACTGAAGGCCAAAACAGAAAAGAAGGACTTACAAACACGCTGGAATGGAGACAGCATCAAAGGAATTGCAATTGGAGGAGAAAAAAAGAAAATTTGGGAAATTTAGTGACTCTAAGAAAATGGCCTGGGTTTATATCAGGTGCAGTGCAAAGGACCAAAAGGTGCCAAAACTAAGCTCACAGATGTTGCAAAAGCAGGGGAAAAAGTGAAGGAGGAAGACACAACTTAGGGGGCAAGATATGAGGGACATGGCATGAATACTTAAAATAATAAAAAAAAAAAAAAAGAAAAAATCTATCCCAAAGTCTAAGCCATCAAAATGCAGGCAGGCCATACACAAGCAAGGGCAGGCACATGCAGCAAAGCTTGCCAAAATTGATCCCCACTGAAGGCCAAAACAGAAAAGAAGGACCTACAAACACGCTGGAATGGAGACACCATCAAAGGAATTGCAATTGGAGGAGAAAAAAAGAAAATTTGGGAAATTTAATGACTCTTAGAAAGTGGCCTGGGGTTTTATCAGGTGCAGTGCAAAGGACCAAAAGGTGCCAAAACTAAGCTCACAGATGTTGCAAAAGCAGGGGAAAAAGTCAAGGAGGAAGACAGAACTTAGGGGGCAAGATATGAGGGACATGGCATGAACACTTCAGAAAACAACCAAAAAAAGAAAAAAATCTTTCCCAAAGTCAAAGCCATCAAAATGCAGACAGGCCATACGCCACCAAGGGCAGGCACATGCAGCAAAGCTTGCCAAAATTGATCCCCACTGAAGGCCAAAACAGAAAAGAAGGACCTACAAACACGCTGGAATGGAGACACCATCAAAGGAATTGCAATTGGAGGAGAAAAAAAGAAAATTTGGGAAATTCAATGACTCTTAGAAAGTGGCCTGGGGTTTTATCAGGTGCAGTGCAAAGGACCAAAAGATGCCAAAACTAAGCTCACAGATGTTGCAAAAGCAGGGGAAAAAGTCAAGGAGGAAGACACAACTTAGGGGGCAAGATATGAGGGACATGGCATGAACACTTCAGAAAACAACCAAAAAAAGAAAAAAATCTTTCCCAAAGTCAAAGCCATCAAAAGGCATGGCCTGCCATCAAGTGCAGGGACATGCACCAAAGATTCCTCTATTGGTCCCCATTGAAATCGCAAGATTCCTTTTCCCTTCCCGAAAGGAAATGAAATTTCCTTTCGGGAAGGGAAAAGGAATCTTGCGAATCCCAAAAGAAATGCTTACAAACACTCTGGAAAGGAGATAGGTTCAAATGAAATGCAATTGAAAAAAGCAGAAAATTGGGAATTTTAGTCTCTTCAAAAAATAGGCTGTGAGGAAATCAGCTGCATTGCAAAGGACCAAAAGATGCCAAAACTAAGCTCACAGATGTTACAAAAGCAGGGGAAAAAGTCAAGGAGGATGACACAACTTAGGGGGCAAGATATGAGGGACATGGCATGAATACTTAAAATAATAAAAAAAAAAAAGAAAAAATCTTTCCCAAAGTCAAAGCCATCAAAATGCAGGCAGGCCATACGCCACCAAGGGCAGGCACATGCAGCAAAGCTTGCCAAAATTGATCCCCACTGAAGGCCAAAACAGAAAAGAAGGACCTACAAACACGCTGGAAAGGAGTCAACATCAAAGGAATTGCAATTGGAGGAGAAAAAAAGAAAATCTGGGAAATTTAGTGACTCTAAGAAAATGGCCTGGGTTTATATCAGGTGCAGTGCAAAGGACCAAAAGGTGCCAAAACTAAGCTCACAGATGTTGCAAAAGCAGGGGAAAAAGTCAAGGAGGAAGACACAACTTAGGGGGCAAGATGTGAGGGACATGGCATGAATATTTAAAATAATAAAAAAAAAAAAAAGAAAAAAATCTTTCCCAAAGTCAAAGCCATCAAAAGGCAGGCAGGCCATACACCACCAAGGGCAGGCACATGCAGCAAAGGTTGCCAAAATTGATCCCCACTGAAGGCCAAAACTGAAAAGAAGGACTTACAAACACGCTGGAATGGAGACAGCATCAAAGGAATTGCAATTGGAGGAGAAAAAAAAAAATTGGGAAATTTAGTGACTAAGAAAATGGCCTGGGTTTATATCAGGTGCAGTGCAAAGGACCAAAAGGTGCCAAAACTAAGCTCACAGATGTTGCAAAAGCAGGGGAAAAAGTCAAGGAGGAAGACACAACTTAGGGGGCAAGATATGAGGGACATGGCATGAACACTTCAGAAAACAACCAAAAAAAGAAAAAAATCTTTCCCAAAGTCAAAGCCATCAAAAGGCATGGCCTGCCATCAAGTGCAGGGACATGCACCAAAGATTCCTCTATTGGTCCCCATTGAAATCGCAAGATTCCTTTTCCCTTCCCGAAAGGAAATGAAATTTCCTGTCGGGAAGGGAAAAGGAATCTTGCGAATCCCAAAAGAAAGGCTTACAAAGACTCTGGAAAGGAGATAGGTTCAAATGAAATGCAATTGAAAAAAGCAGAAAATCGGGAATTTTAGTCTCTTCAAAAAATAGGCTGTGAGGAAATCAGCTGCATTGCAAAGGACCAAAAGGTGCCAAAACTAAGCTCACAGATGTTGCAAAAGCAGGGGAAAAAGTCAAGGAGGAAGACACAACTTAGGGGGCAAGATGTGAGGGACATGGCAGGAATACTTAAAATAATAAAAAAAAAAAAAAAGAAAAAATCTTTCCCAAAGTCAAAGCCATCAAAATGCAGGCAGGCCATACGCCACCAAGGGCAGGCACATGCAGCAAAGCTTGCCAAAATTGATCCCCACTGAAGGCCAAAACAGAAAAGAAGGACCTACAAACACGCTGGAATGGAGACACCATCAAAGGAATTGCAATTGGAGGAGAAAAAAAGAAAATTTGGGAAATTTAATGACTCTTAGAATGTGGCCTGGGCTTTTATCAGGTGCAGTGCAAAGGACCAAAAGATGCCAAAACTAAGCTCACAGATGTTGCAAAAGCAGGGTAAAAAGTCAAGGAGGAAGACAGAACTTAGGGGGCAAGATGTGAGGGACATGGCATGAACACTTCAGAAAACAACCAAAAAAAGAAAAAAATCTTTCCCAAAGTCAAAGCCATCAAAATGCAGACAGGCCATACGCCACCAAGGGCAGGCACATGCAGCAAAGCTTGCCAAAATTGATCCCCACTGAAGGCCAAAACAGAAAAGAAGGACCTACAAACACGCTGGAATGGAGACACCATCAAAGGAATTGCAATTGGAGGAGAAAAAAAGAAAATTTGGGAAATTTAATGACTCTTAGAAAGTGGCCTGGGGTTTTATCAGGTGCAGTGCAAAGGACCAAAAGATGCCAAAACTAAGCTCACAGATGTTACAAAAGCAGGGGAAAAAGTCAAGGAGGAAGACACAACTTAGGGGGCAAGATATGAGGGACATGGCATGAACACTTCAGAAAACAACCAAAAAAAGAAAAAAATCTTTCCCAAAGTCAAAGCCATCAAAAGGCATGGCCTGCCATCAAGTGCAGGGACATGCACCAAAGATTCCTCTATTGGTCCCCATTGAAATCGCAAGATTCCTTTTCCCTTCCCGAAAGGAAATGAAATTTCCTTTCGGGAAGGGAAAAGGAATCTTGCGAATCCCAAAAGAAATGCTTACAAACACTCTGGAAAGGAGATAGGTTCAAATGAAATGCAATTGAAAAAAGCAGAAAATCGGGAATTTTAGTCTCTTCAAAAAATAGGCTGTGAGGAAATCAGCTGCATTGCAAAGGACCAAAAGGTGCCAAAACTAAGCTCACAGATGTTGCAAAAGCAGGGGAAAAAGTCAAGGAGGAAGACACAACTTAGGGGGCAAGATATGAGGGACATGGCATGAATACTTAAAATAATAAAAAAAAAAAAGAAAAAATCTTTCCCAAAGTCAAAGCCATCAAAATGCAGGCAGGCCATACGCCACCAAGGGCAGGCACATGCAGCAAAGCTTGCCAAAATTGATCCCCACTGAAGGCCAAAACAGAAAAGAAGGACCTACAAACACGCTGGAAAGGAGTCAACATCAAAGGAATTGCAATTGGAGGAGAAAAAAAGAAAATCTGGGAAATTTAGTGACTCTAAGAAAATGGCCTGGGTTTATATCAGGTGCAGTGCAAAGGACCAAAAGGTGCCAAAACTAAGCTCACAGATGTTGCAAAAGCAGGGGAAAAAGTCAAGGAGGAAGACACAACTTAGGGGGCAAGATGTGAGGGACATGGCATGAATACTTAAAACAAAAAAAAAAAAAAAAAAGAAAAAATCTTTCCCAAAGTCAAAGCCATCAAAATGCAG
This sequence comes from Artemisiospiza belli, assembly GCA_021963965.1. Taxonomy (NCBI): domain Eukaryota; kingdom Metazoa; phylum Chordata; class Aves; order Passeriformes; family Passerellidae; genus Artemisiospiza; species Artemisiospiza belli. The sequence continues at coordinate 55,215 of JAKDEW010000670.1, read as the reverse complement.
GCAGGCCATAGGCCAGCAAGTGCAGGCACATGCAGCAAAGGTTGCCAAAATTGATCCCCACTGAAGGCCAAAACAGAAAAGAAGGACTTACAAACACGCTGGAATGGAGACAGCATCAAAGGAATTCAATTTCTATGAGAAAAAAAGAAAATTTGGGTAAGTTAGTGATTCTAAGAAAATGGCCTGGGGTTATATCAGGTGCAGTGCAAAGGACCAAAAGGTGCCAAAACTAAGCTCACAGATGTTGCAAAAGCAGGGGAAAAAGTCAAGGAGGAAGACACAACTTAGGGAGCAAGATATGAGGGACATGGCATGAATACTTAAAACAAAAAAAAAAAAAAAAAAAAAGAAAAAATCTTTCCCAAAGTCAAAGCCATCAAAATGCAGGCAGGCCATACACCACCAAGGGCAGGCACATGCAGCAAAGCTTGCCAAAATTGATCCCCACTGAAGGCCAAAACAGAAAAGAAGGACCTACAAACACGCTGGAAAGGAGTCAACATCAAAGGAATTGCAATTGGAGGAGAAAAAAAGAAAATCTGGGAAATTTAGTGACTCTAAGAAAATGGCCTGGGTTTATATCAGGTGCAGTGCAAAGGACCAAAAGGTGCCAAAACTAAGCTCACAGATGTTGCAAAAGCAGGGGAAAAAGTCAAGGAGGAAGACACAACTTAGGGGGCAAGATGTGAGGGACATGGCATGAATATTTAAAATAATAAAAAAAAAAAAAAGAAAAAATCTTTCCCAAAGTCAAAGCCATCAAAAGGCAGGCAGGCCATACACCACCAAGGGCAGGCACATGCAGCAAAGCTTGCCAAAATTGATCCCCACTGAAGGCCAAAACTGAAAAGAAGGACTTACAAACACGGTGGAATGGAGACAGCATCAAAGGAATTGCAATTGGAGGAGAAAAAAAAAAATTGGGAAATTTAGTGACTAAGAAAATGGCCTGGGTTTATATCAGGTGCAGTGCAAAGGACCGAAAGGTGCCAAAACTAAGCTCACAGATGTTGCAAAAGCAGGGGAAAAAGTCAAGGAGGAAGACACAACTTAGGGGGCAAGATATGAGGGACATGGCATGAACACTTCAGAAAACAACCAAAAAAAGAAAAAAATCTTTCCCAAAGTCAAAGCCATCAAAAGGCATGGCCTGCCATCAAGTGCAGGGACATGCACCAAAGATTCCTCTATTGGTCCCCATTGAAATCGCAAGATTCCTTTTCCCTTCCCGAAAGGAAATGAAATTTCCTTTCGGGAAGGGAAAAGGAATCTTGCGAATCCCAAAAGAAAGGCTTACAAACACTCTGGAAAGGAGATAGGTTCAAATGAAATGCAATTGAAAAAAGCAGAAAATCGGGAATTTTAGTCTCTTCAAAAAATAGGCTGTGAGGAAATCAGCTGCATTGCAAAGGACCAAAAGGTGCCAAAACTAAGCTCACAGATGTTGCAAAAGCAGGGGAAAAAGTCAAGGAGGAAGACACAACTTAGGGGGCAAGATATGAGGGACATGGCAGGAATACTTAAAATAATAAAAAAAAAAAAAAGAAAAAATCTTTCCCAAAGTCAAAGCCATCAAAATGCAGGCAGGCCATAGGCCAGCAAGTGCAGGCACATGCAGCAAAGCTTGCCAAAATTGATCCCCACTGAAGGCCAAAACAGAAAAGAAGGACTTACAAACACGCTGGAATGGAGACAGCATCAAAGGAATTGCAATTGGAGGAGAAAAAAAAAAATTGGGAAATTTAGTGATTCTAAGAAAATGGCCTGGGGTTATATCAGGTGCAGTGCAAAGGACCAAAAGGTGCCAAAACTAAGCTCACAGATGTTGCAAAAGCAGGGGAAAAAGTCAAGGAGGAAGACACAACTTAGGGGGCAAGATGTGAGGGACATGGCATGAATACTTAAAATAATAAAAAAAAAAAAAAAGAAAAAATCTTTCCCAAAGTCAAAGCCATCAAAATGCAGGCAGGCCATACGCCACCAAGGGCAGGCACATGCAGCAAAGCTTGCCAAAACTGATCCCCACTGAAGGCCAAAACAGAAAAGAAGGACCTACAAACACGCTGGAATGGAGACACCATCAAAGGAATTGCAATTGGAGGAGAAAAAAAGAAAATTTGGGAAATTTAATGACTCTTAGAAAGTGGCCTGGGCTTTTATCAGGTGCAGTGCAAAGGACCAAAAGATGCCAAAACTAAGCTCACAGATGTTGCAAAAGCAGGGTAAAAAGTCAAGGAGGAAGACAGAACTTAGGGGGCAAGATGTGAGGGACATGGCATGAACACTTCAGAAAACAACCAAAAAAAGAAAAAAATCTTTCCCAAAGTCAAAGCCATCAAAATGCAGACAGGCCATACGCCACCAAGGGCAGGCACATGCAGCAAAGCTTGCCAAAATTGATCCCCACTGAAGGCCAAAACAGAAAAGAAGGACCTACAAACACGCTGGAATGGAGACACCATCAAAGGAATTGCAATTGGAGGAGAAAAAAAGAAAATTTGGGAAATTTAATGACTCTTAGAAAGTGGCCTGGGGTTTTATCAGGTGCAGTGCAAAGGACCAAAAGATGCCAAAACTAAGCTCACAGATGTTACAAAAGCAGGGGAAAAAGTCAAGGAGGAAGACACAACTTAGGGGGCAAGATATGAGGGACATGGCATGAACACTTCAGAAAACAACCAAAAAAAGAAAAAAATCTTTCCCAAAGTCAAAGCCATCAAAAGGCATGGCCTGCCATCAAGTGCAGGGACATGCACCAAAGATTCCTCTATTGGTCCCCATTGAAATCGCAAGATTCCTTTTCCCTTCCCGAAAGGAAATGAAATTTCCTTTCGGGAAGGGAAAAGGAATCTTGCGAATCCCAAAAGAAATGCTTACAAACACTCTGGAAAGGAGATAGGTTCAAATGAAATGCAATTGAAAAAAGCAGAAAATCGGGAATTTTAGTCTCTTCAAAAAATAGGCTGTGAGGAAATCAGCTGCATTGCAAAGGACCAAAAGGTGCCAAAACTAAGCTCACAGATGTTGCAAAAGCAGGGGAAAAAGTCAAGGAGGAAGACACAACTTAGGGGGCAAGATATGAGGGACATGGCATGAATACTTAAAATAATAAAAAAAAAAAAGAAAAAATCTTTCCCAAAGTCAAAGCCATCAAAATGCAGGCAGGCCATACGCCACCAAGGGCAGGCACATGCAGCAAAGCTTGCCAAAATTGATCCCCACTGAAGGCCAAAACAGAAAAGAAGGACCTACAAACACGCTGGAAAGGAGTCAACATCAAAGGAATTGCAATTGGAGGAGAAAAAAAGAAAATCTGGGAAATTTAGTGACTCTAAGAAAATGGCCTGGGTTTATATCAGGTGCAGTGCAAAGGACCAAAAGGTGCCAAAACTAAGCTCACAGATGTTGCAAAAGCAGGGGAAAAAGTCAAGGAGGAAGACACAACTTAGGGGGCAAGATGTGAGGGACATGGCATGAATACTTAAAACAAAAAAAAAAAAAAAAAAAGAAAAAATCTTTCCCAAAGTCAAAGCCATCAAAATGCAGGCAGGCCATAGGCCAGCAAGTGCAGGCACATGCAGCAAAGGTTGCCAAAATTGATCCCCACTGAAGGCCAAAACAGAAAAGAAGGACTTACAAACACGCTGGAATGGAGACAGCATCAAAGGAATTCAATTTCTATGAGAAAAAAAGAAAATTTGGGTAAGTTAGTGATTCTAAGAAAATGGCCTGGGGTTATATCAGGTGCAGTGCAAAGGACCAAAAGGTGCCAAAACTAAGCTCACAGATGTTGCAAAAGCAGGGGAAAAAGTCAAGGAGGAAGACACAACTTAGGGAGCAAGATATGAGGGACATGGCATGAATACTTAAAACAAAAAAAAAAAAAAAAAAAAAAGAAAAAATCTTTCCCAAAGTCAAAGCCATCAAAATGCAGGCAGGCCATACACCACCAAGGGCAGGCACATGCAGCAAAGCTTGCCAAAATTGATCCCCACTGAAGGCCAAAACAGAAAAGAAGGACTTACAAACACGCTGGAATGGAGACAGCATCAAAGGAATTGCAATTGGAGGAGAAAAAAAGAAAATTTGGGAAATTTAGTGACTCTAAGAAAATGGCCTGGGTTTATATCAGGTGCAGTGCAAAGGACCAAAAGGTGCCAAAACTAAGCTCACAGATGTTGCAAAAGCAGGGTAAAAAGTCAAGGAGGAAGACAGAACTTAGGGGGCAAGATATGAGGGACATGGCATGAACACTTCAGAAAACAACCAAAAAAAGAAAAAAATCTTTCCCAAAGGCAAAGCCATCAAAAGGCATGGCCTGCCATCAAGTGCAGGGACATGCACCAAAGATTCCTCTATTGGTCCCCATTGAAATCGCAAGATTCCTTTTCCCTTCCCGAAAGGAAATGAAATTTCCTTTCGGGAAGGGAAAAGGAATCTTGCGAATCCCAAAAGAAAGGCTTACAAACACTCTGGAAAGGAGATAGGTTCAAATGAAATGCAATTGAAAAAAGCAGAAAATTGGGAATTTTAGTCTCTTCAAAAAATAGGCTGTGAGGAAATCAGCTGCATTGCAAAGGACCAAAAGGTGCCAAAACTAAGCTCACAGATGTTGCAAAAGCAGGGGAAAAAGTCAAGGAGGAAGACACAACTTAGGGGGCAAGATATGAGGGACATGGCATGAATACTTAAAATAATAAAAAAAAAAAAGAAAAAATCTTTCCCAAAGTCAAAGCCATCAAAATGCAGGCAGGCCATACGCCACCAAGGGCAGGCACATGCAGCAAAGTTTGCCAAAATTGATCCCCACTGAAGGCCAAAACAGAAAAGAAGGACCTACAAACACGCTGGAAAGGACAACATGAAAGGAATTCAATTTCTATGAGAAAAAAAGAAAATTTGGGTAAGTTAGTGATTCTAAGAAAATGGGCTGGGTTTATATCAGGTGCAGCGCAAAGGACCAAAAGATGCAAAAACTAAGCTCACAGATGTTGCAAAAGCAGGCGAAAAAGTCAAGGAGGAAGACACAACTTAGGGGGCAAGATATGAGGGACATGGCATGAACACTTCAGAAAACAACCAAAAAAAGAAAAAAATCTTTCCCAAAGTCAAAGCCATCAAAACGCAGGCAGGCCATACACCACCAAGGGCAGGCACATGCAGCAAAGCTTGCCAAAATTGATCCCCACTGAAGGCCAAAACAGAAAAGAAGGACTTACAAACACGCTGGAATGGAGACAACATGAAAGGAATTCAATTTCTATGAGAAAAAAAGAAAATTTGGGTAAGTTAGTGATTCTAAGAAAATGGCCTGGGTTTATATCAGGTGCAGTGCAAAGGACCAAAAGATGCCAAAACTAAGCTCACAGATGTTGCAAAAGCAGGGGAAAAAGTCAAGGAGGAAGACACAACTTAGGGGGCAAGATATGAGGGACATGGCATGAACACTTCAGAAAACAACCAAAAAAAGAAAAAAATCTTTCCCAAAGTCAAAGCCATCAAAACGCAGGCAGGCCATACACCACCAAGGGCAGGCACATGCAGCAAAGCTTGCCAAAATTGATCCCCACTGAAGGCCAAAACAGAAAAGAAGGACTTACAAACACGCTGGAATGGAGACAACATGAAAGGAATTGCAATTGGAGGAGAAAAAAAAGAATTGGGAAATTAAGTGACTCTAAGAAAATGGCCTGGGTTTATATCAGGTGCAGTGCAAAGGACCAAAAGGTGCCAAAACTAAGCTCACAGATGTTGCAAAAGCAGGGGAAAAAGTCAAGGAGGAAGACACAACTTAGGGGGCAAGATGTGAGGGACATGGCATGAATACTTAAAATAATAAAAAAAAAAAAAAAGAAAAAATCTTTCCCAAAGTCAAAGCCATCAAAATGCAGGCAGGCCATACGCCAGCAAGTGCAGGCACATGCAGCAAAGCTTGCCAAAATTGATCCCCACTGAAGGCCAAAACAGAAAAGAAGGACTTACAAACACGCTGCAATGGAGACAGCATCAAAGGAATTGCAAGTTCTATGAGAAAAAAAGAAAATTTGGGTAAGTAAGTGATTCTAAGAAAATGGCCTGGGTTTATATCAGGTGCAGCGCAAAGGACCAAAAGATGCCAAAACTAAGTTCACAGATGTTGCAAAAGCAGGGGAAAAAGTGAAGGAGGAAGACACAACTTAGGGGGCAAGATATGAGGGACATGGCATGAACACTTCAGAAAACAACCAAAAAAAGAAAAAAATCTTTCCCAAAGTCAAAGCCATCAAAACGCAGGCAGGCCATACACCACCAAGTGCAGGCACATGCAGCAAAGTTTGCCAAAATTGATCCCCACTGAAGGCCAAAACAGAAAAGAAGGACCTACAAACACGCTGGAATGGAGACACCATCAAAGGAATTTCAATTGGAGGAGAAAAAAAGAAAATTTGGGAAATTTAGTGACTCTAAGAAAATGGCCTGGGGTTTTATCAGGTGCAGTGCAAAGGACCAAAAGGTGCCAAAACTAAGCTCACAGATGTTGCAAAAGCAGGGGAAAAAGTCAAGGAGGAAGACAGAACTTAGGGGGCAAGATATGAGGGACATGGCATGAACACTTCAGAAAACAACCAAAAAAAGAAAAAAATCTTTCCCAAAGTCAAAGCCATCAAAATGCAGGCAGGCCATACACCACCAAGGGCAGGCACATACAGCAAAGCTTGCCAAAATTGATCCCCACTGAAGGCCAAAACAGAAAAGAAGGACTTACAAACACGCTGGAATGGAGACAGCATCAAAGGAATATCAATTGGAGGAGAAAAAAAAAAAATTGGGAAATTTAGTGACTCTAAGAAAATGGCCTGGGTTTATATGAGGTGCAGTGCAAAGGACCAAAAGGTGCCAAAACTAAGCTCACAGATGTTGCAAAAGCAGGGGAAAAAGTCAAGGAGGAAGACACAACTTAGGGGGCAAGATATGAGGGACATGGCATGAATACTTAAAATAATAAAAAAAAAAAAAGAAAAAATCTATCCCAAAGTCAAAGCCATCAAAATGCAGGCAGGCCATATGCCAGCAAGGGCAGGCACATGCAGCAAAGCTTGCCAAAATTGATCCCCACTGAAGGCCAAAACAGAAAAGAAGGACTTACAAACACGCTGGAATGGAGACAGCATCAAAGGAATTGCAATTGGAGGAGAAAAAAAGAAAATTTGGGAAATTTAGTGACTCTAAGAAAATGGCCTGGGTTTATATCAGGTGCAGTGCAAAGGACCAAAAGATGCAAAAACTAAGCTCACAGATGTTGCAAAAGCAGGGGAAAAAGTGAAGGAGGAAGACACAACTTAGGGAGCAAGATATGAGAGACATGGCATGAATACTTAAAACAAAAAAAAAAAGAAAAAAAAAAAAAAAATCTATCCCAAAGTCAAAGCCATCAAAATGCAGGCAGGCCATAGGCCAACAAGTGCAGGCACATGCAGCAAAGCTTGCCAAAATTGATCCCCAGTGAAGGCCAAAACAGAAAAGAAGGACTTACAAACACGCTGGAATGGAGACAACATCAAAGTATTTGCAATTGGAGGAGAAAAAAAGAAAATTTGGGAAATTTAGTGACTCTAAGAAAATGGCCTGGGTTTATATCAGGTGCAGTGCAAAGGACCAAAAGGTGCCAAAACTAAGCTCACAGATGTTGCAAAAGCAGGGGAAAAAGTCAAGGAGGAAGACACAACTTAGGGGGCAAGATGTGAGGGACATGGCATGAATACTTAAAACAAAAAAGAAAAAAAAAAGAAAAAATCTTTCCCAAAGTCAAAGCCATCAAAATGCAGGCAGGCCATACACCACCAAGGGCAGGCACATGCAGCAAAGCTTGCCAAAATTGATCCCCACTGAAGGCCAAAACAGAAAAGAAGGACTTACAAACACGCTGGAATGGAGACAGCATCAAAGGAATTGCAATTGGAGGAGAAAAAAAAAAATTGGGAAATTTAGTGACTCTAAGAAAATGGCCTGGGTTTATATCAGGTGCAGTGCAAAGGACCAAAAGGTGCCAAAACTAAGCTCACAGATGTTGCAAAAGCAGGGGAAAAAGACAAGGAGGAAGACACAACGTAGGGGGCAAGATGTGAGGGACATGGCATGAACACTTCAGAAAACAACCAAAAAAAGAAAAAAATCTTTCCCAAAGTCAAAGCCATCAAAAGGCATGGCCTGCCATCAAGTGCAGGGACATGCACCAAAGATTCCTCTATTGGTCCCCATTGAAATCGCAAAATTCCTTTTCCCTTCCCGAAAGGAAATGAAATTTCCTTTCGGGAAGGGAAAAGGAATCTTGCGAATCCCAAAAGAAAGGCTTACAAACACTCTGGAAAGGAGATAGGTTCAAATGAAATGCAATTGAAAAAAGCAGAAAATCGGGAATTTTAGTCTCTTCAAAAAATAGGCTGTGAGGAAATCAGCTGCATTGCAAAGGACCAAAAGGTGCCAAAAACTAAGCTCACAGATGTTGCAAAAGCAGGGGAAAAAGTCAAGGAGGAAGACACAACTTAGGGGGCAAGATATGAGGGACATGGCATGAATACATAAAATAATTAAAAAAAAAAAAAAGAAAAAATCTTTCCCAAAGTCAAAGCCATCAAAATGCAGGCAGGCCATACACCACCAAGGGCAGGCACATGCAGCAAAGTTTGCCAAAATTGATCCCCACTGAAGGCCAAAACAGAAAAGAAGGACCTACAAACACGCTGGAAAGGAGTCAACATCAAAGGAATTGCAATTGGAGGAGAAAAAAAAGAAAATTTGGGAAATTTAGTAACTCTAAGAAAATGGCCTGGGTTTATATCAGGTGCAGCGCAAAGGACCAAAAGGTGCCAAAACTAAGCTCACAGATGTTGCAAAAGCAGGGGAAAAAGTCAAGGAGGAAGACACAACTTAGGGGGCAAGATATGAGAGACATGGCATGAATACTTAAAATAATAAAAAAAAAAAAGACAAAATCTTTCCCAAAGTCAAAGCCATAAAATCCAGGCGGCCCATACACCACCAAGGGCAGGCACATGCAGCAAAGCTTGCCAAAATTGATCCCCACTGAAGGCCAAAACAGAAAAGAAGGACTTACAAACACGCTGGAATGGAGACAACATGAAAGGAATTCAATTTCTATGAGAAAAAAAGAAAATTTGGGTAAGTTAGTGATTCTAAGAAAATGGCCTGGGGTTATATCAGGTGCAGTGCAAAGGACCAAAAGGTGCCAAAACTAAGCTCACAGATGTTGCAAAAGCAGGGGAAAAAGTCAAGGAGGAAGACACAACTTAGGGGGCAAGATGTGACGGACATGGCATGAATACTTAAAATAATAAAAAAAAAAAAAATGAAAAAATCTATCCCAAAGTCAAAGCCATCAAAATGCAGGCAGGCCATACACCACCAAGGGCAGGCACATGCAGCAAAGCTTGCCAAAATTGATCCCCACTGAAGGCCAAAACAGAAAAGAAGGACTTACAAACACGCTGGAATGGAGACAGCATCAAAGGAATTGCAATTGGAGGAGAAAAAAAAAAATTGGGAAATTTAGTGACTCTAAGAAAATGGCCTGGGTTTATATCAGGTGCAGTGCAAAGGACCAAAAGGTGCCAAAACTAAGCTCACAGATGTTGCAAAAGCAGGGGAAAAAGTCAAGGAGGAAGACACAACTTAGGGGGCAAGATGTGAGGGACATGGCATGAATACTTAAAACAAAAAAGAAAAAAAAAAGAAAAAATCTTTCCCAAAGTCAAAGCTATCAAAATGCAGGCAGGCCATACACCACCAAGGGCAGGCACATGCAGCAAAGCTTGCCAAAATTGATCCCCACTGAAGGCCAAAACAGAAAAGAAGGACCTACAAACACGCTGGAATGGAGACACCATCAAAGGAATTGCAATTGGAGGAGAAAAAAAGAAAATTTGGGAAATTTAATGACTCTTAGAAAGTGGCCTGGGGTTTTATCAGGTGCAGTGCAAAGGACCAAAAGATGCCAAAACTAAGCTCACAGATGTTGCAAAAGCAGGGGAAAAAGTCAAGGACGAAGACAGAACTTAGGGGGCAAGATATGAGGGACATGGCATGAACACTTCAGAAAACAACCAAAAAAAGAAAAAATCTATCCCAAAGTCAAAGCCATCAAAAGGCAGGCAGGCCATACGCCAGCAAGTGCAGGGACATGCAGCAAAGCTTGCCAAAATTGATCCCCACTGAAGGCCAAAACAGAAAAGAAGGACTTACAAACACGCTGGAATGGAGACAACATGAAAGGAATTCAATTTCTATGAGAAAAAAAGAAAATTTGGGTAAGTTAGTGATTCTAAGAAAATGGCCTGGGTTTATATCAGGTGCAGTGCAAAGGACCAAAAGGTGCCAAAACTAAGCTCACAGATGTTGCAAAAGCAGGGGAAAAAGACAAGGAGGAAGACACAACTTAGGGGGCAAGATGTGAGGGACATGGCATGAACACTTCAGAAAACAACCAAAAAAAGAAAAAAATCTTTCCCAAAGTCAAAGCCATCAAAAGGCATGGCCTGCCATCAAGTGCAGGGACATGCACCAAAGATTCCTCTATTGGTCCCCATTGAAATCGCAAGATTCCTTTTCCCTTCCCGAAAGGAAATGAAATTTCCTTTCGGGAAGGGAAAAGGAATCTTGCGAATCCCAAAAGAAAGGCTTACAAACACTCTGGAAAGGAGATAGGTTCAAATGAAATGCAATTGAAAAAAGCAGAAAATCGGGAATTTTAGTCTCTTCATAAAATAGGCTGTGAGGAAATCAGCTGCATTGCAAAGGACCAAAAGGTGCCAAAACTAAGCTCACAGATGTTGCAAAAGCAGGGGAAAAAGTCAAGGAGGAAGACACAACTTAGGGGGCAAGATATGAGGGACATGGCATGAATACTTAAAATAATAAAAAAAAAAAAGAAAAAATCTTTCCCAAAGTCAAAGCCATCAAAATGCAGGCAGGACATACACCACCAAGGACAGGCACATGCAGCAAAGCTTGCCAAAATTGATCCCCACTGAAGGCCAAAACAGAAAAGAAGGACTTACAAACACGCTGGAATGGAGACAACATCAAAGGAATTGCAATTGGAGGAGAAAAAAAGAAAATTTGGGAAATTTAGTGACTCTAAGAAAATGGCCTGGGTTTATATCAGGTGCAGTGCAAAGGACCAAAAGGTGCCAAAAGTAAGCTCACAGATGTTGCAAAAGCAGGGGAAAAAGTGAAGGAGGAAGACACAACTTAGGGGGCAAGATATGAGGGACATGGCATGAATACTTAAAATAATAAAAAAAAAAAAAGAAAAAATCTTTCCCAAAGTCAAAGCCATCAAAAGGCAGGCAGGCCATACACCACCAAGGACAGGCACATGCAGCAAAGCTTGCCAAAATTGATCCCCACTGAAGGCCAAAACTGAAAAGAAGGACCTACAAACACGCTGGAAAGGAGTCAACATCAAAGGAATTGCAATTGGAGGAGAAAAAAAGAAAATTTGGGAAATTTAATGACTCTTAGAAAGTGGCCTGGGGTTTTATCAGGTGCAGTGCAAAGGACCAAAAGATGCCAAAAGTAAGCTCACAGATGTTGCAAAAGCAGGGGAAAAAGTCAAGGAGGAAGACAGAACTTAGGGGGCAAGATATGAGGGACATGGCATGAACACTTCAGAAAACAACCAAAAAAAGAAAAAAATCTTTCCCAAAGTCAAAGCCATCAAAAGGCAGGCAGGCCATACACCACCAAGGGCAGGAACATGCAGCAAAGCTTGCCAAAATTGATCCCCACTGAAGGCCAAAACAGAAAAGAAGGACTTACAAACACGCTGGAATGGAGACAGCATCAAAGGAATTGCAATTGGAGGAGAAAAAAAAAATTTGGGAAATTTAGTGACTCTAAGAAAATGGCCTGGGTTTGTATCAGGTGCAGTGCAAAGGAACAAAAGGTGCCAAAACTAAGCTCACAGATGTTGCAAAAGCAGGGTAAAAAGTCAAGGAGGAAGACACAACTTAGGGGGCAAGATATGAGGGACATGGCATGAATACTTAAAATAATAAAAAAAAAAAAGAAAAAACCTTTCCCAAAGTCAAAGCCATCAAAATGCAGGCAGGCCATACACCAGCAAGGGCAGGCACATGCAGCAAAGTTTGCCAAAATTGATCCCCACTGAAGGCCAAAACAGAAAAGAAGGACCTACAAACACGCTGGAAAGGAGTCAACATCAAAGGAATTGCAATTGGAGGAGAAAAAAAGAAAATTTGGGAAATTTAGTGACTCTAAGAAAATGGCCTGGGTTTATATCAGGTGCAGTGCAAAGGACCAAAAGATGCAAAAACTAAGCTCACAGATGTTGCAAAAGCAGGGGAAAAAGTGAAGGAGGAAGACACAACTTAGGGAGCAAGATATGAGGGACATGGGATGAATACTTAAAACAAAAAAAAAAGAAAAAAAAAAGAAAAAATCTATCCCAAAGTCAAAGCCATCAAAATGCAGGCAGGCCATAGGCCAGCAAGTGCAGGCACATGTAGCAAAGCTTGCCAAAATTGATCCCCAGTGAAGGCCAAAACAGAAAAGAAGGACTTACAAACACGCTGGAATGGAGACAACATCAAAGTATTTGCAATTGGAGGAGAAAAAAAGAAAATTTGGGAAATTTAGTGACTCTAAGAAAATGGCCTGGGTTTATATCAGGTGCAGTGCAAAGGACCAAAAGGTGCCAAAACTAAGCTCACAGATGTTGCAAAAGCAGGGGAAAAAGACAAGGAGGAAGACACAACTTAGGGGGCAAGATGTGAGGGACATGGCATGAACACTTCAGAAAAAAACCAAAAAAAGAAAAAAATCTTTCCCAAAGTCAAAGCCATCAAAAGGCATGGCCTGCCATCAAGTGCAGGGACATGCACCAAAGATTCCTCTATTGGTCCCCATTGAAATTGCAAGATTCCTTTTCCCTTCCCGAAAGGAAATGAAATTTCCTTTCGGGAAGGGAAAAGGAATCTTGCGAATCCCAAAAGAAAGGCTTACAAACACTCTGGAAAGGAGATAGGTTCAAATGAAATGCAATTGAAAAAAGCAGAAAATCGGGAATTTTAGTCTCTTCATAAAATAGGCTGTGAGGAAATCAGCTGCATTGCAAAGGACCAAAAGGTGCCAAAACTAAGCTCACAGATGTTGCAAAAGCAGGGGAAAAAGTCAAGGAGGAAGACACAACTTAGGGGGCAAGATATGAGGGACATGGCATGAATACTTAAAATAATAAAAAAAAAAAAAAGAAAAAATCTATCCCAAAGTCAAAGCCATCAAAATGCAGGCAGGCCATACACCACCAAGGGCAGGCACATGCAGCAAAGTTTGCCAAAATTGATCCCCACTGAAGGCCAAAACAGAAAAGAAGGACCTACAAACACGCTGGAAAGGAGTCAATATCAAAGGAATTGCAATTGGAGGAGAAAAAAAGAAAATTTGGGAAATTTAGTGACTCTAAGAAAATGGCCTGGGTTTATATCAGGTGCAGTGCAAAGGACCAAAAGGTGCCAAAAGTAAGCTCACAGATGTTGCAAAAGCAGGGGAAAAAGTGAAGGAGGAAGACACAACTTAGGGGGCAAGATATGAGGGACATGGCATGAATACTTAAAACAAAAAAAAAAAAAAAAAAGAAAAAATCTTTCCCAAAGTCAAAGCCATCAAAATGCAGGCAGGCCATACACCACCAAGGGCAGGCACATGCAGCAAAGCTTGCCAAAATTGATCCCCACTGAAGGCCAAAACAGAAAAGAAGGACTTACAAACACGCTGGAATGGAGACAGCATCAAAGGAATTGCAATTGGAGGAGAAAAAAAAAAATTGGGAAATTTAGTGACTCTAAGAAAATGGCCTGGGTTTATATCAGGTGCAGTGCAAAGGACCAAAAGGTGCCAAAACTAAGCTCACAGATGTTGCAAAAGCAGGGGAAAAAGTCAAGGAGGAAGACAGAACTTAGGGGGCAAGATATGAGGGACATGGCATGAACACTTCAGAAAACAACCAAAAAAAAAAAAAAATCTTTCCCAAAGTCAAAGCCATCAAAACGCAGGCAGGCCATACACCACCAAGTGCAGGCACATGCAGCAAAGTTTGCCAAAATTGATCCCCACTGAAGGCCAAAACAGAAAAGAAGGACCTACAAACACGCTGGAATGGAGACACCATCAAAGGAATTTCAATTGGAGGAGAAAAAAAGAAAATTTGGGAAATTTACTGACTCTTAGAAAGTGGCCTGGGGTTTTATCAGGTGCAGTGCAAAGGACCAAAAGATGCCAAAACTAAGCTCACAGATGTTGCAAAAGCAGGGTAAAAAGTCAAGGAGGAAGACAGAACTTAGGGGGCAAGATATGAGGGACATGGCATGAACACTTCAGAAAACAACCAAAAAAAGAAAAAAATCTTTCCCAAAGTCAAAGCCATCAAAACGCAGGCAGGCCATACACCACCAAGGGCAGGCACATGCAGCAAAGCTTGCCAAAATTGATCCCCACTGAAGGCCAAAACAGAAAAGAAGGACTTACAAACACGCTGGAATGGAGACAACATGAAAGGAATTCAATTTCTATGAGAAAAAAAGAAAATTTGGGTAAGTTAGTGATTCTAAGAAAATGGCCTGGGGTTATATCAGGTGCAGTGCAAAGGACCAAAAGGTGCCAAAACTAAGCTCACAGATGTTGCAAAAGCAGGGGAAAAAGTGAAGGAGGAAGACACAACTTAGGGGGCAAGATGTGAGGGACATGGCATGAACACTTCAGAAAACAACCAAAAAAAGAAAAAAATCTTTCCCAAAGTCAAAGCCATCAAAAGGCATGGCCTGCCATCAAGTGCAGGGACATGCACCAAAGATTCCTCTATTGGTCCCCATTGAAATCGCAAGATTCCTTTTCCCTTCCCGAAAGGAAATGAAATTTCCTTTCGGGAAGGGAAAAGGAATCTTGCGAATCCCAAAAGAAAGGTTTACAAACACTCTGGAAAGGAGATAGGTTCAAATGAAATGCAATTGAAAAAAGCAGAAAATCGGGAATTTTAGTCTCTTCAAAAAATAGGCTGTGAGGAAATCAGCTGCATTGCAAAGGACCAAAAGGTGCCAAAACTAAGCTCACAGATGTTGCAAAAGCAGGGGAAAAAGTCAAGGAGGAAGACACAACTTAGGGGGCAAGATATGAGGGACATGGCATGAATACTTAAAACAAAAAAAAAAAAAAAAAAGAAAAAATCTTTCCCAAAGTCAAAGCCATCAAAATGCAGGCAGGCCATACACCACCAAGGGCAGGCACATGCAGCAAAGTTTGCCAAAATTGATCCCCACTGAAGGCCAAAACAGAAAAGAAGGACTTACAAACACGCTGGAATGGAGACAACATGAAAGGATTTGCAATTGCAGGAGAAAAAAAGAAAATTTGTGAAATTTAGTGACTCTAAGAAAATGGCCTGGGTTTATATCAAGTGCAGTGCAAAGGACCAAAAGATGCAAAAACTAAGCACACAGATGTTGCAAAAGCAGGGGAAAAAGTGAAGGAGGAAGACACAACTTAGGGAGCAAGATGTGAGGGACATGGCATGAATACTTAAAACAAAAAAGAAAAAAAAAAGAAAAAATCTTTCCCAAAGTCAAAGCCATCAAAATGCAGGCAGGCCATAGGCCAGCAAGGGCAGGCACATGCAGCAAAGCTTGCCAAAATTGATCCCCACTGAAGGCCAAAACAGAAAAGAAGGACTTACAAACACGCTGGAATGGAGACAGCATCAAAGGAATTGCAATTGGAGGAGAAAAAAAGAAAATTTGGGAAATTTAGTGACTCTAAGAAAATGGCCTGGGTTTATATCAGGTGCAGTGCAAAGGACCAAAAGATGCAAAAACTAAGCTCACAGATGTTGCAAAAGCAGGGAAAAAGTGAAGGAGGAAGACACAACTTAGGGAGCAAGATATGAGGGACATGGCATGAATACTTAAAACAAAAAAAAAAGAAAAAAAAAAGAAAAAATCTTTCCCAAAGTCAAAGCCATCAAAATGCAGGCAGGCCATACACCACCAAGGGCAGGCACATGCAGCAAAGCTTGCCAAAATTGATCCCCACTGAAGGCCAAAACAGAAAAGAAGGACTTACAAACACGCTGGAATGGAGACAGCATCAAAGGAATTGCAATTGGAGGAGAAAAAAAAAAATTGGGAAATTTAGTGACTCTAAGAAAATGGCCTGGGTTTATATCAGGTGCAGTGCAAAGGACCAAAAGGTGCCAAAACTAAGCTCACAGATGTTGCAAAAGCAGGGGAAAAAGACAAGGAGGAAGACACAACTTAGGGGGCAAGATGTGAGGGACATGGCATGAATACTTAAAACAAAAAAGAAAAAAAAAAGAAAAAATCTTTCCCAAAGTCAAAGCTATCAAAATGCAGGCAGGCCATACACCACCAAGGGCAGGCACATGCAGCAAAGCTTGCCAAAATTGATCCCCACTGAAGGCCAAAACAGAAAAGAAGGACCTACAAACACGCTGGAATGGAGACACCATCAAAGGAATTGCAATTGGAGGAGAAAAAAAGAAAATTTGGGAAATTTAATGACTCTTAGAAAGTGGCCTGGGGTTTTATCAGGTGCAGTGCAAAGGACCAAAAGATGCCAAAACTAAGCTCACAGATGTTGCAAAAGCAGGGTAAAAAGTCAAGGAGGAAGACAGAACTTAGGGGGCAAGATATGAGGGACATGGCATGAACACTTCAGAAAACAACCAAAAAAAGAAAAAAATCTTTCCCAAAGTCAAAGCCATCAAAAGGCAGGCAGGCCATACGCCAGCAAGTGCAGGGACATGCAGCAAAGCTTGCCAAAATTGATCCCCACTGAAGGCCAAAACAGAAAAGAAGGACTTACAAACACGCTGGAATGGAGACAACATGAAAGGAATTCAATTTCTATGAGAAAAAAAGAAAATTTGGGTAAGTTAGTGATTCTAAGAAAATGGCCTGGGTTTATATCAGGTGCAGTGCAAAGGACCAAAAGGTGCCAAAACTAAGCTCACAGATGTTGCAAAAGCAGGGGAAAAAGACAAGGAGGAAGACACAACTTAGGGGGCAAGATGTGAGGGACATGGCATGAACACTTCAGAAAACAACCAAAAAAAGAAAAAAATCTTTCCCAAAGTCAAAGCCATCAAAAGGCATGGCCTGCCATCAAGTGCAGGGACATGCACCAAAGATTCCTCTATTGGTCCCCATTGAAATCGCAAGATTCCTTTTCCCTTCCCGAAAGGAAATGAAATTTCCTTTCGGGAAGGGAAAAGGAATCTTGCGAATCCCAAAAGAAAGGCTTACAAACACTCTGGAAAGGAGATAGGTTCAAATGAAATGCAATTGAAAAAAGCAGAAAATCGGGAATTTTAGTCTCTTCATAAAATAGGCTGTGAGGAAATCAGCTGCATTGCAAAGGACCAAAAGGTGCCAAAACTAAGCTCACAGATGTTTCAAAAGCAGGGGAAAAAGTCAAGGAGGAAGACACAACTTAGGGGGCAAGATATGAGGGACATGGCATGAATACTTAAAATAATAAAAAAAAAAAAGAAAAAATCTTTCCCAAAGTCAAAGCCATCAAAATGCAGGCAGGACATACGCCACCAAGTGCAGGCACATGCAGCAAAGCTTGCCAAAATTGATCCCCACTGAAGGCCAAAACAGAAAAGAAGGACCTACAAACACGCTGGAATGGAGACAACATCAAAGGAATTGCAATTGGAGGAGAAAAAAAGAAAATTTGGGAAATTTAGTGACTCTAAGAAAATGGCCTGGGTTTATATCAGGTGCAGTGCAAAGGACCAAAAGATGCAAAAACTAAGCTCACAGATGTTGCAAAAGCAGGGGAAAAAGTGAAGGAGGAAGACACAACTTAGGGAGCAAGATATGAGGGACATGGCATGAATACTTAAAACAAAAAAAAAAAAAAAAAAAAGAAAAAATCTTTCCCAAAGTCAAAGCCATCAAAATGCAGGCAGGCCATACACCACCAAGGGCAGGCACATGCAGCAAAGCTTGCCAAAATTGATCCCCACTGAAGGCCAAAACAGAAAAGAAGGACCTACAAACACGCTGGAATGGAGACACCATCAAAGGAATTGCAATTGGAGGAGAAAAAAAGAAAATTTGGGAAATTTAATGACTCTTAGAAAGTGGCCTGGGGTTTTATCAGGTGCAGTGCAAAGGACCAAAAGATGCCAAAACTAAGCTCACAGATGTTGCAAAAGCAGGGGAAAAAGTCAAGGACGAAGAGAGAACTTAGGGGGCAAGATATGAGGGACATGGCATGAACACTTCAGAAAACAACCAAAAAAAGAAAAAATCTATCCCAAAGTCAAAGCCATCAAAATGCAGGCAGGCCATAGGCCAGCAAGTGCAGGGACATGCAGCAAAGCTTGCCAAAATTGATCCCCACTGAAGGCCAAAACAGAAAAGAAGGACTTACAAACACGCTGGAATGGAGACAACATGAAAGGAATTCAATTTCTATGAGAAAAAAAGAAAATTTGGGTAAGTTAGTGATTCTAAGAAAATGGCCTGGGTTTATATCAGGTGCAGTGCAAAGGACCAAAAGGTGCCAAAACTAAGCTCACAGATGTTGCAAAAGCAGGGGAAAAAGACAAGGAGGAAGACACAACTTAGGGGGCAAGATGTGAGGGACATGGCATGAACACTTCAGAAAACAACCAAAAAAAGAAAAAAATCTTTCCCAAAGTCAAAGCCATCAAAAGGCATGGCCTGCCATCAAGTGCAGGGACATGCACCAAAGATTCCTCTATTGGTCCCCATTGAAATCGCAAGATTCCTTTTCCCTTCCCGAAAGGAAATGAAATTTCCTTTCGGGAAGGGAAAAGGAATCTTGTGAATCCCAATAGGAAGGCTTACAAACACTCTGGAAAGGAGATAGGTTCAAATGAAATGCAATTGAAAAAAGCAGAAAATCGGGAATTTTAGTCTCTTCAAAAAATAGGCTGTGAGGAAATCAGCTGCATTGCAAAGGACCAAAAGGTGCCAAAACTAAGCTCACAGATGTTGCAAAAGCAGGGGAAAAAGTCAAGGAGGAAGACACAACTTAGGGGGCAAGATATGAGGGACATGGCATGAATACTTAAAACAAAAAAAAAAAAAAAAAGAAAAAATCTTTCCCAAAGTCAAAGCCATCAAAATGCAGGCAGGCCATACACCACCAAGGGCAGGCACATGCAGCAAAGCTTGCCAAAATTGATCCCCACTGAAGGCCAAAACAGAAAAGAAGGACCTACAAACACGCTGGAATGGAGACACCATCAAAGGAATTGCAATTGGAGGAGAAAAAAAGAAAATTTGGGAAATTTAATGACTCTTAGAAAGTGGCCTGGGGTTTTATCAGGTGCAGTGCAAAGGACCAAAAGATGCCAAAACTAAGCTCACAGATGTTGCAAAAGCAGGGTAAAAAGTCAAGGACGAAGACAGAACTTAGGGGGCAAGATATGAGGGACATGGCATGAACACTTCAGAAAACAACCAAAAAAAGAAAAAATCTATCCCAAAGTCAAAGCCATCAAAATGCAGGCAGGCCATAGGCCAGCAAGTGCAGGGACATGCAGCAAAGCTTGCCAAAATTGATCCCCACTGAAGGCCAAAACAGAAAAGAAGGACTTACAAACACGCTGGAATGGAGACAACATGAAAGGAATTCAATTTCTATGAGAAAAAAAGAAAATTTGGGAAAGTTAGTGATTCTAAGAAAATGGCCTGGGTTTATATCAGGTGCAGTGCAAAGGACCAAAAGGTGCCAAAACTAAGCTCACAGATGTTGCAAAAGCAGGGGAAAAAGACAAGGAGGAAGACACAACTTAGGGGGCAAGATGTGAGGGACATGGCATGAACACTTCAGAAAACAACCAAAAAAAGAAAAAAATCTTTCCCAAAGTCAAAGCCATCAAAAGGCATGGCCTGCCATCAAGTGCAGGGACATGCACCAAAGATTCCTCTATTGGTCCCCATTGAAATCGCAAGATTCCTTTTCCCTTCCCGAAAGGAAATTTCATTTCCTTTCGGGAAGGGAAAAGGAATCTTGCGAATCCCAAAAGAAAGGCTTACAAACACTCTGGAAAGGAGATAGGTTCAAATGAAATGCAATTGAAAAAAGCAGAAAATCGGGAATTTTAGTCTCTTCAAAAAATAGGCTGTGAGGAAATCAGCTGCATTGCAAAGGACCAAAAGGTGCCAAAACTAAGCTCACAGATGTTGCAAAAGCAGGGGAAAAAGTCAAGGAGGAAGACACAACTTAGGGGGCAAGATATGAGGGACATGGCATGAATACTTAAAATAATAAAAAAAAAGAAGAAAAAATCTTTCCCAAAGTCAAAGCCATCAAAATGCAGGCAGGCCATACACCACCAAGGGCAGGCACATGCAGCAAAGTTTGCCAAAATTGATCCCCACTGAAGGCCAAAACTGAAAAGAAGGACCTACAAACACGCTGGAAAGGAGTCAACATCAAAGGAATTGCAATTGGAGGAGAAAAAAAGAAAATTTGGGAAATTTAGTGACTCTAAGAAAATGGCCTGGGTTTATATCAGGTGCAGTGCAAAGGACCAAAAGATGCAAAAACTAAGCTCACAGATGTTGCAAAAGCAGGGGAAAAAGTCAAGGAGGAAGACACAACTTAGGGGGCAAGATATGAGGGACATGGCATGAATACTTAAAATAATAAAAAAAAAAAAGAAAAAATCTTTCCCAAAGTCAAAGCCATCAAAAGGCAGGCAGGCCATACGCCACCAAGGGCAGGCACATGCAGCAAAGCTTGCCAAAATTGATCCCCACTGAAGGCCAAAACAGAAAAGAAGGACCTACAAACACGCTGGAAAGGAGTCAACATCAAAGGAATTGCAATTGGAGGAGAAAAAAAGAAAATTTGGGAAATTTAGTGACTCTAAGAAAATGGCCTGGGTTTATATCAGGTGCAGTGCAAAGGACCAAAAGGTGCCAAAACTAAGCTCACAGATGTTGCAAAAGCAGGGGAAAAAGTGAAGGAGGAAGACACAACTTAGGGGGCAAGATATGAGGGACATGGCATGAATACTTAAAACAAAAAAGAAAAAAAAAAAGAAAAAATCTTTCCCAAAGTCAAAGCCATCAAAATGCAGGCAGGCCATACACCACCAAGGGCAGGCACATGCAGCAAAGCTTGCCAAAATTGATCCCCACTGAAGGCCAAAACAGAAAAGAAGGACCTACAAACACGCTGGAATGGAGACACCATCAAAGGAATTGCAATTGGAGGAGAAAAAAAGAAAATTTGGGAAATTTAATGACTCTTAGAAAGGGGCCTGGGGTTTTATAAGGTGCAGTGCAAAGGACCAAAAGATGCCAAAACTAAGCTCACAGATGTTGCAAAAGCAGGGTAAAAAGTCAAGGAGGAAGACACAACTTAGGGGGCAAGATATGAGGGACATGGCATGAACACTTCAGAAAACAACCAAAAAAAGAAAAAAATCTTTCCCAAAGTCAAAGCCATCAAAAGGCAGGCAGGCCATACACCACCAAGGGCAGGCACATGCAGCAAAGGTTGCCAAAATTGATCCCCACTGAAGGCCAAAACTGAAAAGAAGGACTTACAAACACGCTGGAATGGAGACAACATGAAAGGAATTCAATTTCTATGAGAAAAAAAAGAAAATTTGGGTAAGTTAGTGATTCTAAGAAAATGGCCTGGGTTTATATCAGGTGCAGTGCAAAGGACCAAAAGGTGCCAAAACTAAGCTCACAGATGTTGCAAAAGCAGGGGAAAAAGACAAGGAGGAAGACACAACTTAGGGGGCAAGATGTGAGGGACATGGCATGAACACTTCAGAAAACAACCAAAAAAAGAAAAAAATCTTTCCCAAAGTCAAAGCCATCAAAATGCATGGCCTGCCATCAAGTGCAGGGACATGCACCAAAGATTCCTCTATTGGTCCCCATTGAAATCGCAAGATTCCTTTTCCCTTCCCGAAAGGAAATTTCATTTCCTTTCGGGAAGGGAAAAGGAATCTTGCGAATCCCAAAAGAAATGCTTACAAACACTCTGGAAAGGAGATAGGTTCAAATGAAATGCAATTGAAAAAAGCAGAAAATCGGGAATTTTAGTCTCTTCAAAAAATAGGCTGTGAGGAAATCAGCTGCATTGCAAAGGACCAAAAGGTGCCAAAACTAAGCTCACAGATGTTGCAAAAGCAGGGGAAAAAGTCAAGGAGGAAGACACAACTTAGGGGGCAAGATATGAGGGACATGGCATGAATACTTAAAATAATAAAAAAAAAAAAGAAAAAATCTTTCCCAAAGTCAAAGCCATCAAAATGCAGGCAGGCCATACACCACCAAGGGCAGGCACATGCAGCAAAGTTTGCCAAAATTGATCCCCACTGAAGGCCAAAACAGAAAAGAAGGACCTACAAACACGCTGGAAAGGAGTCAACATCAAAGGAATTGCAATTGGAGGAGAAAAAAACAAAATTTGGGAAATTTAGTGACTCTAAGAAAATGGCCTGGGTTTATATCAGGTGCAGTGCAAAGGACCAAAAGGTGCCAAAACTAAGCTCACAGATGTTGCAAAAGCAGGGGAAAAAGTCAAGGAGGAAGACAGAACTTAGGGGGCAAGATATGAGGGACATGGCATGAATACTTAAAATAATAAAAAAAAAAAAGAAAAAATCTTTCCCAAAGTCAAAGCCATCAAAAGGCAGGCAGGCCATACGCCACCAAGGGCAGGCACATGCAGCAAAGCTTGCCAAAATTGATCCCCACTGAAGGCCAAAACAGAAAAGAAGGACCTACAAACACGCTGGAAAGGAGTCAACATCAAAGGAATTGCAATTGGAGGAGAAAAAAAGAAAATTTGGGAAATTTAGTGACTCTAAGAAAATGGCCTGGGTTTATATCAGGTGCAGTGCAAAGGACCAAAAGGTGCCAAAACTAAGCTCACAGATGTTGCAAAAGCAGGGGAAAAAGTGAAGGAGGAAGACACAACTTAGGGGGCAAGATATGAGGGACATGGCATGAATACTTAAAACAATAAAAAAAAAAAAAAAGAAAAAATCTTTCCCAAAGTCAAAGCCATCAAAATGCAGGCAGGCCATACACCACCAAGGGCAGGCACATGCAGCAAAGCTTGCCAAAATTGATCCCCACTGAAGGCCAAAACAGAAAAGAAGGACCTACAAACACGCTGGAATGGAGACACCATCAAAGGAATTGCAATTGGAGGAGAAAAAAAGAAAATTTGGGAAATTTAATGACTCTTAGAAAGGGGCCTGGGGTTTTATAAGGTGCAGTGCAAAGGACCAAAAGATGCCAAAACTAAGCTCACAGATGTTGCAAAAGCAGGGTAAAAAGTCAAGGAGGAAGACAGAACTTAGGGGGCAAGATATGAGGGACATGGCATGAACACTTCAGAAAACAACCAAAAAAAGAAAAAAATCTTTCCCAAAGTCAAAGCCATCAAAAGGCAGGCAGGCCATACACCACCAAGGGCAGGCACATGCAGCAAAGGTTGCCAAAATTGATCCCCACTGAAGGCCAAAACTGAAAAGAAGGACTTACAAACACGCTGGAATGGAGACAACATGAAAGGAATTCAATTTCTATGAGAAAAAAAGAAAATTTGGGTAAGTTAGTGATTCTAAGAAAATGGCCTGGGTTTATATCAGGTGCAGTGCAAAGGACCAAAAGGTGCCAAAACTAAGCTCACAGATGTTGCAAAAGCAGGGGAAAAAGACAAGGAGGAAGACACAACTTAGGGGGCAAGATGTGAGGGACATGGCATGAACACTTCAGAAAACAACCAAAAAAAGAAAAAAATCTTTCCCAAAGTCAAAGCCATCAAAAGCCATGGCCTGCCATCAAGTGCAGGGACATGCACCAAAGATTCCTCTATTGGTCCCCATTGAAATCGCAAGATTCCTTTTCCCTTCCCGAAAGGAAATGAAATTTCCTTTCGGGAAGGGAAAAGGAATCTTGCGAATCCCAAAAGAAATGCTTACAAACACTCTGGAAAGGAGATAGGTTCAAATGAAATGCAATTGAAAAAAGCAGAAAATCGGGAATTTTAGTCTCTTCAAAAAATAGGCTGTGAGGAAATCAGCTGCATTGCAAAGGACCAAAAGGTGCCAAAACTAAGCTCACAGATGTTGCAAAAGCAGGGGAAAAAGTCAAGGAGGAAGACACAACTTAGGGGGCAAGATATGAGGGACATGGCATGAATACTTAAAATAATAAAAAAAAAAAAGAAAAAATCTTTCCCAAAGTCAAAGCCATCAAAATGCAGGCAGGCCATACACCACCAAGGGCAGGCACATGCAGCAAAGTTTGCCAAAATTGATCCCCACTGAAGGCCAAAACAGAAAAGAAGGACCTACAAACACGCTGGAAAGGAGTCAACATCAAAGGAATTGCAATTGGAGGAGAAAAAAACAAAATTTGGGAAATTTAGTGACTCTAAGAAAATGGCCTGGGTTTATATCAGGTGCAGTGCAAAGGACCAAAAGGTGCCAAAACTAAGCTCACAGATGTTGCAAAAGCAGGGGAAAAAGTCAAGGAGGAAGACACAACTTAGGGGGCAAGATGTGAGGGACATGGCATGAATACTTAAAATAATAAAAAAAAAAAAAAGAAAAAATCTTTCCCAAAGTCAAAGCCATCAAAATGCAGGCAGGCCATACGCCACCAAGGGCAGGCACATGCAGCAAAGCTTGCCAAAATTGATCCCCACTGAAGGCCAAAACAGAAAAGAAGGACCTACAAACACGCTGGAAAGGAGTCAACATCAAAGGAATTGCAATTGGAGGAGAAAAAAACAAAATTTGGGAAATTTAGTGACTCTAAGAAAATGGCCTGGGTTTATATCAGGTGCAGTGCAAAGGACCAAAAGATGCCAAAACTAAGCTCACAGATGTTGCAAAAGCAGGGGAAAAAGTGAAGGAGGAAGACACAACTTAGGGAGCAAGATATGAGGGACATGGCATGAATACTTAAAACAAAAAAAAAAAAAAAAAAAAAGAAAAAATCTTTCCCAAAGTCAAAGCCATCAAAATGCAGGCAGGCCATAGGCCAGCAAGTGCAGGCACATGCAGCAAAGCTTGCCAAAATTGATCCCCACTGAAGGCCAAAACAGAAAAGAAGGACCTACAAACACGCTGGAAAGGAGTCAACATCAAAGGAATTGCAATTGGAGGACAAAAAAAGAAAATCTGGGAAATTTAGTGACTCTAAGAAAATGGCCTGGGTTTATATCAGGTGCAGTGCAAAGGACCAAAAGGTGCCAAAACTAAGCTCACAGATGTTGCAAAAGCAGGGGAAAAAGTCAAGGAGGAAGACACAACTTAGGGGGCAAGATGTGAGGGACATGGCATGAATATTTAAAATAATAAAAAAAAAAAAAAGAAAAAATCTTTCCCAAAGTCAAAGCCATCAAAAGGCAGGCAGGCCATACACCACCAAGGGCAGGCACATGCAGCAAAGGTTGCCAAAATTGATCCCCACTGAAGGCCAAAACTGAAAAGAAGGACTTACAAACACGCTGGAATGGAGACAGCATCAAAGGAATTGCAATTGGAGGAGAAAAAAAAAAATTGGGAAATTTAGTGACTAAGAAAATGGCCTGGGTTTATATCAGGTGCAGTGCAAAGGACCGAAAGGTGCCAAAACTAAGCTCACAGATGTTGCAAAAGCAGGGGAAAAAGTCAAGGAGGAAGACACAACTTAGGGGGCAAGATATGAGGGACATGGCATGAACACTTCAGAAAACAACCAAAAAAAGAAAAAAATCTTTCCCAAAGTCAAAGCCATCAAAAGGCATGGCCTGCCATCAAGTGCAGGGACATGCACCAAAGATTCCTCTATTGGTCCCCATTGAAATCGCAAGATTCCTTTTCCCTTCCCGAAAGGAAATGAAATTTCCTTTCGGGAAGGGAAAAGGAATCTTGCGAATCCCAAAAGAAAGGCTTACAAACACTCTGGAAAGGAGATAGGTTCAAATGAAATGCAATTGAAAAAAGCAGAAAATCGGGAATTTTAGTCTCTTCAAAAAATAGGCTGTGAGGAAATCAGCTGCATTGCAAAGGACCAAAAGGTGCCAAAACTAAGCTCACAGATGTTGCAAAAGCAGGGGAAAAAGTCAAGGAGGAAGACACAACTTAGGGGGCAAGATATGAGGGACATGGCAGGAATACTTAAAATAATAAAAAAAAAAAAAAGAAAAAATCTTTCCCAAAGTCAAAGCCATCAAAATGCAGGCAGGCCATAGGCCAGCAAGTGCAGGCACATGCAGCAAAGCTTGCCAAAATTGATCCCCACTGAAGGCCAAAACAGAAAAGAAGGACTTACAAACACGCTGGAATGGAGACAGCATCAAAGGAATTGCAATTGGAGGAGAAAAAAAAAAATTGGGAAATTTAGTGATTCTAAGAAAATGGCCTGGGGTTATATCAGGTGCAGTGCAAAGGACCAAAAGGTGCCAAAACTAAGCTCACAGATGTTGCAAAAGCAGGGGAAAAAGTCAAGGAGGAAGACACAACTTAGGGGGCAAGATGTGAGGGACATGGCATGAATACTTAAAATAATAAAAAAAAAAAAAAAGAAAAAATCTTTCCCAAAGTCAAAGCCATCAAAATGCAGGCAGGCCATACGCCACCAAGGGCAGGCACATGCAGCAAAGCTTGCCAAAATTGATCCCCACTGAAGGCCAAAACAGAAAAGAAGGACCTACAAACACGCTGGAATGGAGACACCATCAAAGGAATTGCAATTGGAGGAGAAAAAATGAAAATTTGGGAAATTTAATGACTCTTAGAAAGTGGCCTGGGCTTTTATCAGGTGCAGTGCAAAGGACCAAAAGATGCCAAAACTAAGCTCACAGATGTTGCAAAAGCAGGGTAAAAAGTCAAGGAGGAAGACAGAACTTAGGGGGCAAGATGTGAGGGACATGGCATGAACACTTCAGAAAACAACCAAAAAAAGAAAAAAATCTTTCCCAAAGTCAAAGCCATCAAAATGCAGACAGGCCATACGCCACCAAGGGCAGGCACATGCAGCAAAGCTTGCCAAAATTGATCCCCACTGAAGGCCAAAACAGAAAAGAAGGACCTACAAACACGCTGGAATGGAGACACCATCAAAGGAATTGCAATTGGAGGAGAAAAAAAGAAAATTTGGGAAATTTAATGACTCTTAGAAAGTGGCCTGGGGTTTTATCAGGTGCAGTGCAAAGGACCAAAAGATGCCAAAACTAAGCTCACAGATGTTACAAAAGCAGGGGAAAAAGTCAAGGAGGAAGACACAACTTAGGGGGCAAGATATGAGGGACATGGCATGAACACTTCAGAAAACAACCAAAAAAAGAAAAAAATCTTTCCCAAAGTCAAAGCCATCAAAAGGCATGGCCTGCCATCAATTCAGGGACATGCACCAAAGATTCCTCTATTGGTCCCCATTGAAATCGCAAGATTCCTTTTCCCTTCCCGAAAGGAAATGAAATTTCCTTTCGGGAAGGGAAAAGGAATCTTGCGAATCCCAAAAGAAATGCTTACAAACACTCTGGAAAGGAGATAGGTTCAAATGAAATGCAATTGAAAAAAGCAGAAAATCGGGAATTTTAGTCTCTTCAAAAAATAGGCTGTGAGGAAATCAGCTGCATTGCAAAGGACCAAAAGGTGCCAAAACTAAGCTCACAGATGTTGCAAAAGCAGGGGAAAAAGTCAAGGAGGAAGACACAACTTAGGGGGCAAGATATGAGGGACATGGCATGAATACTTAAAATAATAAAAAAAAAAAAGAAAAAATCTTTCCCAAAGTCAAAGCCATCAAAATGCAGGCAGGCCATACGCCACCAAGGGCAGGCACATGCAGCAAAGCTTGCCAAAATTGATCCCCACTGAAGGCCAAAACAGAAAAGAAGGACCTACAAACACGCTGGAAAGGAGTCAACATCAAAGGAATTGCAATTGGAGGAGAAAAAAAGAAAATCTGGGAAATTTAGTGACTCTAAGAAAATGGCCTGGGTTTATATCAGGTGCAGTGCAAAGGACCAAAAGGTGCCAAAACTAAGCTCACAGATGTTGCAAAAGCAGGGGAAAAAGTCAAGGAGGAAGACACAACTTAGGGGGCAAGATGTGAGGGACATGGCATGAATACTTAAAACAAAAAAAAAAAAAAAAAAGAAAAAATCTTTCCCAAAGTCAAAGCCATCAAAATGCAGGCAGGCCATAGGCCAGCAAGTGCAGGCACATGCAGCAAAGGTTGCCAAAATTGATCCCCACTGAAGGCCAAAACAGAAAAGAAGGACTTACAAACACGCTGGAATGGAGACAGCATCAAAGGAATTCAATTTCTATGAGAAAAAAAGAAAATTTGGGTAAGTTAGTGATTCTAAGAAAATGGCCTGGGGTTATATCAGGTGCAGTGCAAAGGACCAAAAGGTGCCAAAACTAAGCTCACAGATGTTGCAAAAGCAGGGGAAAAAGTCAAGGAGGAAGACACAACTTAGGGAGCAAGATATGAGGGACATGGCATGAATACTTAAAACAAAAAAAAAAAAAAAAAAAAAAGAAAAAATCTTTCCCAAAGTCAAAGCCATCAAAATGCAGGCAGGCCATACACCACCAAGGGCAGGCACATGCAGCAAAGCTTGCCAAAATTGATCCCCACTGAAGGCCAAAACAGAAAAGAAGGACTTACAAACACGCTGGAATGGAGACAGCATCAAAGGAATTGCAATTGGAGGAGAAAAAAAGAAAATTTGGGAAATTTAGTGACTCTAAGAAAATGGCCTGGGTTTATATCAGGTGCAGTGCAAAGGACCAAAAGGTGCCAAAACTAAGCTCACAGATGTTGCAAAAGCAGGGTAAAAAGTCAAGGAGGAAGACACAACTTAGGGGGCAAGATATGAGGGACATGGCATGAACACTTCAGAAAACAACCAAAAAAAGAAAAAAATCTTTCCCAAAGTCAAAGCCATCAAAAGGCATGGCCTGCCATCAAGTGCAGGGACATGCACCAAAGATTCCTCTATTGGTCCCCATTGAAATCGCAAGATTCCTTTTCCCTTCCCGAAAGGAAATGAAATTTCCTTTCGGGAAGGGAAAAGGAATCTTGCGAATCCCAAAAGAAAGGCTTACAAACACTCTGGAAAGGAGATAGGTTCAAATGAAATGCAATTGAAAAAAGCAGAAAATTGGGAATTTTAGTCTCTTCAAAAAATAGGCTGTGAGGAAATCAGCTGCATTGCAAAGGACCAAAAGGTGCCAAAACTAAGCTCACAGATGTTGCAAAAGCAGGGGAAAAAGTCAAGGAGGAAGACACAACTTAGGGGGCAAGATATGAGGGACATGGCATGAATACTTAAAATAATAAAAAAAAAAAAGAAAAAATCTTTCCCAAAGTCAAAGCCATCAAAATGCAGGCAGGCCATACGCCACCAAGGGCAGGCACATGCAGCAAAGTTTGCCAAAATTGATCCCCACTGAAGGCCAAAACAGAAAAGAAGGACCTACAAACACGCTGGAAAGGAGTCAACATCAAAGGAATTGCAATTGGAGGAGAAAAAAAGAAAATCTGGGAAATTTAGTGACTCTAAGAAAATGGCCTGGGTTTATATCAGGTGCAGTGCAAAGGACCAAAAGATGCAAAAATTAAGCTCACAGATGTTGCAAAAGCAGGGGAAAAAGTGAAGGAGGAAGACACAACTTAGGGGGCAAGATATGAGGGACATGGCATGAATACTTAAAACAAAAAAAAAAAAAAAAAAAAAAGAAAAAATCTTTCCCAAAGTCAAAGCCATCAAAATGCAGGCAGGCCATACGCCAGCAAGTGCAGGCACATGCAGCAAAGTTTGCCAAAATTGATCCCCACTGAAGGCCAAAACAGAAAAGAAGGACCTACAAACACGCTGGAAAGGAGTCAACATCAAAGGAATTGCAATTGGAGGAGAAAAAAAGAAAATTTGGGAAATTTAGTGACTCTTAGAAAGTGGCCTGGGTTTATATCAGGTGCAGTGCAAAGGACCAAAAGGTGCCAAAACTAAGCTCACAGATGTTGCAAAAGCAGGGGAAAAAGTCAAGGAGGAAGACACAACATAGGGGGCAAGATATGAGAGACATGGCATGAATACTTAAAATAATAAAAAAAAAAAAGAAAAAATCTTTCCCAAAGTCAAAGCCATCAAAAGGCAGGCAGGCCCATACACCACCAAGGGCAGGCACATGCAGCAAAGCTTGCCAAAATTGATCCCCACTGAAGGCCAAAACAGAAAAGAAGGACTTACAAACACGCTGGAATGGAGACAACATGAAAGGAATTCAATTTCTATGAGAAAAAAAGAAAATTTGGGTAAGTTAGTGATTCTAAGAAAATGGGCTGGGTTTATATCAGGTGCAGCGCAAAGGACCAAAAGATGCAAAAACTAAGCTCACAGATGTTGCAAAAGCAGGGGAAAAAGTCAAGGAGGAAGACACAACTTAGGGGGCAAGATATGAGGGACATGGCATGAACACTTCAGAAAACAACCAAAAAAAGAAAAAAATCTTTCCCAAAGTCAAAGCCATCAAAACGCAGGCAGGCCATACACCACCAAGGGCAGGCACATGCAGCAAAGCTTGCCAAAATTGATCCCCACTGAAGGCCAAAACAGAAAAGAAGGACTTACAAACACGCTGGAATGGAGACAACATGAAAGGAATTGCAATTGGAGGAGAAAAAAAAGAATTGGGAAATTTAGTGACTCTAAGAAAATGGCCTGGGTTTATATCAGGTGCAGTGCAAAGGACCAAAAGGTGCCAAAACTAAGCTCACAGATGTTGCAAAAGCAGGGGAAAAAGTCAAGGAGGAAGACACAACTTAGGGGGCAAGATGTGAGGGACATGGCATGAATACTTAAAATAATAAAAAAAAAAAAAAAGAAAAAATCTTTCCCAAAGTCAAAGCCATCAAAATGCAGGCAGGCCATACGCCAGCAAGTGCAGGCACATGCAGCAAAGCTTGCCAAAATTGATCCCCACTGAAGGCCAAAACAGAAAAGAAGGACTTACAAACACGCTGCAATGGAGACAGCATCAAAGGAATTGCAAGTTCTATGAGAAAAAAAGAAAATTTGGGTAAGTAAGTGATTCTAAGAAAATGGCCTGGGTTTATATCAGGTGCAGCGCAAAGGACCAAAAGATGCCAAAACTAAGTTCACAGATGTTGCAAAAGCAGGGGAAAAAGTGAAGGAGGAAGACACAACTTAGGGGGCAAGATATGAGGGACATGGCATGAACACTTCAGAAAACAACCAAAAAAAGAAAAAAATCTTTCCCAAAGTCAAAGCCATCAAAACGCAGGCAGGCCATACACCACCAAGTGCAGGCACATGCAGCAAAGTTTGCCAAAATTGATCCCCACTGAAGGCCAAAACAGAAAAGAAGGACCTACAAACACGCTGGAATGGAGACACCATCAAAGGAATTTCAATTGGAGGAGAAAAAAAGAAAATTTGGGAAATTTAGTGACTCTAAGAAAATGGCCTGGGGTTTTATCAGGTGCAGTGCAAAGGACCAAAAGGTGCCAAAACTAAGCTCACAGATGTTGCAAAAGCAGGGGAAAAAGTCAAGGAGGAAGACACAACTTAGGGGGCAAGATATGAGGGACATGGCATGAACACTTCAGAAAACAACCAAAAAAAGAAAAAAATCTTTCCCAAAGTCAAAGCCATCAAAATGCAGGCAGGCCATACACCACCAAGGGCAGGCACATACAGCAAAGCTTGCCAAAATTGATCCCCACTGAAGGCCAAAACAGAAAAGAAGGACTTACAAACACGCTGGAATGGAGACAGCATCAAAGGAATATCAATTGGAGGAGAAAAAAAAAAATTGGGAAATTTAGTGACTCTAGGAAAATGGCCTGGGTTTATATCAGGTGCAGTGCAAAGGACCAAAAGGTGCCAAAACTAAGCTCACAGATGTTGCAAAAGCAGGGGAAAAAGTCAAGGAGGAAGACACAACTTAGGGGGCAAGATATGAGGGACATGGCATGAATACTTAAAATAATAAAAAAAAAAAAAGAAAAAATCTATCCCAAAGTCAAAGCCATCAAAATGCAGGCAGGCCATATGCCAGCAAGGGCAGGCACATGCAGCAAAGCTTGCCAAAATTGATCCCCACTGAAGGCCAAAACAGAAAAGAAGGACTTACAAACACGCTGGAATGGAGACAGCATCAAAGGAATTGCAATTGGAGGAGAAAAAAAGAAAATTTGGGAAATTTAGTGACTCTAAGAAAATGGCCTGGGTTTATATCAGGTGCAGTGCAAAGGACCAAAAGATGCAAAAACTAAGCTCACAGATGTTGCAAAAGCAGGGGAAAAAGTGAAGGAGGAAGACACAACTTAGGGAGCAAGATATGAGGGACATGGCATGAATACTTAAAACAAAAAAAAAAGAAAAAAAAAAGAAAAAATCTATCCCAAAGTCAAAGCCATCAAAATGCAGGCAGGCCATAGGCCAACAAGTGCAGGCACATGCAGCAAAGCTTGCCAAAATTGATCCCCAGTGAAGGCCAAAACAGAAAAGAAGGACTTACAAACACGCTGGAATGGAGACAACATCAAAGTATTTGCAATTGGAGGAGAAAAAAAGAAAATTTGGGAAATTTAGTGACTCTAAGAAAATGGCCTGGGTTTATATCAGGTGCAGTGCAAAGGACCAAAAGGTGCCAAAACTAAGCTCACAGATGTTGCAAAAGCAGGGGAAAAAGTCAAGGAGGAAGACACAACTTAGGGGGCAAGATGTGAGGGACATGGCATGAATACTTAAAACAAAAAAGAAAAAAAAAAGAAAAAATCTTTCCCAAAGTCAAAGCCATCAAAATGCAGGCAGGCCATACACCACCAAGGGCAGGCACATGCAGCAAAGCTTGCCAAAATTGATCCCCACTGAAGGCCAAAACAGAAAAGAAGGACTTACAAACACGCTGGAATGGAGACAGCATCAAAGGAATTGCAATTGGAGGAGAAAAAAAAAAATTGGGAAATTTAGTGACTCTAAGAAAATGGCCTGGGTTTATATCAGGTGCAGTGCAAAGGACCAAAAGGTGCCAAAACTAAGCTCACAGATGTTGCAAAAGCAGGGGAAAAAGACAAGGAGGAAGACACAACGTAGGGGGCAAGATGTGAGGGACATGGCATGAACACTTCAGAAAACAACCAAAAAAAGAAAAAAATCTTTCCCAAAGTCAAAGCCATCAAAAGGCATGGCCTGCCATCAAGTGCAGGGACATGCACCAAAGATTC
Source organism: Artemisiospiza belli (assembly GCA_021963965.1). Taxonomy (NCBI): domain Eukaryota; kingdom Metazoa; phylum Chordata; class Aves; order Passeriformes; family Passerellidae; genus Artemisiospiza; species Artemisiospiza belli. Next base: position 21,904 of record JAKDEW010000670.1, on the reverse strand, counting down.
CTCTATTGGTCCCCATTGAAATCGCAAAATTCCTTTTCCCTTCCCGAAAGGAAATGAAATTTCCTTTCGGGAAGGGAAAAGGAATCTTGCGAATCCCAAAAGAAAGGCTTACAAACACTCTGGAAAGGAGATAGGTTCAAATGAAATGCAATTGAAAAAAGCAGAAAATCGGGAATTTTTAGTCTCTTCAAAAAATAGGCTGTGAGGAAATCAGCTGCATTGCAAAGGACCAAAAGGTGCCAAAACTAAGCTCACAGATGTTGCAAAAGCAGGGGAAAAAGTCAAGGAGGAAGACACAACTTAGGGGGCAAGATATGAGGGACATGGCATGAATACATAAAATAATTAAAAAAAAAAAAAAGAAAAAATCTTTCCCAAAGTCAAAGCCATCAAAATGCAGGCAGGCCATACACCACCAAGGGCAGGCACATGCAGCAAAGTTTGCCAAAATTGATCCCCACTGAAGGCCAAAACAGAAAAGAAGGACCTACAAACACGCTGGAAAGGAGTCAACATCAAAGGAATTGCAATTGGAGGAGAAAAAAAAGAAAATTTGGGAAATTTAGTGACTCTAAGAAAATGGCCTGGGTTTATATCAGGTGCAGCGCAAAGGACCAAAAGGTGCCAAAACTAAGCTCACAGATGTTGCAAAAGCAGGGGAAAAAGTCAAGGAGGAAGACACAACTTAGGGGGCAAGATATGAGAGACATGGCATGAATACTTAAAATAATAAAAAAAAAAAAGACAAAATCTTTCCCAAAGTCAAAGCCATAAAATCCAGGCGGCCCATACACCACCAAGGGCAGGCACATGCAGCAAAGCTTGCCAAAATTGATCCCCACTGAAGGCCAAAACAGAAAAGAAGGACTTACAAACACGCTGGAATGGAGACAACATGAAAGGAATTCAATTTCTATGAGAAAAAAAGAAAATTTGGGTAAGTTAGTGATTCTAAGAAAATGGCCTGGGTTTATATCAGGTGCAGTGCAAAGGACCAAAAGGTGCCAAAACTAAGCTCACAGATGTTGCAAAAGCAGGGGAAAAAGACAAGGAGGAAGACACAACTTAGGGGGCAAGATGTGAGGGACATGGCATGAACACTTCAGAAAACAACCAAAAAAAGAAAAAAATCTTTCCCAAAGTCAAAGCCATCAAAAGGCATGGCCTGCCATCAAGTGCAGGGACATGCACCAAAGATTCCTCTATTGGTCCCCATTGAAATCGCAAGATTCCTTTTCCCTTCCCGAAAGGAAATGAAATTTCCTTTCGGGAAGGGAAAAGGAATCTTGCGAATCCCAAAAGAAAGGCTTACAAACACTCTGGAAAGGAGATAGGTTCAAATGAAATGCAATTGAAAAAAGCAGAAAATCGGGAATTTTAGTCTCTTCATAAAATAGGCTGTGAGGAAATCAGCTGCATTGCAAAGGACCAAAAGGTGCCAAAACTAAGCTCACAGATGTTGCAAAAGCAGGGGAAAAAGTCAAGGAGGAAGACACAACTTAGGGGGCAAGATATGAGGGACATGGCATGAATACTTAAAATAATAAAAAAAAAAAAGAAAAAATCTTTCCCAAAGTCAAAGCCATCAAAATGCAGGCAGGACATACACCACCAAGGACAGGCACATGCAGCAAAGCTTGCCAAAATTGATCCCCACTGAAGGCCAAAACAGAAAAGAAGGACTTACAAACACGCTGGAATGGAGACAACATCAAAGGAATTGCAATTGGAGGAGAAAAAAAGAAAATTTGGGTAAGTTAGTGATTCTAAGAAAATGGCCTGGGTTTATATCAGGTGCAGTGCAAAGGACCAAAAGGTGCCAAAACTAAGCTCACAGATGTTGCAAAAGCAGGGGAAAAAGACAAGGAGGAAGACACAACTTAGGGGGCAAGATGTGAGGGACATGGCATGAACACTTCAGAAAACAACCAAAAAAAGAAAAAAATCTTTCCCAAAGTCAAAGCCATCAAAAGGCATGGCCTGCCATCAAGTGCAGGGACATGCACCAAAGATTCCTCTATTGGTCCCCATTGAAATCGCAAGATTCCTTTTCCCTTCCCGAAAGGAAATGAAATTTCCTTTCGGGAAGGGAAAAGGAATCTTGCGAATCCCAAAAGAAATGCTTACAAACACTCTGGAAAGGAGATAGGTTCAAATGAAATGCAATTGAAAAAAGCAGAAAATCGGGAATTTTAGTCTCTTCAAAAAATAGGCTGTGAGGAAATCAGCTGCATTGCAAAGGACCAAAAGGTGCCAAAACTAAGCTCACAGATGTTGCAAAAGCAGGGGAAAAAGTCAAGGAGGAAGACACAACTTAGGGGGCAAGATATGAGGGACATGGCATGAATACTTAAAATAATAAAAAAAAAAAAGAAAAAATCTTTCCCAAAGTCAAAGCCATCAAAATGCAGGCAGGCCATACACCACCAAGGGCAGGCACATGCAGCAAAGTTTGCCAAAATTGATCCCCACTGAAGGCCAAAACAGAAAAGAAGGACCTACAAACACGCTGGAAAGGAGTCAACATCAAAGGAATTGCAATTGGAGGAGAAAAAAACAAAATTTGGGAAATTTAGTGACTCTAAGAAAATGGCCTGGGTTTATATCAGGTGCAGTGCAAAGGACCAAAAGGTGCCAAAACTAAGCTCACAGATGTTGCAAAAGCAGGGGAAAAAGTCAAGGAGGAAGACAGAACTTAGGGGGCAAGATATGAGGGACATGGCATGAATACTTAAAATAATAAAAAAAAAAAAGAAAAAATCTTTCCCAAAGTCAAAGCCATCAAAAGGCAGGCAGGCCATACGCCACCAAGGGCAGGCACATGCAGCAAAGCTTGCCAAAATTGATCCCCACTGAAGGCCAAAACAGAAAAGAAGGACCTACAAACACGCTGGAAAGGAGTCAACATCAAAGGAATTGCAATTGGAGGAGAAAAAAAGAAAATTTGGGAAATTTAGTGACTCTAAGAAAATGGCCTGGGTTTATATCAGGTGCAGTGCAAAGGACCAAAAGGTGCCAAAACTAAGCTCACAGATGTTGCAAAAGCAGGGGAAAAAGTGAAGGAGGAAGACACAACTTAGGGGGCAAGATATGAGGGACATGGCATGAATACTTAAAACAAAAAAGAAAAAAAAAAGAAAAAATCTTTCCCAAAGTCAAAGCCATCAAAATGCAGGCAGGCCATACACCACCAAGGGCAGGCACATGCAGCAAAGCTTGCCAAAATTGATCCCCACTGAAGGCCAAAACAGAAAAGAAGGACCTACAAACACGCTGGAATGGAGACACCATCAAAGGAATTGCAATTGGAGGAGAAAAAAAGAAAATTTGGGAAATTTAATGACTCTTAGAAAGGGGCCTGGGGTTTTATAAGGTGCAGTGCAAAGGACCAAAAGATGCCAAAACTAAGCTCACAGATGTTGCAAAAGCAGGGTAAAAAGTCAAGGAGGAAGACAGAACTTAGGGGGCAAGATATGAGGGACATGGAATGAACACTTCAGAAAACAACCAAAAAAAGAAAAAAATCTTTCCCAAAGTCAAAGCCATCAAAAGGCAGGCAGGCCATACACCACCAAGGGCAGGCACATGCAGCAAAGGTTGCCAAAATTGATCCCCACTGAAGGCCAAAACTGAAAAGAAGGACTTACAAACACGCTGGAATGGAGACAACATGAAAGGAATTCAATTTCTATGAGAAAAAAAGAAAATTTGGGTAAGTTAGTGATTCTAAGAAAATGGCCTGGGTTTATATCAGGTGCAGTGCAAAGGACCAAAAGGTGCCAAAACTAAGCTCACAGATGTTGCAAAAGCAGGGGAAAAAGACAAGGAGGAAGACACAACTTAGGGGGCAAGATGTGAGGGACATGGCATGAACACTTCAGAAAACAACCAAAAAAAGAAAAAAATCTTTCCCAAAGTCAAAGCCATCAAAAGGCATGGCCTGCCATCAAGTGCAGGGACATGCACCAAAGATTCCTCTATTGGTCCCCATTGAAATCGCAAGATTCCTTTTCCCTTCCCGAAAGGAAATGAAATTTCCTTTCGGGAAGGGAAAAGGAATCTTGCGAATCCCAAAAGAAATGCTTACAAACACTCTGGAAAGGAGATAGGTTCAAATGAAATGCAATTGAAAAAAGCAGAAAATCGGGAATTTTAGTCTCTTCAAAAAATAGGCTGTGAGGAAATCAGCTGCATTGCAAAGGACCAAAAGGTGCCAAAACTAAGCTCACAGATGTTGCAAAAGCAGGGGAAAAAGTCAAGGAGGAAGACACAACTTAGGGGGCAAGATATGAGGGACATGGCATGAATACTTAAAATAATAAAAAAAAAAAAGAAAAAATCTTTCCCAAAGTCAAAGCCATCAAAATGCAGGCAGGCCATACACCACCAAGGGCAGGCACATGCAGCAAAGTTTGCCAAAATTGATCCCCACTGAAGGCCAAAACAGAAAAGAAGGACCTACAAACACGCTGGAAAGGAGTCAACATCAAAGGAATTGCAATTGGAGGAGAAAAAAACAAAATTTGGGAAATTTAGTGACTCTAAGAAAATGGCCTGGGTTTATATCAGGTGCAGTGCAAAGGACCAAAAGGTGCCAAAACTAAGCTCACAGATGTTGCAAAAGCAGGGGAAAAAGTCAAGGAGGAAGACACAACTTAGGGGGCAAGATGTGAGGGACATGGCATGAATACTTAAAATAATAAAAAAAAAAAAAAGAAAAAATCTTTCCCAAAGTCAAAGCCATCAAAATGCAGGCAGGCCATACGCCACCAAGGGCAGGCACATGCAGCAAAGCTTGCCAAAATTGATCCCCACTGAAGGCCAAAACAGAAAAGAAGGACCTACAAACACGCTGGAAAGGAGTCAACATCAAAGGAATTGCAATTGGAGGAGAAAAAAACAAAATTTGGGAAATTTAGTGACTCTAAGAAAATGGCCTGGGTTTATATCAGGTGCAGTGCAAAGGACCAAAAGATGCCAAAACTAAGCTCACAGATGTTGCAAAAGCAGGGGAAAAAGTGAAGGACGAAGACACAACTTAGGGAGCAAGATATGAGGGACATGGCATGAATACTTAAAACAAAAAAAAAAAAAAAAAAAAAGAAAAAATCTTTCCCAAAGTCAAAGCCATCAAAATGCAGGCAGGCCATAGGCCAGCAAGTGCAGGCACATGCAGCAAAGCTTGCCAAAATTGATCCCCACTGAAGGCCAAAACAGAAAAGAAGGACTTACAAACACGCTGGAATGGAGACAGCATCAAAGGAATTGCAATTGGAGGAGAAAAAAAGAAAATTTGGGAAATTTAGTGACTCTAAGAAAATGGCCTGGGTTTATATCAGGTGCAGTGCAAAGGACCAAAAGGTGCCAAAACTAAGCTCACAGATGTTGCAAAAGCAGGGGAAAAAGTGAAGGAGGAAGACACAACTTAGGGGGCAAGATATGAGGGACATGGCATGAATACTTAAAATAATAAAAAAAAAAAAAAGAAAAAATCTATCCCAAAGTCTAAGCCATCAAAATGCAGGCAGGCCATACACAAGCAAGTGCAGGCACATGCAGCAAAGCTTGCCAAAATTGATCCCCACTGAAGGCCAAAACAGAAAAGAAGGACCTACAAACACGCTGGAATGGAGACACCATCAAAGGAATTGCAATTGGAGGAGAAAAAAAGAAAATTTGGGAAATTTAATGACTCTTAGAAAGTGGCCTGGGGTTTTATCAGGTGCAGTGCAAAGGACCAAAAGGTGCCAAAACTAAGCTCACAGATGTTGCAAAAGCAGGGGAAAAAGTCAAGGAGGAAGACAGAACTTAGGGGGCAAGATATGAGGGACATGGCATGAACACTTCAGAAAACAACCAAAAAAAGAAAAAAATCTTTCCCAAAGTCAAAGCCATCAAAATGCAGACAGGCCATACGCCACCAAGGGCAGGCACATGCAGCAAAGCTTGCCAAAATTGATCCCCACTGAAGGCCAAAACAGAAAAGAAGGACCTACAAACACGCTGGAATGGAGACACCATCAAAGGAATTGCAATTGGAGGAGAAAAAAAGAAAATTTGGGAAATTCAATGACTCTTAGAAAGTGGCCTGGGGTTTTATCAGGTGCAGTGCAAAGGACCAAAAGATGCCAAAACTAAGCTCACAGATGTTGCAAAAGCAGGGGAAAAAGTCAAGGAGGAAGACACAACTTAGGGGGCAAGATATGAGGGACATGGCATGAACACTTCAGAAAACAACCAAAAAAAGAAAAAAATCTTTCCCAAAGTCAAAGCCATCAAAAGGCATGGCCTGCCATCAAGTGCAGGGACATGCACCAAAGATTCCTCTATTGGTCCCCATTGAAATCGCAAGATTCCTTTTCCCTTCCCGAAAGGAAATGAAATTTCCTTTCGGGAAGGGAAAAGGAATCTTGCGAATCCCAAAAGAAATGCTTACAAACACTCTGGAAAGGAGATAGGTTCAAATGAAATGCAATTGAAAAAAGCAGAAAATTGGGAATTTTAGTCTCTTCAAAAAATAGGCTGTGAGGAAATCAGCTGCATTGCAAAGGACCAAAAGGTGCCAAAACTAAGCTCACAGATGTTACAAAAGCAGGGGAAAAAGTCAAGGAGGATGACACAACTTAGGGGGCAAGATATGAGGGACATGGCATGAATACTTAAAATAATAAAAAAAAAAAAGAAAAAATCTTTCCCAAAGTCAAAGCCATCAAAATGCAGGCAGGCCATACGCCACCAAGGGCAGGCACATGCAGCAAAGCTTGCCAAAATTGATCCCCACTGAAGGCCAAAACAGAAAAGAAGGACCTACAAACACGCTGGAAAGGAGTCAACATCAAAGGAATTGCAATTGGAGGAGAAAAAAAGAAAATCTGGGAAATTTAGTGACTCTAAGAAAATGGCCTGGGTTTATATCAGGTGCAGTGCAAAGGACCAAAAGGTGCCAAAACTAAGCTCACAGATGTTGCAAAAGCAGGGGAAAAAGTCAAGGAGGAAGACACAACTTAGGGGGCAAGATGTGAGGGACATGGCATGAATATTTAAAATAATAAAAAAAAAAAAAAGAAAAAATCTTTCCCAAAGTCAAAGCCATCAAAAGGCAGGCAGGCCATACACCACCAAGGGCAGGCACATGCAGCAAAGGTTGCCAAAATTGATCCCCACTGAAGGCCAAAACTGAAAAGAAGGACTTACAAACACGCTGGAATGGAGACAGCATCAAAGGAATTGCAATTGGAGGAGAAAAAAAAAAATTGGGAAATTTAGTGACTAAGAAAATGGCCTGGGTTTATATCAGGTGCAGTGCAAAGGACCAAAAGGTGCCAAAACTAAGCTCACAGATGTTGCAAAAGCAGGGGAAAAAGTCAAGGAGGAAGACACAACTTAGGGGGCAAGATATGAGGGACATGGCATGAACACTTCAGAAAACAACCAAAAAAAGAAAAAAATCTTTCCCAAAGTCAAAGCCATCAAAAGGCATGGCCTGCCATCAAGTGCAGGGACATGCACCAAAGATTCCTCTATTGGTCCCCATTGAAATCGCAAGATTCCTTTTCCCTTCCCGAAAGGAAATGAAATTTCCTTTCGGGAAGGGAAAAGGAATCTTGCGAATCCCAAAAGAAAGGCTTACAAACACTCTGGAAAGGAGATAGGTTCAAATGAAATGCAATTGAAAAAAGCAGAAAATCGGGAATTTTAGTCTCTTCAAAAAATAGGCTGTGAGGAAATCAGCTGCATTGCAAAGGACCAAAAGGTGCCAAAACTAAGCTCACAGATGTTGCAAAAGCAGGGGAAAAAGTCAAGGAGGAAGACACAACTTAGGGGGCAAGATATGAGGGACATGGCAGGAATACTTAAAATAATAAAAAAAAAAAAAAAGAAAAAATCTTTCCCAAAGTCAAAGCCATCAAAATGCAGGCAGGCCATAGGCCAGCAAGTGCAGGCACATGCAGCAAAGCTTGCCAAAATTGATCCCCACTGAAGGCCAAAACAGAAAAGAGGACTTACAAACACGCTGGAATGGAGACAGCATCAAAGGAATTGCAATTGGAGGAGAAAAAAAAAAAATTGGGAAATTTAGTGATTCTAAGAAAATGGCCTGGGGTTATATCAGGTGCAGTGCAAAGGACCAAAAGGTGCCAAAACTAAGCTCACAGATGTTGCAAAAGCAGGGGAAAAAGTCAAGGAGGAAGACACAACTTAGGGGGCAAGATGTGAGGGACATGGCATGAATACTTAAAATAATAAAAAAAAAAAAAAAAGAAAAAATCTTTCCCAAAGTCAAAGCCATCAAAATGCAGGCAGGCCATACGCCACCAAGGGCAGGCACATGCAGCAAAGCTTGCCAAAATTGATCCCCACTGAAGGCCAAAACAGAAAAGAAGGACCTACAAACACGCTGGAATGGAGACACCATCAAAGGAATTGCAATTGGAGGAGAAAAAAAAGAAAATTTGGGAAATTTAATGACTCTTAGAAAGTGGCCTGGGCTTTTATCAGGTGCAGTGCAAAGGACCAAAAGATGCCAAAACTAAGCTCACAGATGTTGCAAAAGCAGGGTAAAAAAGTCAAGGAGGAAGACAGAACTTAGGGGGCAAGATGTGAGGGACATGGCATGAACACTTCAGAAAACAACCAAAAAAAGAAAAAAATCTTTCCCAAAGTCAAAGCCATCAAAATGCAGACAGGCCATACGCCACCAAGGGCAGGCACATGCAGCAAAGCTTGCCAAAATTGATCCCCACTGAAGGCCAAAACAGAAAAGAAGGACCTACAAACACGCTGGAATGGAGACACCATCAAAGGAATTGCAATTGGAGGAGAAAAAAAGAAAATTTGGGAAATTTAATGACTCTTAGAAAGTGGCCTGGGGTTTTATCAGGTGCAGTGCAAAGGACCAAAAGATGCCAAAACTAAGCTCACAGATGTTACAAAAGCAGGGGAAAAAGTCAAGGAGGAAGACACAACTTAGGGGGCAAGATATGAGGGACATGGCATGAACACTTCAGAAAACAACCAAAAAAAGAAAAAAATCTTTCCCAAAGTCAAAGCCATCAAAAGGCATGGCCTGCCATCAAGTGCAGGGACATGCACCAAAGATTCCTCTATTGGTCCCCATTGAAATCGCAAGATTCCTTTTCCCTTCCCGAAAGGAAATGAAATTTCCTTTCGGGAAGGGAAAAGGAATCTTGCGAATCCCAAAAGAAATGCTTACAAACACTCTGGAAAGGAGATAGGTTCAAATGAAATGCAATTGAAAAAAGCAGAAAATCGGGAATTTTAGTCTCTTCAAAAAATAGGCTGTGAGGAAATCAGCTGCATTGCAAAGGACCAAAAGGTGCCAAAACTAAGCTCACAGATGTTGCAAAAGCAGGGGAAAAAGTCAAGGAGGAAGACACAACTTAGGGGGCAAGATATGAGGGACATGGCATGAATACTTAAAATAATAAAAAAAAAAAAGAAAAAATCTTTCCCAAAGTCAAAGCCATCAAAATGCAGGCAGGCCATACGCCACCAAGGGCAGGCACATGCAGCAAAGCTTGCCAAAATTGATCCCCACTGAAGGCCAAAACAGAAAAGAAGGACCTACAAACACGCTGGAAAGGAGTCAACATCAAAGGAATTGCAATTGGAGGAGAAAAAAAGAAAATCTGGGAAATTTAGTGACTCTAAGAAAATGGCCTGGGTTTATATCAGGTGCAGTGCAAAGGACCAAAAGGTGCCAAAACTAAGCTCACAGATGTTGCAAAAGCAGGGGAAAAAGTCAAGGAGGAAGACACAACTTAGGGGGCAAGATGTGAGGGACATGGCATGAATACTTAAAACAAAAAAAAAAAAAAAAAAAGAAAAAATCTTTCCCAAAGTCAAAGCCATCAAAATGCAGGCAGGCCATAGGCCAGCAAGTGCAGGCACATGCAGCAAAGGTTGCCAAAATTGATCCCCACTGAAGGCCAAAACAGAAAAGAAGGACTTACAAACACGCTGGAATGGAGACAGCATCAAAGGAATTCAATTTCTATGAGAAAAAAAGAAAATTTGGGTAAGTTAGTGATTCTAAGAAAATGGCCTGGGGTTATATCAGGTGCAGTGCAAAGGACCAAAAGGTGCCAAAACTAAGCTCACAGATGTTGCAAAAGCAGGGGAAAAAGTCAAGGAGGAAGACACAACTTAGGGAGCAAGATATGAGGGACATGGCATGAATACTTAAAACAAAAAAAAAAAAAAAAAAAAAGAAAAAATCTTTCCCAAAGTCAAAGCCATCAAAATGCAGGCAGGCCATACACCACCAAGGGCAGGCACATGCAGCAAAGCTTGCCAAAATTGATCCCCACTGAAGGCCAAAACAGAAAAGAAGGACTTACAAACACGCTGGAATGGAGACAGCATCAAAGGAATTGCAATTGGAGGAGAAAAAAAGAAAATTTGGGAAATTTAGTGACTCTAAGAAAATGGCCTGGGTTTATATCAGGTGCAGTGCAAAGGACCAAAAGGTGCCAAAACTAAGCTCACAGATGTTGCAAAAGCAGGGTAAAAAGTCAAGGAGGAAGACACAACTTAGGGGGCAAGATATGAGGGACATGGCATGAACACTTCAGAAAACAACCAAAAAAAGAAAAAAATCTTTCCCAAAGTCAAAGCCATCAAAAGGCATGGCCTGCCATCAAGTGCAGGGACATGCACCAAAGATTCCTCTATTGGTCCCCATTGAAATCGCAAGATTCCTTTTCCCTTCCCGAAAGGAAATGAAATTTCCTTTCGGGAAGGGAAAAGGAATCTTGCGAATCCCAAAAGAAAGGCTTACAAACACTCTGGAAAGGAGATAGGTTCAAATGAAATGCAATTGAAAAAAGCAGAAAATTGGGAATTTTAGTCTCTTCAAAAAATAGGCTGTGAGGAAATCAGCTGCATTGCAAAGGACCAAAAGGTGCCAAAACTAAGCTCACAGATGTTGCAAAAGCAGGGGAAAAAGTCAAGGAGGAAGACACAACTTAGGGGGCAAGATATGAGGGACATGGCATGAATACTTAAAATAATAAAAAAAAAAAAAGAAAAAATCTTTCCCAAAGTCAAAGCCATCAAAATGCAGGCAGGCCATACGCCACCAAGGGCAGGCACATGCAGCAAAGTTTGCCAAAATTGATCCCCACTGAAGGCCAAAACAGAAAAGAAGGACCTACAAACACGCTGGAAAGGAGTCAACATCAAAGGAATTGCAATTGGAGGAGAAAAAAAGAAAATCTGGGAAATTTAGTGACTCTAAGAAAATGGCCTGGGTTTATATCAGGTGCAGTGCAAAGGACCAAAAGATGCAAAAATTAAGCTCACAGATGTTGCAAAAGCAGGGGAAAAAGTGAAGGAGGAAGACACAACTTAGGGGGCAAGATATGAGGGACATGGCATGAATACTTAAAACAAAAAAAAAAAAAAAAAAAAAAGAAAAAATCTTTCCCAAAGTCAAAGCCATCAAAATGCAGGCAGGCCATACGCCAGCAAGTGCAGGCACATGCAGCAAAGCTTGCCAAAATTGATCCCCACTGAAGGCCAAAACAGAAAAGAAGGACCTACAAACACGCTGGAAAGGAGTCAACATCAAAGGAATTGCAATTGGAGGAGAAAAAAAGAAAATTTGGGAAATTTAGTGACTCTTAGAAAGTGGCCTGGGTTTATATCAGGTGCAGTGCAAAGGACCAAAAGGTGCCAAAACTAAGCTCACAGATGTTGCAAAAGCAGGGGAAAAAGTCAAGGAGGAAGACACAACTTAGGGGGCAAGATATGAGGGACATGGCATGAACACTTCAGAAAACAACCAAAAAAAGAAAAAAATCTTTCCCAAAGTCAAAGCCATCAAAACGCAGGCAGGCCATACACCACCAAGGGCAGGCACATGCAGCAAAGCTTGCCAAAATTGATCCCCACTGAAGGCCAAAACAGAAAAGAAGGACTTACAAACACGCTGGAATGGAGACAACATGAAAGGAATTCAATTTCTATGAGAAAAAAAGAAAATTTGGGTAAGTTAGTGATTCTAAGAAAATGGCCTGGGTTTATATCAGGTGCAGTGCAAAGGACCAAAAGATGCCAAAACTAAGCTCACAGATGTTGCAAAAGCAGGGGAAAAAGTCAAGGAGGAAGACACAACTTAGGGGGCAAGATATGAGGGACATGGCATGAACACTTCAGAAAACAACCAAAAAAAGAAAAAAATCTTTCCCAAAGTCAAAGCCATCAAAACGCAGGCAGGCCATACACCACCAAGGGCAGGCACATGCAGCAAAGCTTGCCAAAATTGATCCCCACTGAAGGCCAAAACAGAAAAGAAGGACTTACAAACACGCTGGAATGGAGACAACATGAAAGGAATTGCAATTGGAGGAGAAAAAAAAGAATTGGGAAATTTAGTGACTCTAAGAAAATGGCCTGGGTTTATATCAGGTGCAGTGCAAAGGACCAAAAGGTGCCAAAACTAAGCTCACAGATGTTGCAAAAGCAGGGGAAAAAGTCAAGGAGGAAGACACAACTTAGGGGGCAAGATGTGAGGGACATGGCATGAATACTTAAAATAATAAAAAAAAAAAAAAAGAAAAAATCTTTCCCAAAGTCAAAGCCATCAAAATGCAGGCAGGCCATACGCCAGCAAGTGCAGGCACATGCAGCAAAGCTTGCCAAAATTGATCCCCACTGAAGGCCAAAACAGAAAAGAAGGACTTACAAACACGCTGCAATGGAGACAGCATCAAAGGAATTGCAAGTTCTATGAGAAAAAAAGAAAATTTGGGTAAGTAAGTGATTCTAAGAAAATGGCCTGGGTTTATATCAGGTGCAGCGCAAAGGACCAAAAGATGCCAAAACTAAGTTCACAGATGTTGCAAAAGCAGGGGAAAAAGTGAAGGAGGAAGACACAACTTAGGGGGCAAGATATGAGGGACATGGCATGAACACTTCAGAAAACAACCAAAAAAAGAAAAAAATCTTTCCCAAAGTCAAAGCCATCAAAACGCAGGCAGGCCATACACCACCAAGGGCAGGCACATACAGCAAAGCTTGCCAAAATTGATCCCCACTGAAGGCCAAAACAGAAAAGAAGGACTTACAAACACGCTGGAATGGAGACAGCATCAAAGGAATATCAATTGGAGGAGAAAAAAAAAAATTGGGAAATTTAGTGACTCTAAGAAAATGGCCTGGGTTTATATCAGGTGCAGTGCAAAGGACCAAAAGGTGCCAAAACTAAGCTCACAGATGTTGCAAAAGCAGGGGAAAAAGTCAAGGAGGAAGACACAACTTAGGGGGCAAGATGTGAGGGGACATGGCATGAATACTTAAAACAAAAAAGAAAAAAAAAAGAAAAAATCTTTCCCAAAGTCAAAGCTATCAAAATGCAGGCAGGCCATACACCACCAAGGGCAGGCACATGCAGCAAAGCTTGCCAAAATTGATCCCCACTGAAGGCCAAAACAGAAAAGAAGGACCTACAAACACGCTGGAATGGAGACACCATCAAAGGAATTGCAATTGGAGGAGAAAAAAAGAAAATTTGGGAAATTTAATGACTCTTAGAAAGTGGCCTGGGGTTTTATCAGGTGCAGTGCAAAGGACCAAAAGATGCCAAAACTAAGCTCACAGATGTTGCAAAAGCAGGGGAAAAAGTCAAGGACGAAGACAGAACTTAGGGGGCAAGATATGAGGGACATGGCATGAACACTTCAGAAAACAACCAAAAAAAGAAAAAAATCTTTCCCAAAGTCAAAGCCATCAAAAGGCAGGCAGGCCATACGCCAGCAAGTGCAGGGACATGCAGCAAAGCTTGCCAAAATTGATCCCCACTGAAGGCCAAAACAGAAAAGAAGGACTTACAAACACGCTGGAATGGAGACAACATGAAAGGAATTCAATTTCTATGAGAAAAAAAGAAAATTTGGGTAAGTTAGTGATTCTAAGAAAATGGCCTGGGTTTATATCAGGTGCAGTGCAAAGGACCAAAAGGTGCCAAAACTAAGCTCACAGATGTTGCAAAAGCAGGGGAAAAAGACAAGGAGGAAGACACAACTTAGGGGGCAAGATGTGAGGGACATGGCATGAACACTTCAGAAAACAACCAAAAAAAGAAAAAAATCTTTCCCAAAGTCAAAGCCATCAAAAGGCATGGCCTGCCATCAAGTGCAGGGACATGCACCAAAGATTCCTCTATTGGTCCCCATTGAAATCGCAAGATTCCTTTTCCCTTCCCGAAAGGAAATGAAATTTCCTTTCGGGAAGGGAAAAGGAATCTTGCGAATCCCAAAAGAAAGGCTTACAAACACTCTGGAAAGGAGATAGGTTCAAATGAAATGCAATTGAAAAAAGCAGAAAATCGGGAATTTTAGTCTCTTCATAAAATAGGCTGTGAGGAAATCAGCTGCATTGCAAAGGACCAAAAGGTGCCAAAACTAAGCTCACAGATGTTGCAAAAGCAGGGGAAAAAGTCAAGGAGGAAGACACAACTTAGGGGGCAAGATATGAGGGACATGGCATGAATACTTAAAATAATAAAAAAAAAAAAAAAGAAAAAATCTATCCCAAAGTCAAAGCCATCAAAATGCAGGCAGGCCATACACCACCAAGGGCAGGCACATGCAGCAAAGTTTGCCAAAATTGATCCCCACTGAAGGCCAAAACAGAAAAGAAGGACCTACAAACACGCTGGAAAGGAGTCAATATCAAAGGAATTGCAATTGGAGGAGAAAAAAAGAAAATTTGGGAAATTTAGTGACTCTAAGAAAATGGCCTGGGTTTATATCAGGTGCAGTGCAAAGGACCAAAAGGTGCCAAAAGTAAGCTCACAGATGTTGCAAAAGCAGGGGAAAAAGTGAAGGAGGAAGACACAACTTAGGGGGCAAGATATGAGGGACATGGCATGAATACTTAAAACAAAAAAAAAAAAAAAAAAGAAAAAATCTTTCCCAAAGTCAAAGCCATCAAAATGCAGGCAGGCCATACACCACCAAGGGCAGGCACATGCAGCAAAGCTTGCCAAAATTGATCCCCACTGAAGGCCAAAACAGAAAAGAAGGACTTACAAACACGCTGGAATGGAGACAGCATCAAAGGAATTGCAATTGGAGGAGAAAAAAAAAAATTGGGAAATTTAGTGACTCTAAGAAAATGGCCTGGGTTTATATCAGGTGCAGTGCAAAGGACCAAAAGGTGCCAAAACTAAGCTCACAGATGTTGCAAAAGCAGGGGAAAAAGTCAAGGAGGAAGACAGAACTTAGGGGGCAAGATATGAGGGACATGGCATGAACACTTCAGAAAACAACCAAAAAAAGAAAAAATCTTTCCCAAAGTCAAAGCCATCAAAACGCAGGCAGGCCATACACCACCAAGTGCAGGCACATGCAGCAAAGTTTGCCAAAATTGATCCCCACTGAAGGCCAAAACAGAAAAGAAGGACCTACAAACACGCTGGAATGGAGACACCATCAAAGGAATTTCAATTGGAGGAGAAAAAAAGAAAATTTGGGAAATTTACTGACTCTTAGAAAGTGGCCTGGGGTTTTATCAGGTGCAGTGCAAAGGACCAAAAGATGCCAAAACTAAGCTCACAGATGTTGCAAAAGCAGGGTAAAAAGTCAAGGAGGAAGACACAACTTAGGGGGCAAGATATGAGGGACATGGCATGAACACTTCAGAAAACAACCAAAAAAAGAAAAAAATCTTTCCCAAAGTCAAAGCCATCAAAACGCAGGCAGGCCATACACCACCAAGGGCAGGCACATGCAGCAAAGCTTGCCAAAATTGATCCCCACTGAAGGCCAAAACAGAAAAGAAGGACTTACAAACACGCTGGAATGGAGACAACATGAAAGGAATTCAATTTCTATGAGAAAAAAAGAAAATTTGGGTAAGTTAGTGATTCTAAGAAAATGGCCTGGGGTTATATCAGGTGCAGTGCAAAGGACCAAAAGGTGCCAAAACTAAGCTCACAGATGTTGCAAAAGCAGGGGAAAAAGTGAAGGAGGAAGACACAACTTAGGGGGCAAGATGTGAGGGACATGGCATGAACACTTCAGAAAACAACCAAAAAAAGAAAAAAATCTTTCCCAAAGTCAAAGCCATCAAAAGGCATGGCCTGCCATCAAGTGCAGGGACATGCACCAAAGATTCCTCTATTGGTCCCCATTGAAATCGCAAGATTCCTTTTCCCTTCCCGAAAGGAAATGAAATTTCCTTTCGGGAAGGGAAAAGGAATCTTGCGAATCCCAAAAGAAAGGCTTACAAACACTCTGGAAAGGAGATAGGTTCAAATGAAATGCAATTGAAAAAAGCAGAAAATCGGGAATTTTAGTCTCTTCAAAAAATAGGCTGTGAGGAAATCAGCTGCATTGCAAAGGACCAAAAGGTGCCAAAACTAAGCTCACAGATGTTGCAAAAGCAGGGGAAAAAGTCAAGGAGGAAGACACAACTTAGGGGGCAAGATATGAGGGACATGGCATGAATACTTAAAACAAAAAAAAAAAAAAAAAGAAAAAATCTTTCCCAAAGTCAAAGCCATCAAAATGCAGGCAGGCCATACACCACCAAGGGCAGGCACATGCAGCAAAGTTTGCCAAAATTGATCCCCACTGAAGGCCAAAACAGAAAAGAAGGACTTACAAACACGCTGGAATGGAGACAACATGAAAGGATTTGCAATTGCAGGAGAAAAAAAGAAAATTTGTGAAATTTAGTGACTCTAAGAAAATGGCCTGGGTTTATATCAAGTGCAGTGCAAAGGACCAAAAGATGCAAAAACTAAGCACACAGATGTTGCAAAAGCAGGGGAAAAAGTGAAGGAGGAAGACACAACTTAGGGAGCAAGATGTGAGGGACATGGCATGAATACTTAAAACAAAAAAGAAAAAAAAAAAGAAAAAATCTTTCCCAAAGTCAAAGCCATCAAAATGCAGGCAGGCCATAGGCCAGCAAGTGCAGGCACATGCAGCAAAGCTTGCCAAAATTGATCCCCACTGAAGGCCAAAACAGAAAAGAAGGACTTACAAACACGCTGGAATGGAGACAACATCAAAGTATTTGCAATTGGAGGAGAAAAAAAGAAAATTTGGGAAATTTAGTGACTCTAAGAAAATGGCCTGGGTTTATATCAGGTGCAGTGCAAAGGACCAAAAGGTGCCAAAACTAAGCTCACAGATGTTGCAAAAGCAGGGGAAAAAGTCAAGGAGGAAGACACAACTTAGGGGGCAAGATGTGAGGGACATGGCATGAACACTTCAGAAAACAACCAAAAAAAGAAAAAAATCTTTCCCAAAGTCAAAGCCATCAAAAGGCATGGCCTGCCATCAAGTGCAGGGACATGCACCAAAGATTCCTCTATTGGTCCCCATTGAAATCGCAAGATTCCTTTTCCCTTCCCGAAAGGAAATGAAATTTCCTTTCGGGAAGGGAAAAGGAATCTTGCGAATCCCAAAAGAAAGGCTTACAAACACTCTGGAAAGGAGATAGGTTCAAATGAAATGCAATTGAAAAAAGCAGAAAATCGGGAATTTTAGTCTCTTCATAAAATAGGCTGTGAGGAAATCAGCTGCATTGCAAAGGACCAAAAGGTGCCAAAACTAAGCTCACAGATGTTGCAAAAGCAGGGGAAAAAGTCAAGGAGGAAGACACAACTTAGGGGGCAAGATATGAGGGACATGGCATGAATACTTAAAATAATAAAAAAAAAAAAGAAAAAATCTTTCCCAAAGTCAAAGCCATCAAAATGCAGGCAGGACATACACCACCAAGGACAGGCACATGCAGCAAAGCTTGCCAAAATTGATCCCCACTGAAGGCCAAAACAGAAAAGAAGGACTTACAAACACGCTGGAATGGAGACAACATCAAAGGAATTGCAATTGGAGGAGAAAAAAAGAAAATTTGGGAAATTTAGTGACTCTAAGAAAATGGCCTGGGTTTATATCAGGTGCAGTGCAAAGGACCAAAAGGTGCCAAAACTAAGCTCACAGATGTTGCAAAAGCAGGGGAAAAAGTGAAGGAGGAAGACACAACTTAGGGGGCAAGATATGAGGGACATGGCATGAATACTTAAAATAATAAAAAAAAAAAAAGAAAAAATCTTTCCCAAAGTCAAAGCCATCAAAATGCAGGCAGGCCATACACCACCAAGGACAGGCACATGCAGCAAAGCTTGCCAAAATTGATCCCCACTGAAGGCCAAAACTGAAAAGAAGGACCTACAAACACGCTGGAAAGGAGTCAACATCAAAGGAATTGCAATTGGAGGAGAAAAAAAGAAAATTTGGGAAATTTAATGACTCTTAGAAAGTGGCCTGGGGTTTTATCAGGTGCAGTGCAAAGGACCAAAAGATGCCAAAAGTAAGCTCACAGATGTTGCAAAAGCAGGGGAAAAAGTCAAGGAGGAAGACACAACTTAGGGGGCAAGATATGAGGGACATGGCATGAACACTTCAGAAAACAACCAAAAAAAGAAAAAAAATCTTTCCCAAAGTCAAAGCCATCAAAAGGCAGGCAGGCCATACACCACCAAGGGCAGGAACATGCAGCAAAGCTTGCCAAAATTGATCCCCACTGAAGGCCAAAACAGAAAAGAAGGACTTACAAACACGCTGGAATGGAGACAGCATCAAAGGAATTGCAATTGGAGGAGAAAAAAAGAAAATTTGGGAAATTTAGTGACTCTAAGAAAATGGCCTGGGTTTATATCAGGTGCAGTGCAAAGGACCAAAAGATGCAAAAACTAAGCTCACAGATGTTGCAAAAGCAGGGGAAAAAGTGAAGGAGGAAGACACAACTTAGGGAGCAAGATATGAGGGACATGGGATGAATACTTAAAACAAAAAAAAAAGAAAAAAAAAAGAAAAAATCTATCCCAAAGTCAAAGCCATCAAAATGCAGGCAGGCCATAGGCCAGCAAGTGCAGGCACATGTAGCAAAGCTTGCCAAAATTGATCCCCAGTGAAGGCCAAAACAGAAAAGAAGGACTTACAAACACGCTGGAATGGAGACAACATCAAAGTATTTGCAATTGGAGGAGAAAAAAAGAAAATTTGGGAAATTTAGTGACTCTAAGAAAATGGCCTGGGTTTATATCAGGTGCAGTGCAAAGGACCAAAAGGTGCCAAAACTAAGCTCACAGATGTTGCAAAAGCAGGGGAAAAAGACAAGGAGGAAGACACAACTTAGGGGGCAAGATGTGAGGGACATGGCATGAACACTTCAGAAAACAACCAAAAAAAGAAAAAAATCTTTCCCAAAGTCAAAGCCATCAAAAGGCATGGCCTGCCATCAAGTGCAGGGACATGCACCAAAGATTCCTCTATTGGTCCCCATTGAAATCGCAAGATTCCTTTTCCCTTCCCGAAAGGAAATGAAATTTCCTTTCGGGAAGGGAAAAGGAATCTTGCGAATCCCAAAAGAAAGGCTTACAAACACTCTGGAAAGGAGATAGGTTCAAATGAAATGCAATTGAAAAAAGCAGAAAATCGGGAATTTTAGTCTCTTCAAAAAATAGGCTGTGAGGAAATCAGCTGCATTGCAAAGGACCAAAAGGTGCCAAAACTAAGCTCACAGATGTTGCAAAAGCAGGGGAAAAAGTCAAGGAGGAAGACACAACTTAGGGGGCAAGATATGAGGGACATGGCATGAATACTTAAAATAATAAAAAAAAAAAAAAAAAGAAAAAATCTTTCCCAAAGTCAAAGCCATCAAAATGCAGGCAGGCCATACACCACCAAGGGCAGGCACATGCAGCAAAGTTTGCCAAAATTGATCCCCACTGAAGGCCAAAACAGAAAAGAAGGACCTACAAACACGCTGGAAAGGAGTCAACATCAAAGGAATTGCAATTGGAGGAGAAAAAAAACAAAATTTGGGAAATTTAGTGACTCTAAGAAAATGGCCTGGGTTTATATCAGGTGCAGTGCAAAGGACCAAAAGGTGCCAAAACTAAGCTCACAGATGTTGCAAAAGCAGGGGAAAAAGTCAAGGAGGAAGACACAACTTAGGGGGCAAGATATGAGAGACATGGCATGAATACTTAAAATAATAAAAAAAAAAAAAGAAAAAATCTATCCCAAAGTCAAAGCCATCAAAATGCAGGCAGGCCATATGCCAGCAAGGGCAGGCACATGCAGCAAAGCTTGCCAAAATTGATCCCCACTGAAGGCCAAAACAGAAAAGAAGGACTTACAAACACGCTGGAATGGAGACAGCATCAAAGGAATTGCAATTGGAGGAGAAAAAATGAAAATTTGGGAAATTTAGTGACTCTAAGAAAATGGCCTGGGTTTATATCAGGTGCAGTGCAAAGGACCAAAAGATGCAAAAACTAAGCTCACAGATGTTGCAAAAGCAGGGGAAAAAGTGAAGGAGGAAGACACAACTTAGGGAGCAAGATATGAGGGACATGGCATGAATACTTAAAACAAAAAAAAAAAGAAAAAAAAAAGAAAAAATCTATCCCAAAGTCAAAGCCATCAAAATGCAGGCAGGCCATACACCACCAAGGGCAGGCACATGCAGCAAAGCTTGCCAAAATTGATCCCCAGTGAAGGCCAAAACAGAAAAGAAGGACTTACAAACACGCTGGAATGGAGACAGCATCAAAGTATTTGCAATTGGAGGAGAAAAAAAGAAAATTTGGGAAATTTAGTGACTCTAAGAAAATGGCCTGGGTTTATATCAGGTGCAGTGCAAAGGACCAAAAGGTGCCAAAACTAAGCTCACAGATGTTGCAAAAGCAGGGGAAAAAGTCAAGGAGGAAGACACAACTTAGGGGGCAAGATGTGAGGGACATGGCATGAATACTTAAAACAAAAAAGAAAAAAAAAAGAAAAAATCTTTCCCAAAGTCAAAGCCATCAAAATGCAGGCAGGCCATACACCACCAAGGGCAGGCACATGCAGCAAAGCTTGCCAAAATTGATCCCCACTGAAGGCCAAAACAGAAAAGAAGGACTTACAAACACGCTGGAATGGAGACAGCATCAAAGGAATTGCAATTGGAGGAGAAAAAAAAAAATTGGGAAATTTAGTGACTCTAAGAAAATGGCCTGGGTTTATATCAGGTGCAGTGCAAAGGACCAAAAGGTGCCAAAACTAAGCTCACAGATGTTGCAAAAGCAGGGGAAAAAGACAAGGAGGAAGACACAACTTAGGGGGCAAGATGTGAGGGACATGGCATGAATACTTAAAACAAAAAAGAAAAAAAAAAGAAAAATCTTTCCCAAAGTCAAAGCTATCAAAATGCAGGCAGGCCATACACCACCAAGGGCAGGCACATGCAGCAAAGCTTGCCAAAATTGATCCCCACTGAAGGCCAAAACAGAAAAGAAGGACCTACAAACACGCTGGAATGGAGACACCATCAAAGGAATTGCAATTGGAGGAGAAAAAAAGAAAATTTGGGAAATTTAATGACTCTTAGAAAGTGGCCTGGGGTTTTATCAGGTGCAGTGCAAAGGACCAAAAGATGCCAAAACTAAGCTCACAGATGTTGCAAAAGCAGGGGAAAAAGTCAAGGACGAAGACAGAACTTAGGGGGCAAGATATGAGGGACATGGCATGAACACTTCAGAAAACAACCAAAAAAAGAAAAAAATCTTTCCCAAAGTCAAAGCCATCAAAAGGCAGGCAGGCCATACGCCAGCAAGTGCAGGGACATGCAGCAAAGCTTGCCAAAATTGATCCCCACTGAAGGCCAAAACAGAAAAGAAGGACTTACAAACACGCTGGAATGGAGACAACATGAAAGGAATTCAATTTCTATGAGAAAAAAAGAAAATTTGGGTAAGTTAGTGATTCTAAGAAAATGGCCTGGGTTTATATCAGGTGCAGTGCAAAGGACCAAAAGGTGCCAAAACTAAGCTCACAGATGTTGCAAAAGCAGGGGAAAAAGACAAGGAGGAAGA
>JAKDEW010000669.1:0-159317 GCA_021963965.1 Artemisiospiza belli | reverse complement strand
GGAAAAATCCGGAAAAAAAATGGGGAAAATCCAAGAAAAAAATGGGAAAAAAAAAAACGAGGGGGAAACCCAGAAAAAAGGGGAAAAAATCCGGAAAAAAGGGGAAAAAAGCAGGAAAAAATGGGGAAAAATCCGGAAAAAAAAATGGGGAAAATCCAGGAAAAAATGGGAAAAAAAGGGAGGGGAAAAAACCCAGGGAAAAAAAAGGGAAAAAATCCGGAAAAAGGGGAAAAATGCAGGAGAAAATTGGGAAAAAATCCAGAAAAAAAAGGCAACAAATCCAGGAAAAAAGGGGAGAAAAATAGGAAAAAAAGGGGGGAAAATAAAAAAAAAAGGGGAAAAATCCAGGGAAAAAAACGGAAAAAAAGGGGAAAAATGCAGGAAAAAAATGGGGAAAATCCAGGGAAAAAAGGAGGAAAAATCCGGAAAAAAAGGGGGAAAATCCGGAAAAAAAGGGGGAATTTTCCTCCCTGGGCCTGGGAATCCCCCCGGAATTTTGGGATTTTGGAATTTTGGCACCACCTGCTGGAGGCTGAGGAAAAAATGGGGAAAAAATGGGGAAAAAATGGGAAAAATGGGGAAAAATGGGGAAAAAAATGGGGAAAAAATGGGGAAAAAAATGGGGAAAAAATGGGAAAAAATGGGGAAAAAAATGGGAGAAAGATGGGGAAAAATGGGGAAAAAATGGGGAAAAATGGGGAAAAAATGGGGAAAAAAAGGGGATTTGGGCAGGAAATCTGGGAATTTTGGGGTTCCTGGGAAGCGATCACAGAATTCCCAAAATCCCCAAATCCCCAAAATCCCCAAAATATTCCCCAAAATCCCCAAATCTCCAAAATTCCCAAATTCCCAGAATTCCCAAAACCCCCCAAATTCCCAAAATCCCCAAATCCCAAAATTCCCAAATTCCCAAAATTCCCCAAAATCCCCAAAATTCCCCAAATTCCCCAAATCCCCCAAATCCCCAAAATTCCCAAAATCCCCCCAAATCCCCAAAATCCCCAAATCTCCAAAATCCCCAAATCCCCAAAATCCCCAAATCCCCAAAATTCCCAAATTCCCAGAATTCCCAAAATCCCCAAAATTCCCCAAATTCCAAAATCCCCCAAAATCCCCAAATTCCCCAAATTCCCAAAATTCCCAAATCCCCCAAATCCCCAAAATTCCAAAATTCCCAAATCCCCACAATTCCCCAAATTCCCAGAATCCCCCAAAATTCCCAAAATCCCGAAAATTCCCAAATCCCCAAATTCCCAAAATTCGGGAATTTTTTGGGAATTTTCACTCCGGAGAATTTCCCCATTCCCCACCACTGTTTCCCATTTTTTTTCCCATTTTTTCCCCATTTTTCCCATTTTATTCCCAAATTCTTCCCCATTTTCCCCATATTTTTTTCCCATTTATTCGCAGCTTTTCCCCTCTTTATTCCTGGATTTATTCTGGAATTTTTCCTGCATTTCCCCCATTTCTTCCCAAAGTTTTTTTGCCATTTATTCCCAGATTTCCTCCCATTTATTCCCCAATTTATTCCCATTTTCCCAGGTTTTTTTCCATTTTGGGAATTTTTACTCCCACAGGATTTTCCCATTTACTCCCTGATTTTTCCTGATTTTTTTTTCATTTTCTCCCCCATTTCTCTCATTTTATTCCCAGATTTTTCCCCATTTATTCCCATTTTTTTTCTATTTTATTCCATTTTTCCCCCGATTTTTTTTCTCATTTATTCCCAGCTTTTTCCCTTTCTTTCCCATTCTTTTCCCGGATTTTTTCCCATTTTTTCCCCAAATTTTTTCTCTGCATTTTTCTCATTTATTCCCTGAATTTTTTTCCCATTTTTTCCATTTATTCCCAGATTTTTTCCCCTTTTTTTCCCTGATTTTGTATCATTTCCCCCCCATTTCTCTCATTTATTCCCAGATTTTTCCCCATTTATTCCCATTTTTTTCGATTTTATTCCGCATTTTTCCCCGATTTTTTTCTCATTTAATTTCCCGGATTTTTCCCTTTCTTTCCCATTCTTTTCCCAGATTTTTTCCCATTTTTCCCCAATTTTTTCTCTGCATTTTCCCCATTTATTCCCTGATTTTTTTTTCCATTTTTTTTTCTATTTTTTTCCATTTATTCCCACATTTTTTCCTTTTTTCCCTGATTTTTTTTCATTTCCTCCCCCCCCATTTCTCTCATTTATTCCCAGATTTTTCCCCATTTTTTCCCATTTTCTTCCATTTTATTCCCAGATTTTTTTTCCCATTTTTCCCTGCATTTTTCCCATTTATTCCCCGATTTTTTCCATTTTTCCCATTCATTCCCAGATTTTTTCCCTTTTTATTCCTGATTAATTTTTTCATTTTTCCCCCACATTTCTCCCATTTATTCCCAGGTTTTTTCCCATTTATTCCCATTTATCCCGAGTTTTTCTGAGAATAAATGGCAAAAAAAGGGAATTTTTTTCCCTGTATTTTTCCCCTTTATTCCCAGATTTATTCCCAGATTTTCCCATTTTTTCCAAATTTTTCCCCCATTTTTTCCCGGATTTTTTGCATTTTTCCCTCCCACATTTTTACCCACCTGCCCAATCTCATT
Source organism: Artemisiospiza belli (assembly GCA_021963965.1). Classification (NCBI taxonomy): domain Eukaryota; kingdom Metazoa; phylum Chordata; class Aves; order Passeriformes; family Passerellidae; genus Artemisiospiza; species Artemisiospiza belli. Next base: position 156,734 of record JAKDEW010000669.1, on the reverse strand, counting down.
CCCAAATTCCCAAATTCCCAAATTTCCCATTTTTTCCCAAATTTGATCATTTCCACTCACACATGTTGAGCTGGCGGACGAAGCTGATTGCCAAATTCCCACAATTCCATTTATTCCCAATTTTCCCATTTATTCCCGGATTTTTCCCCATTTTTTCCCTGCTCTTTTCCCATTTATTTCTCAATTTTTCCCCAAATTTTTCCCATTTTTTCCCGGATTTTTCTCATTTTTTCACCGATTTTTTCCCATTTTTTCCGGATTTTTTGCATTTTTCCCTCCCACATTTTCCCTCCCTGCCCAATCTCATTCCCAAATTCCCCAAATTCCCATTTTTTCAGAATTTCAGGAATTTCCACTCCCCCATGTTGAGCTGTCGGACGAAGCTGATTCCCATTTATTCCCATTTTTCCCAGATTTTTTCCCATTTTGTCCCGGATTTTTTGCATTTTTCTCTCCCACATTTTTCCCCACCTGCCAGAATCCATTCCCAAATTCCCATTTTTTCCCAAATTTCCCCAAATTTCCCATTTCCACTCACACACGTTGAGCTGTCGGACGAAGCTGATTCCCATTTATTCCCATTTTTCACCGATTTTTTCCCATTTTTTCCCGGATTTTTTGCATTTTTCCCTCCCACATTTTCCCTCCCTGCCCAATCTCATTCCCAAATTCCCAAATTCCCAAATTTCCCCAAATTTCCCAAATTCCCAATTCCACTCCCCCATGTGGAGCCTGTCTGACCCAGCTGATTCCCAAATTCCCACAATTCCATTCATTCCCAATTTTCCCATTTATTCCCGGATTTTTCCCCATTTTTTCCCTGCACTTTTCCCATGTATTTCTCAATTTTTCCCCAAATTTTTCCCATTTTTTCCCGGATTTTTCTCATTTTTTCACCGATTTTTTCCCATTTTTTCCCGGATTTTTTGCATTTTTCTCTCCCACATTTTTCCCTCCCTGCCAGAATCCATTCCCAAATTCCCAAATTCCCATTTTTTTCAGAATTTCAGGAATTTCCACTCACACACGCTGAGCTGTCGGACGAAGCTGATTCCCATTTATTCCCATTTTTTCCCCGATTTTTTCCCATTTTTTTCCCGGATTTTTTGCATTTTTCCCTCCCACATTTTCCCTCCCTGCCCAATCTCATTCCCAAATTCCCAAATTCCCATTTTTTCCCAAATTTGATCATTTCCACTCACACATGTTGAGCTGTCTGACCCAGCTGATTCCCAAATTCCCACAATTCCATTTATTCCCATTTTTTCCCATTTATTCCCAGATTTTTTTCTCTTTTTTTCCCATTTATTCCCAAGTTTTTCTGGGAATAAACGGCAAAAAAAGGGATTTTTTTTTTCCCTGTCTTTTTCCCATTAAACCCAGATTTTTCCCCTTTATTCCCAGATTTTTTTTCCCTGTATTTTTTCCCATTTATTCCCAGATTTTTCCCATTTATTCCCATTTTTTCACCGATTTTTTTCCCATTTTTTCCCGGATTTTTTGCATATTTCCCTCCCACATTTTTCCCCACCTGCCAGAATCCATTCCCAAATTCCCATTTTTTCCCAAATTCCCCAAATTTAATAATTTCCACTCACACATGTTGAGCTGTCGGACGAAGCTGGCCATGTTGTTGTGCTTGAAGTACTTGGGCAGAACCTCCTTGGAGAACTGGCCCTGGTCCAGCACGTGGAAGCTGCTCCCGCTCTGGGGGAAAAAATCAGAAATTTGGGGAAAAAAATCAGAATTTTTGGGAAAAATTTGAAAAAAATCGGAATTTCTGGAAAAAATTGGGAAAAAAAATCGGAATTTCTGGAAAAAAACAGGAAAAAAATCGGAATTTTTGGTGAATTTTGGGGATTTCCTGAGAGATTTGTTGGGAAATTTGATGGATTTTTTTTGGAAAAATGACCTGGAATTTTGAGGAATTTTTAGGAATTTTTTACTACAAAATTTCAAAAGTTTTAAGAAATTTTTTAGAATATTTGGAGGATTTTTTTCTGAAATTTTGGGACTTTTTTGGGATTTTGGAGAACTGGCCCTGGTCCAGCACGTGGAAGCTGCTCCCGCTCTGGGGAAAAAAATCAGAAATTTGGGGGAAAAAATCAGAAATTTTGGGAAAAATTTGAAAAAAATCGGAATTTCTGGAAAAAATTAGGAAAAAAATCAGAATTTTTAGGGATTTTTGGGGAATTTCTGAGAGATTTTTTGGGAAATTTGATGGATTTTTGTTTTGAAAAATGACCTGGAATTATAAGAATTTTTTCTACAAAATTTAAAAAAATTTTTAGAATATTTTGAGGATTTTTTTTCTGAAATTTTTGGGATTTTGGAGAACTGGCCCTGGTCCAGCACGTGGAAGCTGCTCCCGCTCTGGGGGAAAAAAAAATCAGAAATTTGGGGAAAAAATCAGAATTTTTGGGGAAAAAATCAGAATTTTTGGGAAAAAAATGAAAAAAATCGGAATTTCTGGAAAAAATTCGGAAAAAAACTGGAATTTTTAGGGATTTTTGGGGAATTTCTGAGAGATTTTTTGGGAAATTTGGTGGGTTTTTGTTTTGAAAAATGACCTGGAATTATAAGAATTTTTTCTACAAAATTTTTAAAATTTTTTAGAATATTTTGAGGATTTTTTCTCTGAAATTTTTGGGAGTTTTTTGGGATTTTGGAGAACTGGCCCTGGTCCAGCACGTGGAAGCTGCTCCCGCTCTGGGGGAAAAAAAATCAGAAATTTGGGGAAAATGATGGAAAAAAATCAGAATTTCTGGGAAAAAATTCGAAAAAAAATCGGAATTTCTGGAAAAAATTGGGAAAAAAATCGGAATTTCTGGAAAAAAACAGGAAAAAACCTGGAATTTTTAGGGATTTTTGGGGAATTTCTGAGAGATTTTTTGGGAAATTTGATGGGTTTTTGTTTTTAAAAATGACCTGGAATTATAAGAATTTTTTCTACAAAATTTTAAAAATTTTTTAGAATATTTTGAGGATTTTTTTTCTGAAATTTTTGGGAGTTTTTTGGGATTTTGGAGAACTGGCCCTGGTCCAGCACGTGGGAGCTGCTCCCGCTCTGGGGGAAAAAAAATCAGAAATTTGGGGAAAATGATGGAAAAAAATCAGAATTTTGGGGAAAAAATTTGAAAAAAATCGGAATTTCTGGAAAAAATTAGGAAAAAAATCGGAATTTCTGGAAAAAAACAGGAAAAAAATCGGAATTTTTGGGAAAAATTAGGAAAAAATCGGAATTTTTAGGAATTTTTGGTGAATTTTGGGGAATTTCTGAGAGATTTTTGGGGAAATTTGATGGGTTTTTGTTTTGAAAAATGACCTGGAATTATAAGAATTTTTTCTACAAAATTTTAAAAATTTTGGGAAATGTTTTAGAATATTTTGAGGATTTTTTTGTCTGAAATTTTGGGACTTCTTTGGGATTTTGGAGAACTGGCCCTGGTCAAACACGTGGGAGCTGCTCCCGCTCTGGGGGAAAAAAAATCAGAAATTTGGGGAAAATGATGGAAAAAAATCAGAATTTTGGGGAAAATGAGGAAAAAAATCAGAATCCTTGGGATCCTGTTTATGGGATCTTGGAGACGGATCATGGACACGGAATCCTGTCCAGGGGACCCTGGAGAGGGATCCTGGAGAGGGATCCTGGAGAGGGATCCTGGAGAGGGATCCTGGAGAGGGATCCTGGAGAGGGATCCTGGAGAGGGATCCTGGCATTGGGATCCTGTCCATAGAATCTTGTCCATGGAATGCCACCCATGGAATTCTGGCCATGGGATCCTGGAGAGGAATCCCAGAGAGGGATCCTGGAGAGGGATCCTGGCATTGGGATCCTGGAGAGGGATCCCAGAGAGGGATCCTGGAGAGGGATCCTGGCATTGGGATCCTGGAGACGGATCGTGTCCATGGGATCCTGGAGAGGGATCCTGGCATTGGGATCCTGGCCATGGAATCCTGGCTGTAGAATCTTGTCTGTGGAATGCCACCCATGGAATTCTGGCCATGGGATCCTGGAGAGGGATCCTGGAGAGGGATCCTGGCATTGGGATCCTGGCCATGGAATCCTGTCCATAGAATCTTGTCCGTGGAATGCCACCCATTGAATTCTGGCCATGGGATCCTGGAGAGGAACCCCAGAGAGGGATCCTGGCCATGGGATCCTGCAGAGGAATCCCAGAGAGGGATCCTGGCCATGGGATCCTGGGCTTGAGATCTTGTCCATGGGATCCTGTCCAGAGGATCCTGGGCTTGAGATCCCGCAGAGGGATCCTGGAGAGAAGTCCTGGGATCCTGGCCATGGGATCTTGGAGTTGGATCCTGGCCATGGAATGCTGGACAGGGATCTTGGCCATGGGATCCTGGCCATGAGGTCCTGGAGAGGGATCCTGGCCATGGAATGTTGTCCATGGAATCCTGGAGAGGGATCCTGGCCATGGAATCCTGGCCATGGGATCCTGGCCATGGAATCCCGTCCATGGAATTCTGTCCATGGAATTCTGGCCTTGGGATGCTGGAAAGGATTCCTGGCCTTGGGATCCACGAGAGGGATCCTGTCCAGGGGACTCTGGACAGGGAATCCTGGTCTTGGGATCCTGGCCTTGGGATCCTGGTCTTGGGATCCTGGAGAGGGATCCTGGGCTTGAGATCCTGGAGAGGGGACCTGTCCATGGAATGCTTTCCATGGGATCCTGGAGAGGGAATCCTGGCCATGGGATCCAGGGCTTGGGATCCTGGCCATGGGATCCCAGAGAGGGATCCTGGAGAGGGATCCTGGCCATGGGATCCTGGAGAGGGATCCTGGCCATGGGATCCAGGGCTTGGGATCCTGGCCATGGGATCCCAGAGAGGGATCCTGGAGAGGGATCCTGGCCATGGGATCCTGGAGAGGGATCCTGGAGAGGGATCCTGGGCTTGGGATCCTGGAGAGGGATCCTGGCCACGGGATCCTGACTGAGGGATCCTGGAGAGGGATTGTGTCCATGGAATTCTGTCCATGGGATCCTGGGCTTGAGATCCTGTGCATGGGACCCTGGAGAGGGATCCTGGTGAGAGATCCTGACCATGGGATCCTGGGCCATGGGACCCTGGAAAGGGATCCTCGCCTTGGGATCCTGGCCATGGAATGCTGTCCATGGGATCCTGGCCTTGGAATCCTGACTGAGGGATCCTGGAGAGGGATCGTGTCCATGGGATCCTGTCCATGGGATCCTGGAGACGGATCGTGTCCATGGGATCCTGGAGAGGGATCCTGGAGAGGGATCCTGGCCTTTAGATCCTGGCCATGGAATCCTGTCCATAGAATCCTGTCCATGGAATGCCACCCATGGAATTCTGGCCATGGGATCCTGCAGAGGAATCCCAGAGAGGGATCCTGGCCATGGGATCCTGGGCTTGAGATCTTGTCCATGGGATCCTGTCCAGAGGATCCTGGGCTTGAGATCCCGCAGAGGGATCCTGGAGAGAAGTCCTGGGATCCTGGCCATGGGATCTTGGAGTTGGATCCTGGCCATGGAATGCTGGACAGGGATCTTGGCCATGGGATCCTGGCCATGGGATCCTGGCCATGAGGTCCTGGAGAGGGATCCTGGCCAGGGAATGTTGTCCATGGAATCCTGGAGAGGGATCCTGGACAGGGAATCCTGGGCTTGAGATCCTGGCCATGGAATCCTGTCCATGGAATTCTGTCCATGGAATTCTGGCCTTGGGATGCTGGAAAGGATTCCTGGCCTTGGGATCCTGGAGAGGGATCCTGGCCTTGAGATCCTGGAGAGGGGACCTGTCCATGGAATGCTTTCCATGGGATCCTGGAGAGGGAATCCTGGCCTTGGGATCCTGTCTGTGCAATGCTGTCCATGGGATATCAGCCATGGGATATCCTGGGATTGAGATCTTGGAGAGGGATCCTGGGATTGGGATCCTGGAGAGGGAATCCTGGCCTTGGAATCCTGACTGAGGGATCCTGGAGATGGATCCTGGACGGGGAATCCTGTCCATGGGATCCTGGAGAGGGGACCTGTCCATGGAATGCCGTCCGTGGGATCCTGGAGATGGATCCTGGACAGGGAATCCTGTCCATGGGATCCTGGGCTTGACATCCTGGAGAGGGATCCCAGAGAGGGACCCTGTCCATGGAACCCTGGACTCAGAATCCTGTCCATGGGATCCTGCAGAGTGATCCTGTCTGTGGGATCCTGGGGAGGGATCCTGGCCATGCAATGCTGGCCATGGGACCCTGGAGATGGATCTTGGAGATGGATCCTGGCCATGGAATGCTGTCCATGGGACCCTGGAGAGGGGATCCTGGCCTTGGAGATGGATCCTGGCCATGCAATGCTGGCCATGGGACCCTGGAGATGGATCTTGGAGATGGATCCTGGCCATGGAATGCTGGCCATGGGACCCTGGAGATGGATCTTGGAGATGGATCCTGGCTATGCAATGCTGGCCATGGGACCCTGGAGAGGGGATCCTGGCCTTGGAGATGGATCCTGGCCATGCAATGCTGTCCATGGGACCCTGGAGAAGGGATCCTGGCCTTGGAGATGGATCCTGGCCATGCAATGCTGGCCATGGGACCCTGGCCTTGGAATCCTCACTGAGAGATCCTGGCCATGGAATCGTGACTGCGGAATCCTGGCCATGGGAACCTGGGGAGAGATCCTGTGCAAGGGATCATGGATCCTAACAGGATCCCGGCCTTGGGATCCAGTCCACGGGATCCCAGCCCTGAAATCCTGTCCATGGAATACGTCTCATGGGATCCTGGAGAGGGATCCTGACCTTGGGATCACGAAGAGAGATCCTGGACGGGGAATCCTGGGCTTGAGATCCTGGAGATGGATCCTGGCCATGGAATGCTGTCCATGGGATCCCGGAGAGGGATCCCGGCTGTGGATTCCTGTCCATGGCATCCTGCTATGGGAATTCTGGCCTTGCAATCCTGACTCGGGGATTCTGTCCATGGAATTCTGGCCCTGGGATGCTGGAGAGGGAATCCTGGCCTTGGGATCCTGGAGAGGGATCCTGGTCATGGGATTCTGGAGAGGGATCCTGGTCATGGGATCCTGGAGAGGGATCCTGGTGTTGGGATCCTGGAGAGGGATCCTGGTCATGGGATCCTGGAAAGGAATCCTGGCCTTGGGATCCTGGAGAGGGATCCTGGCCTTGGGATCCTGGAGAGGGATCCTGGTCATGGGATCCTGGAAAGGAATCCTGGCCTTGGGATCCTGGAGAGGGATCCTGGTCATGGGATTCTGGAGAGGGATCCTGGTCATGGGATCCTGGTCATGGGATCCTGGAAAGGAATCCTGGTGTTGGGATCCTGGAGAGGGAATCCTGGCCTTGGGATCCTGGTCATGGGATCCTGGAGAGGGATCCTGGCCTTGGGATCCTGGAGAGGGATCCTGGTCATGGGATCCTGGAAAGGGATCCTGGTCATGGGATCCTGGAAAGAAATCCTGGCCTTGGGATCCTGGAGAGGGATCCTGGTCATGGGATCCTGGAAAGGAATCCTGGTCATGGGATCCTGGAGAGGGATCCTGGCCTTGGGATCCTGGAGAGGGATCCTGGTCATGGGATCCTGGAGAGGGATCCTGGTCATGGGACCCTGGAAAGGAATCCTGGCCTTGGGACCCTGGAAAGGAATCCTGGCCTTGGGATCCTGGAGAGGGATCCCGGTCATGGGATCCTGGAGAGGGATCCTGGTCATGGGATCCTGGAAAGGGATCCTGGAAAGGAATCCTGGCCTTGGGATCCTGGAGAGGGATCCTGGCATTGGGACCCTGGAAAGGAATCCTGGCCTTGGGACCCTGGAAAGGAATCCTGGCCTTGGGACCCTGGAAAGGAATCCTGGCCTTGGGATCCTGGAAAGGAATCCTGGTCATGGGATCCTGGAAAGGGATCCTGGAAAGGAATCCTGGCCTTGGGACCCTGGAAAGGAATCCTGGCCTTGGGACCCTGGAAAGGAATCCTGGTCATGGAATGCTGTCCATGGGATCCTGGAATTCTCTGGCCAGGAAGGGATTTTTGGGATCATCCCATTCCACGGGCAGGGCACTTTCTGATATCTCAGGATATCGCAGCCTGAGCCGGGACACTACCAGGGATGAGGATCCTCTGGGAATTCCATCCCAAAATCCCAATTTTCCATGGGAAGCCATTCCCTGTTTCCCATCCCTCCAACTCTCCGATAAAAAAAACAAAAAAAAAAATGTTTTGGGATCTCCTGGAATTCTCCTTTTCCAGCAGCACATCCCCAAATTTCCCAGCTTTTTTCCAGCACTTCCACATCCCAAAAATTCCTTCCGGCCTGCCTTAAATTATCCCAAACTCATTATTCCCTAATTAGCGGCTCCCGCTGTTATCCCGCGCCAAAGGTCGCTCCAGCTCTTCCCGCCGTGTTGACGTTTTTATTTCCCTCCTTACCTCCCACATTCCCGCGGCGGAAAAGCGGGAAAAAAAGGAGATTTTTCGCGGGAAAAATGAGATTTATTTTTTTTTCGCGGGGATTCCCCTCAGGAACCGCGCGGGCCGCGGGGCCCAGGCCAGGCCTCAACGGGGCCGGGCCTTGTCGAGAACCCCTCCCCGCCCTCGCAAGGATCCCTCCCCGGTATTGCCGGTACTCACGGGGCTCCAGCAGATCAGGGAGTCGGTGTCGGGATCCTCCACGAGCGTCCAGAGCTTGGTGAGGAAGGCGGGAACGTTGTTGGGACCGGGCCCCGCGCCCGCCGCCGCCGCCGCGCCCGGCCCGTCCATGGCCGCGCCCTCACGGCGGGGCCGGGAAGGGCTCGGGGAAACCCCGCGGGAAGCCCCGGGGGGAACGAGGCCGTTAAGAAGGGCGGGAAGGGCCGGGAGAGGAGGGAGAGGCAGCAGCGGCGGGAGGTGGCATGGCCGCCGCCATCTTGGAAGGCGGGCTGTGAGGGGACGCGGGATGGCGCATGCGTGGCCACGCCCAGCGCCGGCGGGACACGCCCACTGCTCCCGGGGCGGGGCTTCGATGCAAAGACAAATGCCATAGCCACGCCCATTGCATGGTAGTGCTGGGGCGGGGTTTTGGTGTAAACCACGCCCACTTGTGTTTGTAGCCGCGCCCACTGCGTGTTGCAAATAGTGGCTTCACAGCGAGGACACGCCCCCTTGTGAGGTAGCCACGCCCACTGCGTGTTGCAAATAGTGGCTTTGCCGCGACGGCAGGACGCCCCTTGTGTGATAGCCACGCCCACTGCATGTTACAGAAATGGGAGGAGCATTGCTGCTGGACACGCCCACTGAGTGATGCAGTTTGCATTCATGGAGACGCCCCCTCACGCGGTGACCACGCCCACCACGTGTTCCAGATAGGGGATGGGCGTGGCTTTGGTTCTACCGGCCACGCCCACTGGCTACAGGGGAAGAGAAGGATGGGACCCAGGGGTGTAGGGACACGCCCACTATCATTAGACCATGCCCACCGCCTGTCAGACATGGGCGTGGCTATCACATGGGAACAGTTCATTTATTATTCAGGCCACGCCCACTGCTGCACAAGACGTGCCCTTTTCCCTTGCTGGCAGGCAGGGTTTTACCGCAGGAACGCCCCCTGCTGGTCGGGACACGCCCACTCACGACAGGGCACGCCCTCTGGCCATACCTGGCATGGCTTGGGCGAGGCTATTGCATGGGAACGCCCCTATGGCTCAGACCACACCCCTCACGCCAAGCCCCGCCCATTCCATTGCTCTCAGTCCTCGAGAAGGGACACCCCGTCTCACCTGGCCACGCCTCCTGCTCACACGGACACGCCCCCACACAACTGGCCCTGCCCTCTGGCCATTTTTGACAATATCTGGGCGGGGCTCTCAACTGGGTGACACCCCCAAGGGAGCAGACACACCCAGTGAGATCTGGCTCCGCCCTCTTCCTGTGGACACGCCCCTTTCGCCGTCTGACCACGCCCTTCCCATTGGCGGCATTGCGCGCAGGGAACGCCCCCGAGTTTCTGTGACCACGCCCCCTCGAACAAACCACGCCCCTTTCTGGCACTCGCACCGCCTATGGCACCTTTGCCCCAGCGCGCATGCGCGATGCCGGCGGCGCGGCGGGCTCTGCGCATGCGCACTTTGCTTTCACATTTTCCCGCGCTGCTGCTCGTTTCCCGTTATTTTTCCCGTTATCTTTCTCCGTTATTATCTCTCGTTCCCGTTATCCCGCCCTGCCCAGGAGCAAAATCCCTTCCCTCGGGAGCTGCGCGGGGCCGCGGCAAGGCGGAAGCGCGGCGGGCGGGGGCGTGGCCGTCCCTGTGACCCGCGCCCACGTGTTCGGCGGCGCACGCGGAGCCGCCACCATGGAGCAGGTCCGGGGGTGACCGGGGAGGGGGAACGGGGGCACACGCGGGGTTGTCATGGCAGCGGGGAAGGAGGGGACACACTCGGCATTGACATGGCAACGGGGATGGAGGGGGGCTGGCCTGATCTCCGTGAAGGGGGAACGGGAAATGGGGAAATGGCGGGGGGGTCCGGCCTGGTGTCCGTGAAGGGGAAACCCGGCAGTGAGGAGGGGATTTGGCCTGATCTTGAGGAGGGGACTCGGTCCTGTGCTGGTGAGGGGGACCCCATAATTTGAGGGCTCTGGTCTCGTCTCCGTGAGGGGGTCTGGCCTTGTCTTGAAGGAGGACCCGGCAATTTAAGGGGGTTTGGCTTCATGGTGGGAAGAGCCGGCTCTGTCCCGGTACGGGGGAACCGGGAAATGGGGGGAGTCCAATCTGGTCTCTGTGAGAGGGAACCTGGCAGTGAGAGGGGTTTTGCCTTGTCCTGAGGGGCCGATCAGCAATTTGGGGAGGGTCTGGCTTGGTCTCCGTGAGGGGGAACCCTGGAATGGAGGGGTCCAGCCTGGTCTCTGTGAGGGGAAACCCAGCAGTGAGGGGGGATTTGGCCTTTTGAGGGGACGATCCAGCTCTCTCCTGGCGAGGAGGTACCGGGAAATGTGGGGAGTCCAGTCTGGTATCTGTGAGGGGAACCCAGCAGTGAGGGGGATTTAGCCTGGTCTTGATGGGGAACCCGGTCCCATCCTGGTGAGGGCGACCCCCCATAACTGGGAGGCTCTGGCCTCGTCTCCATAAGGGGGTCTGGCCTTGTCCTGAAGGGGGACCCGGCAATTTGGGGGGAGTTTTGCTTCGTGATGGGGAGAGCTGGCATATTCACTGACGGGGCTATTTGGCCTCTTGAGGGGGAACCCGAACCTGTCCCATTGAGGGAGAACTGGGAAATGGGGAGAGTCCAGTCTGGTCTCTGTGAGGGGGAAACCCAACACTGAGGAGGATTTGGGCTCTTGAGGGGGTAACTCCGACCTGTCCCAGTGAGGGGGAACCAGGAAATGGGGGGAGTCCAGTCTGGTCTCTTTTAGGGGAATCCAGCAGTGAGGGGGATTGAGCCTGGTCTTGATGGGGGGACCCCATAATTGAAGGGCTCCGCTGGGTCTCCATGAAGGGGTCTGGCCTTGTCCTGAAGGGGGACCTGGCAATTTTAGGGGATTTGGCTTCATGATGGGGAGAGCCGGCCTGTTCACTGACGGAGGTATTTGACCTCTCGAGGGGGATCCCAAACCTGTCCCTGTGAGGGGCAACCTGGAAACTGGGGGAGTCCAGTCTGGTCTCTGTGAGGGGTAACCAGGGAATGGAGGGGTCTGGGAATGGCGGAGTCCTCTGTGAGGGGGAAACTCAACACTGAGGGGGGATTTGGCCTCTTGAGGGGGCAACCCGGCCCCGTCCTGACAAAGGGGGACCGGGAAATGGGGAGGGTCCGGCCTGGTCTCCATGAGGGGAAACCCAGCACTGAGTGGGGGTCTGGCCTTGTGCTGAGGGAGGACCCAGCAATTTGGGGAGGGTCTGGCTTGGTCTCCATGAGGGGGAACCCGGAAATGGCGGGGTCCAGGAATGGTGAGGTCCACTCTGGCCTCCGTGAGGGGGAAACCCAACACTGAGGGGGGATTTGGCCTCTTGAGGGGGCGACCCGGCCCTGTCCTGGTGAGGGGGGTACCAGGAAATGGAGGGGATCTGGCCTGGCATCTGTGAGGGGGAACCCGAAAGCAAGAGGGGTTTTGCCTTGTCCTGAGGGGGGACCCGGCAATTTGGGGAGGGTCTGGCTTGGGAATGGCAGGGTCTGGGAATGGTGGGGTCCAGCCTGGTCTCCGTGAGGGGGAAACCCAACACTGAGGGGGATTTGGCCTCTGAGGGGGAACCCGGACCTGTCCCATTGAGGGAAAGCCGGGAAATGGAGGGAATCCAGTCTGTCCTCTGTGAGGGGGAACCCGGCAATGGAGGGATCCGGGAATGGCGGGGCCCAGCCTGGTCTCCGTGAGGGGGAAATCCAACACTGAGGGGGATTTGGCCTCTGAGGGGGTGACCTGGTCCCATCCTGGTGAGGGGGACCCCATAACTGGGGGGTTCCAACCTGGTCTCCATGAGGGGAATCCAGCAGTGAGGGGAATTTGGTCTCCTGAGGGGAGGAACCCGATCCCGTTCTGGTGAGGGGCACCCCATAACTTGGGGGGCTCCAGCCTGGGGGGAGCCTGGCCTTGTCCTGAAGAGCAACCCGGCAATTTGGGGAGGGGTCTGGGCCGGTCTCCATGAGGGGGGTTTGGCCTCCTGAGGGAAGGACCCAGCCCTGTCCTGGTTCTGAGGGGACACCCCGATAATTGGGGGGGTCTGGCCTTGCCCTGAGGGGGGGACCCAGCATTTGGGGGGGTCCATTGTGGTTTTTAGGGGGAACCCAGTAACTGGGGGGGCGGTCTGACCCGTTCCTGAGTGGGACACAGGAATTTGGGGGGCTCTGGTTTTGTCCTGAGGGGGAACCCAGTACCTGGGGGAGCTGTGACCCATTCCTGAGTGGGACACAGGAATTTGGGGGGCTCTGATTTTGTCCTGAGGGGGAACCCAGTACCTGGGGGAGCTCTGACCCATTCCTGAGTGGGACACAGGAATTTGGGGGGCTCTGATTTTGTCCTGAGGGGGAACCCAGTAACTGGGGGGGCTCTGACCCATTCCTGAGGGTGACACAGGAATTTGGGGGGCTCTGATTTTGTCCTGAGGGGGAACCCAGTAACTGGGGAGCTCTGACCCATTCCTGAGGGTGACACAGGAATTTGGGGGGCTCTGGTTTTGTCCTGAGGGGGAACCCAGTAACTGGGGGGGCTCTGACCCATTCCTGAGTGGGACACAGGAATTTGGGGGGCTCTGATTTTGTCCTGAGGGGGAACCCAGTACTTGGGGGAGCTCTGACCCATTCCTGAGGGGGACACAGGAATTTGGGGGGCTCTGATTTTGTCCTGAGGGGGAACCCAGTACTTGGGGGAGCTCTGACCCATTCCTGAGGGGGACACAGGAATTTGGGGGGCTCTGATTTTGTCCTGAGGGGGAACCCAGTACTTGGGGGAGCTCTGACCCATTCCTGAGGGGGACACAGGAATTTGGGGGGCTCTGGTTTTGTCCTGAGGGGGAACCCAGTAACTGGGGGGGCTCTGACCCGTTCCTGAGTGAGACACAGGAATTTGGGGGGCTCTGATTTTGTCCTGAGGGTTGACCCCACAACTGGTGGAGTCCAGGCTGGTGCTGAGGGGGACCCCAAAAATTGGGGAGGGGGTTGTCCAGCAGTGTGGGGGTGTCCCCCTGTGTCCCCGTTGTGACCCTGCCCTGCTGTCCCTTGCAGCCCAGCCCCTCTGGAGGCAGCGAGGAGCTCTCGGAGAGTGAGGAGAGCGTTTATTCCGGCCTCGAGGATTCGGGAAGCGACAGCGAATCCTCCGGGAATGATGAGGAGCAGGAGCAGGAGGAGGAGGAAGAGGAGGAGGATGAGGAAGAAGCCCCTGGAAGCCCCTCAGCTTCTCAGACACAGGTAAGGGCCTGGCTGTGATCCTGCCCTGGATTTGGGGGGCTCCAATCCCATTCCTGAACATTCCTGGGGTGCTCTGCTTCCCAAAACCTGGGAATCGATTGACCCTGATCCATTTTTCCAGGAGAAGTTGGAATCAGTGTGATGAAGGATTCATGGCTAGGGATGGGATTGTCCTGGGGAAAACTGTGGGGAAAAGGGAAATTAAATCTCCCACAGCGTTTTCCAGGGGTTTTTCTGGGAGAGCTGCAGAGGGGATTGGGATGGGAAACAGGGAATGGCTTCCCATGGAATGTTGGGGTTTTGGGATGGAATTCCCAGAGAATCCGGGGCTGCCCCAGGATCCCTGAGACATCCCAGGATAGCAGGAGGTGCTCCTTGGGAATGGGATCACCCCTGAAATCCCCTCCATTCCCACCCCATTCCCAGATTGGCTCCTCCAGGAGGGAATTCCAGGGAATCCCACCCCAGCCACATTCCCACCCCTCTTATCCCAGATTTTCCCCTCTCATCCCAGGATTCCCAAGGTTTGGGATTGAGCAGAATCCTCCCCATTCCTGGGAGCCCAAACTTGCCCAAATCCCCTCGTTCTGCCCCAATTTCTGGGAAGAAAAGGGAAATTGCAGAGGAGAATTCCAGAGCCTTTTCCTGGAGTTTTTTCTGGGAGAGCTGCAGAGGGGATTGGGGTGGGAAACAGGGAATGGCTGCCCATGGAAAATTGGGGTTTGGGGATGGAATTCCCGGGGAATCCAGGGCTGCCCCAGGCTCCCTGGAACATCCCAGGATAGTGGAGCTGTCCCTTCCATCCCAAACCATTCCAGAATTTCAGGATTTTCCCATTCCATGTCCCGTCTCCAGCTCAATCCCAGTTTTCACCTTTCCTGCAGCTTCTCCCTTCCCATCCCTCTGAGCCCAGCTGGGTTTTCCAGGGATCTTCCCAGAGCTCCCAAACTTCTCCAGGGTTATTCCCAGAATTCCCAAACTTCTCCAGGGTTATTCCCAGAGCTCCCAAACTTCTCCAGGGTTATTGCCCAAACTTTTCCAGGGATCTTCCCAGAGCTCCCAGACTTCTCCAGGGTTATTTCCCAAACTTCTCCAGGGTTATTCCCACAGCTCCCAAACTTCTCCAGGGTTATTCCCAGAATTCCCAAACTTCTCCAGGGTCATTCCCACAGCTCCCAAACTTCTCCAGGGTTATTTCCCAAACTTCTCCAGGGTTATTCCCACAGCTCCCAAACTTCTCCAGGGTTATTTCCCAAACTTCTCCAGGGTTTTTCCCAGAGCTCCCAAACTTCTCCAGGGTTATTTCCAAAACTTCTCCAGGGTTATTCCCAGAATTCCCAGACTTCTCCAGGGTTATTTCCCAAACTTCTCCAGGGTTTTTCCAGAGCTCCCAAACTTCTCCAGGGTTATTCCCAGAGCTCCCAAACTTCTCCAGGGTTTTTCCAGAGCTCCCAAACTTCTCCAGGGTTATTTCCAGAATTCCCAAACTTCTCCAGGGTTATTTCTAGAACTCCCAAACTTCTCCAGGGTTATTCCCAGAGCTCCCAGACTTCTCCAGGGTTATTTCCAGAATTCCCAAACTTCTCCAGGATTATTCCCAGAGCTCCCAAACTTCTCCAGGGTTGCTCCCACAGCTCCCAAACTTCTCCAGGGTCATTCCCAGAATTCCCAAACTTCTCCAGGGTTATTTCCCAAACTTCTCCAGGGTTTTTCCCAGAGCTCCCAAACTTCTCCAGGGTTATTTCCAAAACTTCTCCAGGGTTATTCCCAGAATTCCCAAACTTCTCCAGGGTTATTCCCAGAACTCCCAAACTTCTCCAGGGCTTTCCCAGAGCTCCCAAACTTCTCCAGGGATCTTCCCAGAGCTCCCAAACTTCTCCAGGGTTATTCCCAGAGCTCCCAAACTTCTCCAGGGTCATTCCCAGAATTCCCAAACTTCTCCAGGGTTTTTCCCAGAGCTCCCAAACTTCTCCAGGGTTATTTCCAAAACTTCTCCAGGGTTATTCCCAGAATTCCCAAACTTCTCCAGGGTCATTCCCAGAGCTCCCAAACTTCTCCAGGGTTTTTCCCAGAGCTCCCAAACTTCTCCAGGGTTATTTCCATAACTCCCAAACTTCTCCAGGATTTTTCCCAAAACTCCCAAATTGCTCCAGCTCTCTTTCCAGAGTTCTTCCCAAATTGCTGCAGGGCTGTTCCTACTCACTCCAGGGTTTTTCCCAAAGCTCCCAAACCACTCCAGGACTTTTCCCAGGGCCCCTGCTCTTATTCCAGGCTGTCCCCAAACCACTCCAGGGCTCTTCCCAGAGCTCCCACTTTTCTCCAGGGTTATTCCCAGGGCTCCCAAACCACTCCAGGACTTCTCCCAAAGCTTCCCAATTGCTCCAGGGCTCTTCCCAGAGTTCCCACTTTTCTCCAGGGCTGTTCCCAGAACATCCACACTGCTCCGGGACTTTTCCCAGAACTCCTAAATTGTTCCAGCTCTCTTTCCACAGCTCCCAAACCTTTCCAGGCTCTTCCCAAACCCCTCCGGGGCTGTTCCCAGAGCTCCCAAACCTCTCCAGGGATGTTCCCAAACCACTCCAGAGTTATTCCAAAGCTCCCAAACTGCTCCAGGGCTCTTCCAGATCTCCCACTTTTCTCCAGGGCTCTTCCCAGAGCTCCCAAACCACTCCAGGACTTTTCCCAAAGCTTCCCAATTGCTCCAGGGCTCTTCCCACAGCTCCCAATCCTCTCCAGGCTCTTCCCAAAGATCCCAAACCTTTCCAGGGTTGCTCCCAGAGCTCCCAATATTTTCCAGGGCTCTCCCTACTCCACTCCAAGGTTTTCCCTTAATCCCAAATTGCTCCAGGGCTCTTCCCAGAGCTCCCAAACCACTCCAGGACTTTTCCCAAAGCTTCCCAATTGCTCCGAGGCTCTTCCCAGAGTTCCCACTTTTCTCCAGGGCTCTTCCCAGAGCTCCCAAACCTTTCCAGGGTTGCTCCCAGAGCTCCCAAACTCTTCCAGGGCTCTTCCTACTCCACTCCAAGGTTTTCCCTTAGTCCCAAATTGCTCCAGGGCTGTTCCCAGAACTCCCAAACCTCTCCAGGGATGTTCCCAAACCACTCCAGAGTTATTCCAAAGCTCCCAAACCACTCCAGAGTTATTCCAAAGCTCCCAAACTGCTCCAGGGCTCTTCCAGATCTCCCACTTTTCTCCAGGGCTCTTCCCAGAGCTCCCAAACCACTCCAGGACTTTTCCCAAAGCTTCCCAATTGCTCCAAGGCTCTTCCCAGAGTTCCCACTTTTCTCCAGGGCTCTTCCCAGAGCTCCCAAAGCTTTCCAGAGCTCTTCCTACTCCTCTCCAGGGTTTTCCCTTAATCCCAAACTGCTCCAGGGCTCTTCCCAGAACTCCCAAACCTTTCCAGGGATGTTCCTGTTTTTCTGCAGGGTTATTCTCAGGGCTCCCAAACCACTCCAGGACTTTTCCCAAAGCTTCCCAATTGCTCCAGGGCTCTTCCCACAGCTCCCAAACCTCTCCAGGCTCTTCCCAAAGATCCCAAACCTTTCCAGGGCTGTTCCCAGAGCTCCCAAACCTTTCCAGGGTTGCTCCCAGAGGTCCCAAACTCTTCCAGGGCTCTCCCTACTCCACTCCAAGGTTTTCCCTTAGTCCCAAATTGCTCCAGGGCTCTTCCCAGAACTCCCAAACTTCTCCAGGGATGTTCCCAAACCACTCCAGAGTTATTCCAAAGCTCCCAAACTGCTCCAGGGCTCTTCCAGATCTCCCACTTTTCTCCAGGGCTCTTCCCAGAGCTCCCAAACCACTCCAGGACTTTTCCCAAAGCTTCCCAATTGCTCCGAGGCTCTTCCCAGAGTTCCCACTTTTCTCCAGGACTCTTCCCAGAACTCCCAAACCTTTCCAGGGTTGCTCTCAGAGCTCCCAAACTCTTCCAGGGCTCTTCCCTACTCCACTCCAATGTTTTCCCTTAATTCCAAACCCCTCCAGGGCTCTTCCCAGAGCTCCCAAACCTTTCCAGGGATGTTCCTGTTTTTCTGCAGGGTTATTCCCAGGGCTCCCAAACCACTCCAGGACTTTTCCCAAAGCTTCCCAATTGCTCCAGGGCTCTTCCCAGAGTTCCCACTTTTCTCCAGGGCTCTTCCCAGAGCTCCCAAACCTTTCCAGGGTTGCTCCCAGGGCTCCCAAACTCTTCCAGGGCTCTCCCTACTCCACTCCAAGGTTTTCCCTTAGTCCCAAATTGCTCCAGGGCTGTTCCCAGAACTCCCAAACCTCTCCAGGGATGTTCCCAAACCACTCCAGAGTTATTCCAAAGCTCCCAAACCACTCCAGAGTTATTCCAAAGCTCCCAAACCACTCCAGAGTTATTCCCAGAGCTCCCAAACCCCTCCAGGGCTGTTCCCAGAGCTCCCACACTGCTCCAGGATTTTTCCTAAAGATTCCAAATTGCTTCAGCTCCTTTCCACAGCTCCCAAACCTTTCCAGGGATGTTCCCAAACCACTCCAGGGCTTTTCCCAGAGCTCCCAAACTTTTCCAGGGCTGCTCCCACAGTGCTCCAGCACTGCTGGGGTTTTTAATGGGAAAGCAGGGGGACTTTGTGGAGAAGTGGGGTTTGTATGGAATTTGGGAAACACTGGGATGAACTGGGACAGACTGGGAGGCACTGGGACAGAGCAGGACAGACTGGGATTGAGATTGGGACTGACTGGAACAGACTGGGATGGACTGGGAGGCACTGGGGCAGACTGGGATGGACGGGGACAAACAGGGACAGACCAGGACAGACTGGGATGAACTGGGATGGACTGGGACAGACCAGGACAGACTGGGACAGACTGGGATGAACGGGGACAGACAGGGATGGACTGGGATGAACAGGGACCAGACTGGGATGAACTGGGACAAACTGGGACAGACCAGGACAGACAGGGACAGACTGGGATGAACGGGGACAGACTGGGATGAACTGGGACAAACAGGGGCAGACCAGGACAGACTGGGATGGACTGGTACAGACGAGGAGGGACTGGGACAGACCAGGACGGACTGGGATGGACTGGAACAGACGAGGAGGGACTGGGACAGACCAGGACGGACTGGGATGGACTGGAACAGACAAGGAGGGACTGGGACAGACCAGGACAGACTGGGACAGACCGGGACAGACTGGGATGAACTGGGACAGCCTGGGCCAGGCCGGTCACGCCGGGGTTTTCCGGGATTTTCCGTCTCCGGCCGCAGGCGGGCGGGGGCAGCCGGGGAAGGTGAAACCCAACTCCAGCCCCATCCCAGCGCCAAAAACCTGGGAAAAGCGTTATCCCGGCGTATCCCGGCTCCCCGCGGGGCTCCTGCGGCCCTTAAAGCCGCCTTTGTTTTCCCGGTAATCCCATCCCTGCTCCGGCCGTGCCCCCGGATCCGCCCGGGACAGCGCGGGTTTTACAGCTCCCGCCGGGAGCGCCGGGGCTGCTTTAGCGATCAGGGCCCCGTCCTCAGCCTGCTTTGCCAGCCGTTCCCTGGATCCCGATCCTGATTTTCCAGCCGTTCCCTGGATCCTGACCTCGATTTTCCAACCATTCCCTGGATCCCGACACAAAACCTGCTTTTCCAATCATTCCCTGGATCCCGACCCCAGTTTTCCAATCATTCCCTGAATCCTGACCTTGCCTTTCCAACCATTCCCTGAATCCTGACGCTGCTTTTCCAGTCATTCTCTGAATCCTGACCCTGCTTTTTCAATCATCACTGAATCCTGACCCCAGTTTTCCAATTATTCCCTGGATCCCAACACAATTCCTGCTTTTCCAACCACTCCCTGAATCCTGACCCTGCTTTTCCAATCATCACTGAATCCTGACCCCAATTTTCCAGTTATTCCCTGGATCCCGACACAATTCCTGCTTTTCCAATCAAACCTGGATCCTGATCCTGCTTTTCCAATCATTCTCTGAATCCTGACCTCAGTGTTCAAGTAATTTCCTGAATCCCAATCCCACTTTTCCAGTCATTCCCTGAATCCCAACACAAATCCTGCTTTTCCAATCATTCCCTGGATCCTGACACAAATCCCACTTTTCCAATCATTCCCTGAATGCCTGAATGCCTGAATCCTGACACAAATCCCGCTTTTCCAATCATTCCCTGGATCCTGACCCTGCTTTTCCAATCATTCCCTGAATCCTGACACAAATCCCGCTTTTCCAATCATTCCCTGGATCCTGACACAAATCCCGCTTTTCCAATCATTCCCTGGATCCTGACACAAATCCCGCTTTTCCAATCATTCCCTGAATCCTGACCCTGCTTTTCCAATCATCACTGAATCCTGACCCCAATTTTCCAATTAATCCTTGGATCCCGACACAATTCCTGCTTTTCCAACCAAACCTGGATCCTGATCCTGCTTTTCCAATCATTCTCTTAATCCTGACCCCAGTCTTCAAGAATTTTCCTGAATCCCAACCCCACTTTTCCAACCATTCCCTGAATCCCAACACTAATCCTGCTTTTCCAATCATTCCCTGAATGCCTGAATGCCTGAATCCTGACACAAATCCCGCTTTTCCAATCATTCCCTGAATCCTGACACAAATCCCGCTTTTCCAATCATTCCCTGAATCCTGACCCTGCTTTTCCAGTCATTCTCTGAATCCTGACCCTGCTTTTCCAATCATCACTGAATCCTGACCCCAGTTTTCCAGTTATTCCCTGGATCCCGACACAATTCCTGCTTTTCCAATCAAACTTGGGTCCTGATCCTGCTTTTCCAACCGTTCCCTGGATCCTGACACAAATCCTGCTTTTCCAGTCATTCCCTGAATCCTCATACCACTTTTCCAATCATTGCATGAATTTTGATCCCATTTTTCCAATCATCCCTAAATCCTGATCCTGCTTTTCCAGTCATTCCCTGAATCCCTGAATCCTGACCCCAATCCTGCTTTTCCAATCATTCCCTGAATCCTGACCTCACTTTTCCAGTCATTCCCTGAATCCCAACCCCACTTTTCCAGTCATTCCCTGAATTCTGACCTCACTTTTCCAGTCATTCCCTGAATCCCAACCCCGCTTTTCCAATCATTCCCTGAATCTCTGAATCCTGACCCCAATCCCATTTTTCCAATCATTCCTGAATTCTGTTCCTGCTTTTCCAACCATTCCCTGAATCCTGACCCCATTCTTTGAGTCATTCTCTGAATTCTGACACAAATTCTACTTTTCCAACCATTCCCTGAATCCTGACCCTGATTTTCCTTCCCGTCATTCCCTGAATCCTGACACAAATCCTGCTTTTCCAATGAAACCTGGATCCTGATCCTACTTTTCCAATCATTCCCTGAATCCTGACCCTGCTTTTCCAATCATTCCCTGAATCACAAATCCCAATCCCACTTTTCCAACCATTCGCTGAATCCTGACCCTGCTTTTCCAGTCATCCCTGAAAGTTATCCTGACCCCAATCCCACTTTTCCAGTCATTCCCTGAATCCCGATCCCCCTTGGGCAGCCCTGGATTCTCTGGGAATTCCATCCCCAAAATCCCAGTTTTCCATGGGAAGCCATTCCGGTCAGTCCCTGAACCCTGATCCCACTTTTCCAATCATTCCCTGAATCCCAATCTCGCTTTTCCAACCATTCCCTGAATCCTGACCCCAATCCCACTTTTCCAGTCATTCCCTGAATCCCAATCCCCCTTTGGCAGCCCTGGATTCTCTGGGAATTCCATCCCCAAATCCCAATTTTCCATGGGCAGCCATTCCCTGTTTCCCACCCCAATCCCCTCTGCAGCTCTCACAGCAAATCTCTGGGATTCCCCTTTTCTTCCCAGAAATTGGGGCAGAACCAGGGGATTTGGGCAAGTTTGGGCTCCCAGGAATGGGGAGGATTCTGCTCAATCCCAAACCTTGGGAATGCTGGGATGAGAGGGGAAAATCCGGGATCAGGGGGGTGGGATTCCCTGGGAATTCCCTCCTGGAAAGGGCAGGGATGCTGGGAATGGGGTGGGAATGGAGGGGATTTCAGGGATGATCCCATTCCCTGCTGTTCCAGGGCTGGAGCAACCCCGGATTCTCTGGGAATTCCATCCCAAAATCCCAATTTTCCACGGGAAGCCATTCCCTGTTTCCCATCCCAATCCCCTCTGCCGCTCTCCCAGAAAAAAACCCTGGAAAAGGCTCTGGAATTCTCCTGGAATTCCCTGCTCCCCCTGCCCATTCCCAGCTCATTCCCAAAGCTCTCTGGTGTCAGATCCAAATTCCAGCTGGGATCTGAGTGGGGCAGAACTCCCACTTTTCCCTGGCGTTCCACAGCCCCTTTTCCATGGATCCATGCCTGGGCTTGTTCCTGGCTCCTCATCCCGAGGAATTTCCCATTCCCATCCCAATCCCTTCCAGGCTGGGATTAACGATCTCCTTTCCTTCCCTGGCACAAAAAGTCCCGGGAATTGGGATTTCACTGAGCTGCTCTTTCCCGGTTTTCCAGGCCAAAGGGGCTCCTGGGAAGAGGAAAGCCTTGGAAGACGATTCCCCCTTGGAAGGGAAGCAGGATTTGGTTGTCCACGACGAGTACGAGGAGGACAGCTCGGATGAGGAGGTAGGATCCCAAAAATTCATGGAATTTGTGGAATTTTATCTTGGATCTGAGATGGAAGCGATGGATTTGGTGTGATGGAAGTGATGGATTCGATGTCTGGGAGAAATGATGGATTTGGGAAAAGTCTGGAGCAGCTGTTGGAGCTCATCCCAGAGAAAATTGGGATTGAGGGGATCCAGGGTGGGATCTGCTCCCAGGGAATGGGACAGGACCCAGGAAACGGCCTCGGGTTGGGATTTTTGGGAATATCCCAAAAAATATTCCAGCCTTCCTGGGATCCCCATTCCCATCTGGAATTCCCATCCCTGTGGGTGTGGGATGGGGACATGGCCGGGCTGGGATCCCCATTCCCAGCTGGAATTCCGGGCTGGGATCCCCATTCCCAGCTGGAATTCCGGGCTGGGATCCCCATTCCCAGCTGGAATTCCGGGCTGGGATCCCCATTCCCAGCTGGAATTCCGGGCTGGGATCCCCATTCCCAGCTGGAATTCCGGGCTGGGATCCCCATTCCCAGCTGGAATTCTGGGCTGGGATCTCAATTCCCAGCTGGAATTCTGGGCTGGGATCCCCATTCCCATCTGGAATTCTGGGCTGGGATCCCCATTCCCATCTGGAATTCTGGGCTGGGATCCCCATTCCCAGCTGGAATTCTGGGTTGGGATCCCCATTCCCAGCTGGAATTCCATGTTGGGATCCCCATTCCCAGCTGGAATTCTGGGCTGGGATCCCCATTCCCAGCTGGGATTCTGGGTTGGGATCCCCATTCCCAGCTGGAATTCTGGGTTGGGATCTCAATTCCCAGCTGGAATTCCCATCCCTGTTGATGTGGGATGGGGACAGAACCGAGGTTGTCCTTTTCCAATCTCTGCAATTCCCTGATTTCCGTCTCCGTGTCGGCTCTTGGAAGGGAGGGAATTTCGGGAACGTTGCGAATTCCATGTGGGATCACTCCCGACGCTCCTGCTCCGGAATTCCAGAGCTCCCTGAGCTTTCCCAGGGTTCCCAGCCTCGGAGAAACTTCGGGAAGAGCTCTGGAATGTCCGCAGGGCTGGGCCCTTCCCCGATCCCTGCTCAATCCATTACCGGCCCTGGCAATTCCCGGCGCTCCGGGGGCGGCCGGAGCCCGGAATTCTCCTGGAAAAGGCCCCGGGAGCCGCAGCCCCGAGCGGGACAGAACCTCGGAGAGGGGGAGAAATCCGGAATTACGGCTGGAAAAACGGCCTGGGAAGGGCTGGGATACACCGGCAATGGGATAATGGGGTCGGGGATGGGATAATGGGGTCGGGGATGGGATAACGGGGTCGGGGATGGGATAATGGGGTCGGAAATGGGATAACGGGGTCGGGGATGGGATAATGGGGTCGGGGGTGGGATAATGGGGTCGGGGGTGGGATAATGGGATCATGACGGTGCCGCCGAATTCCAGGGAGATCCCAAAACCCCCCAGGGAGATCCTGGAGATTTTTCCAGAGGCTCCTCCTGAGCCAAGGCTGCCTCCGGAGCCGGGTTCATCGGGATTTCTCTGGAATAACAATTCTGGGAATGTGAGGAAGAGCTCGGGAACACATCCCCGGAGCTGCCAGAGGGGGGAGCGCTGATCCCGGCCCTGAGCCGTTCCAGAGCCTTTGTTCCCAAAAAAACCCTGGAAAAACTCGGGAAAACTCCAGGATTTGCCTTTGGTGCTCCTTATCCTGGAATTGCCCTGAGCCATTCCAGGGCCTTTGTTCCCAAAAAAACCCCTGGAAAAACTCGGGAAAACTCCAGGATTTGCCTTTGGTGCTCCTTAGCCTGGAATTTCGGGAATGGCTCCGTCGTATCCCGATCCTAATTAATTCCTGACCCTGCCCTAAGGGAAGTTTTCCCTGGATTTCACCTCGCGAACACAGGGATTAACCGAGGGAGGGAATTTTGGGAATTGTGCTCAGATAAAGGTTTTTATTCAGGAACATCAGAGAAATTAGGCAGGAAAATGTGAGCGGTTTTTTCTGGATTTCAGTAAAATTGTGGAAATTATGGGATGTCAGAATCCTCACAATGCTTTGGAACTGAGGGGACGGCCTCAGGCAGTGCCTTGGAGGGGGGGTTAGGTGGGATTTTTGGGAATATTCCCCCTGGAAAGGTCTGCCTAGGGATTTGGGATTCCATGGTTTATAGGATTCCATGGTTTGGGATTCCATGGTTTGGGATTCCATGGTTTATAGGATTCCTTGGTTTATAGGATTCCATGGTTCATAGGATTCCATGGTTTATAGGATTCCATGGTTTATAGGATTCCATGATTTTGGGATTCCATGCTTTGGGATTCCATGGTTTATAGGATTCCATGATTTTGGGATTCCATGGTTTGGGATTCCATGGTTTGGGATTCCATGGTTTTGGGATTCCATGGTTTATAGGATTCCATGTTTTATAGGATTCCGTGGTTTATAGGATTCCATGGTTTATAGGATTCCATGGTTTATAGGATTCCGTGGTTTATAGGATTCCGTGGTTTATAGGATTTCATGGTTTGGGATTCCATGGTTTATAGGATTCCATGGTTCATAGGATTCCATGGTTTGGGATTCCATGGTTTATAGGATTCCATGGTTTATAGGATTCCATGGTTTATAGGATTCCTTGGTTTATAGGATTCCATGGTTTATAGGATTCCATGGTTTAGGATTCCATGGTTTGGGATTCCATGGTTTATAGGATTCCATGGTTTATAGTATTCCATGGTTTATAGGATTCCATGGTTCATAGGATTCCATGGTTTCTAGGATTCCATGGTTTGGGATTCCATGGTTTATAGGATTCCATGGTTTTTAGGATTCTGTGGTTTATAGGATTCCATGCTTTGGGATTCCATGGTTTGGGATTCCATGGTTTATAGGATTCCATGGTTCATAGGATTCCATGCTTTGGGATTCCATGGTTTATAGGATTCCATGGTTTATAGGATTCCATGGTTTCTAGGATTCCATGGTTTATAGGATTCCATGGTTTATAGGATTCCATGGTTTATAGGATTCCTTGGTTCATAGGATTCCATGGTTTATAGGATTCCATGGTTTGGGATTCCATGGTTTATAGGATTCCATGGTTTGGGATTCCATGGTTTATAGGATTCCATGGTTTGGGATTCCATGGTTTGGGATTCCAAGGTTTCTAGGATTCCATGGTTTATAGGATTCCATGGTTTATAGGATTCCATGGTTTCAGGATTCCATGGTTTGGGATTCCATGGTTTATAGGATTCCATGGTTTGGGATTCCATGGTTTATAGGATTCCATGGTTCATAGGATTCCATGGTTTGGGATTCCATGGTTTATAGGATTCCATGGTTCATAGGATTCCGTGGTTTATAGGATTCCATGGTTTATAGGATTCCATGGTTTGGCATTCCATGGTTTATAGGATTCCATGGTTTATAGGATTCCGTGGTTTATAGGATTCCGTGGTTTATAGGATTCCATGGTTTATAGGATTCCATGGTTTGGGATTCCATGGTTTATAGGATTCCATGGTTTGGGATTCCATGGTTTATAGGATTCCTTGGTTTATAGGATTCCGTGGTTTATAGGATTCCATGGTTTATAGGATTCCATGGTTCATAGGATTCCATGGTTTCTAGGATTCCATGGTCTGGGATTCCATGGTTTATAGGATTCCTTGGTTTATAGGATTCCGTGGTTTATAGGATTCCATGGTTTATAGGATTCCATGGTTTATAGGATTCCATGGTTCATAGGATTCCATGGTTTGGGATTCCATGGTTTATAGGATTCCATGGTTTATAGGATTCCATGATTTTGGGATTCCATGCTTTGGGATTCCATGGTTTATAGGATTCCATGATTTTGGGATTCCATGGTTTGGGATTCCATGGTTTGGGATTCCATGGTTTTGGGATTCCATGGTTTATAGGATTCCATGTTTTATAGGATTCCGTGGTTTATAGGATTCCATGGTTTATAGGATTCCATGGTTTATAGGATTCCGTGGTTTATAGGATTCCGTGGTTTATAGGATTTCATGGTTTGGGATTCCATGGTTTATAGGATTCCATGGTTCATAGGATTCCATGGTTTGGGATTCCATGGTTTATAGGATTCCATGGTTTATAGGATTCCATGGTTTATAGGATTCCGTGGTTTATAGGATTCCATGGTTTATAGGATTCCATGGTTTGGCATTCC
Organism: Artemisiospiza belli; assembly: GCA_021963965.1. Taxonomy (NCBI): domain Eukaryota; kingdom Metazoa; phylum Chordata; class Aves; order Passeriformes; family Passerellidae; genus Artemisiospiza; species Artemisiospiza belli. The sequence goes on along the minus strand of JAKDEW010000669.1, from coordinate 130,107 downwards.
ATGGTTTATAGGATTCCATGGTTTATAGGATTCCGTGGTTTATAGGATTCCATGGTTTATAGGATTCCATGGTTTGGGATTCCATGGTTTATAGGATTCCTTGGTTTATAGGATTCCGTGGTTTATAGGATTCCATGGTTTATAGGATTCCATGGTTTATAGGATTCCATGGTTTGGGATTCCATGGTTTATAGGATTCCATGGTTCATAGGATTCCATGGTTTATAGGATTCCATGGTCTGGGATTCCATGGTTTATAGGATTCCTTGGTTTATAGGATTCCGTGGTTTATAGGATTCCATGGTTTATAGGATTCCATGGTTTATAGGATTCCATGGTCTGGGATTCCATGGTTTATAGGATTCCATGGTTTCAGGATTCCATGGTTTGGGATTCCATGGTTCATAGGATTCCATGGTTTATAGGATTCCATGGTTTGGGATTCCATGGTTTATAGGATTTCCATGGTTTGGGATTCCATGGTTTATAGGATTCCATGGTTTATAGGATTCCATGCTTTGGGATTCCATGGTTTATAGGATTCCATGGTTTATAGGATTCCATGATTTTGGGATTCCATGGTTTGGGATTCCATGGTTTATAGGATTCCATGGTTTATAGGATTCCATGGTTTATAGGATTCCATGGTTCATAGGATTCCATGGTTCATAGGATTCCATGGTTTTGGGATTCCATGGTTTTGGGATTCCATGGTTTGGGATTCCATGTTTTATAGGATTTCATGGTTTGGGATTCCATGGTTTATAGGATTCCATGGTTTGGGATTCCATGGTTTCAGGATTCCATGGTTTGGGATTCCATGGTTTGGGATTCCATGGTTTATAGGATTCCATGGTTTCAGGATTCCATGGTTTATAGGATTCCATGGTTTTGGGATTCCATGGTTTATAGGATTCCATGGTTTCAGGATTCCATGGTTTATAGGATTCCATGGTTTATAGGATTCCATGGTTTATAGGATTCCATGGTTCATAGGATTCCATGGTTTTGGGATTCCATGGTTTTGGGATTCCATGGTTTATAGGATTCCATGGTTTCAGGATTCCATGGTTTGGGATTCCATGGTTTATAGGATTCCATGGTTTCAGGATTCCATGGTTTATAGGATTCCATGGTTTTGGGATTCCATGGTTTATAGGATTCCATGGTTTCAGGATTCCATGGTTTATAGGATTCCATGGTTTATAGGATTCCATGGTTTATAGGATTCCATGGTTCATAGGATTCCATGGTTCATAGGATTCCATGGTTTTGGGATTCCATGGTTTTGGGATTCCATGGTTTATAGGATTCCATGGTTTCAGGATTCCATGGTTTGGGATTCCATGGTTTATAGGATTCCATGGTTTATAGGATTCCTTGGTTTATAGGATTCCATGGTTTATAGGATTCCATGGTTTATAGGATTCCATGGTTTATAGGATTCCATGGTTTGGGATTCCATGGTTTTGGGATTCCATGGTTCATAGGATTCCATGGTTTATAGGATTCCATGGTTTATAGGATTCCATGGTTTTTAGGATTCTGTGGTTTATAGGATTCCATGGTTTGGGATTCCATGGTTTATAGGATTCCATGGTTCATAGGATTCCATGGTTTTGGGATTCCATGGTTTCGGGATTCCATGGTTTTAGGATTCCATGGTTTATAGGATTCCCGTGAAGTCCCAATTCCCAACCCATCCGTGTTTGCCCTGCCGGATTTCCCAGGGCTGGATTTGGGATCAGTCCCGGAGCCCTTGGGGCACGCAGGGATCAGCAGCAGGAGCTGGGATTGCTGGAAAATGGGAATTCCAGGCGATCCCAGAGCCTTTTCCGGGCGTTTTTCTGGGAGAGCTGGGGAGGGATTTGGTGTAAAAGCAGAAGGGATGGGAAACAGGGAATGGCTTCCTATGGAATATTGGGATTTTTGGGGTGGAATTCTCAGAGAGTCTGGGGCTGCTCCATGCCTGGAGCATCCCGGGATAGCAGGAGCTGCCCCACGGCATTGGAGGGATGGGAAACAGGGAATGGTTTCCTATGGAACACTGGGATTTTGGGCTGGATTTTGGGCTCTGGCGGTGCTGGGATGGAATTCCCGGGTGATCCCCATCCGGACCGGGCCGGGATCCCGGATCCGCTCCCGGAATTCCCTGCGTCCCGAAGCGGTCTGCGCTTCCCCGGCACCTGCAGTGGCGGCCGGCAGCAGCAGCCGGTCTGGAGAAGCTGGAGCGGCTCCAGGGCGGCCCCCGGGAGCGCTTTCCCCGGGAATTGCCCCCGCGCTCCGCACGGATCCGTCCTGGCCCCGCTCCCGCCGCTCCCGCCGCTCCCGCCGCGGCCGCCTGGCCCCGTGCCCGGGAAATGCAGCGGAGAAACGGCGGCGGCAGCGGCGGCGGCGCTCCCGGCCCGGGCCCCGCGGGGGACACGGAGCGAGCCCGGCTGCCGGGGATGGCACCGGGCCAGACCCGGGTCACACCGATGGGACAGAGACAGTCCCGGGTCACAGGGATGGCACCGGGCCAGACCCGGGTCACACCGATGGGACAGAGACAGTCCCGGGTCACAGGGATGGCACCGGGCCAGACCCGGGTCACAGCGATGGGACAGAGACAGTCCCGGGTCACAGGGATGGCACCGGGCCAGACCCGGGTCACACCGATGGGACAGAGACAGTCCCGGGTCACAGGGATGGCACCGGGCCAGACCCGGGTCACACCGATGGGACAGAGACAGTCCCGGGTCACAGGGATGGCACCGGGCCAGTCCCGGGTCACAGGGCTGGGACAGATCCCAACCCGCCCTTGCTGGGGGACACGGAGCGAGCCCGGCTCCCGGCCGTGGCACTGGGCCAGTCCCGGGTCACAGCGATGGGACGGAGCCAGTCCCGGGTCTTTGGGAGGGTACAGAGCCGATCCCGGCTCCCGGGGATGGCACCGGGCCGGTCCCGGGTCTTTGGGGTGGCAGGGACACGATCCCGGCTCCCGGCCGTGGCACCGGGCCAGTCGCGGGTGTTTAAGATGGGACAGAGCTGATCCCGGCTCCCGGCGATGGCACCGGGCCAGACCCGGCTCACAGGGATGGGACAGAGCTGATCTCGGCTCCTGCTGGCCCAGTGGGGGACACGGAGCGAGCCGGGCTGCCAGAGATGGCACCGGGCCAGTCCCGGGTCTTTGGGGTGGCAGGGACACGATCCCGGCTGCCGGCCGTGGCACCGGGCCAGTCCCGGGTCACAGCGATGGCACAGAGCTGATCCCGGCTCCCGGGGCTGGCACGGATCCCAATCCCACTTCCCTGGGATGGCCCAGATCCCGATCTTGCTCCCGCTCTGACCTCGCTCCCGCTCCCAGTGCCCGGGGCTGGCACCGATCCCAATCCCGGTTCCCCCGGGGCTGGCACAGATCCCAATCCCGGCTCCGTGCTCTGATCCCGATCCCGGTGCCCCGGGGCTGGCACAGATCCCAATCCCGGTGCCCCGAGGATCCCGGTCCCTCTCCCTGCTCTGACCTCGCTCCCGGTGCCCCAGGGCTGGCACCGATCCCAATCCCGGCTCCGTGCTCTGACCTCGCTCCCGGTGCCCCAGGGCTGGCACCGATCCCAATCCCGGCTCCCCCGGGGCCGGCCCAGATCCCAATCCCGGCTCCCTGCTCTGACCCCGCTCCCGGTGCCCCGGGGCTGGCACAGATCCCGGTCCCATTCCCTGCTCTGACCCCGCTCCCGGTGCCCCGGGGCTGGCACAGATCCCGGTCCCGCTCCCTGCTCTGACCCCGCTCCCGGCGCTGCCGGTGCCCCGAGGCCGGCCCAGATCCCGGTCCCGCTCCCTGCTCTGACCTCGCTCCCGGTGCCCCGAGGCCGGCCCAGATCCCGGTCCCGCTCCCTGCTCTGACCCCGCTGCCGGTGCCCCGGGGCTGGCACAGATCCCGGTCCCGCTCCCTGCTCTGACCTCGCTGCCGGTGCCCCGGGGCTGGCACCGATCCCGGTCCCGCTCCCTGCTCTGACCCCGCTCCCGGCGCTGCCGGAGCCGCGCTCCGGCCCCATCCCGGCGCTGCGGCGGCATTCCCATTCCCATTCCCGCTCCCATTCCCATTCCCGGCCGGAGCGGAGATGGATGTGCCGGGGCTGCCGGCGGGAGGAAGCGGCCGGGGGCTCCGTTTCCTCCCGGAATGACAATTCCAGATGTCGGGATAATGGATGGATGGATGGAGGGATGGATGAGGGCTCGGCGGCGGCGGCGGCGGCGCTTCCAAGGCCGTTCCCTCCTCCGCAGCCGCGCCGGGGGCCGGGGGGGGCCGGGGGGAGGCTCCCGGCGGGATCGGGAGCTCCGAGCGCAGGAGGAGGAGCGGGAGGGGGAGAATTCCAGGGCAGTGAGCAACGGGAATGCGCCGCTGGCAGCGCTGCTGGCCGAGCCGCCGGAGCAGCGCGGCCCGAGGGGCCCCGCGCGTGCTGCGGAGCTGCCGGGCTGGCCCCGACCGGGAACGGGAGTGTGGGATAACGGGGATAATGAACGGGGGAGTGGGGACGGGATAGTGGGGGTGGGATAGTGGGGATGGGGGAATGGGATAGTGGGGATGGGATAGTGGGAATTGGATAATGGGAATGGGATAGTGGGGATGGGATAGTGGAGGTGGGGGAATGGGATAATGGGAATGAGGTAATGGGAATGGGATAGTGGGAATGGGATCTTGGGATTGAGATAATGGGAATGGGATCATGGGAGTGGGATAGTGGGAATGGGATAGTGGGAATGGGATAGTGGGAATGGGATAGTGGAGGTGGGGGAATGGGATAATGGGATTGAGATAATGGGAATGGGATAGTGGGAATGGGATAGTGGGATTGAGATAATGGGAGTGGGACCATGGGAGTGGGATAGTGGGAATGGGGAATAGGATGATGGGAATGGGATAATGGGAATTTGATAATGGGATTGAGATAATGGGAATTGGATAATGGGAATGGGATAGTGGGAATGGGATAGTGGGAATGGGGAATAGGATGATGGGAATGGGATAATGGGAATGGGGAATAGGATGATGGGAATGGGATAATGGGAGTGGGATAGTGGGAATGGGATAATGGGATTGGGAATGGGATAATGGGAATGGGGCACTGGGAATAGGAATGGGGGAATGGGAATGAGGGAACGGGAATGCGATAATGAGAATGGTAATGGGATGATGGGATTGGAAATGGGGGATTGGGAATTGGGGAATGGGAATGGGGGATTGGGATTGGGAATGGAGGAATGGGATAATGGGATTGGGAATGGGATAATGGCAGTGGGAATGAGATAATGGGACTGGGAATGAGGTAATGGGGATTGGAAATGGGGGAATGCGATAATGGGATTGGGAGTGGGGGATTGGGAATGGGGGATTGGGATTGGGATTGGGATTGAGAGCAGCTGGATGGGAATGGAGGACTGGGAATGAGAATGGGGCTGGGTCCGCTGGATAGGAATGGGAATGAGAGCAGCTGGGTGGGGGTGGAGGATTGGGAATGCGGGACTGGGAGAGGGGCTGGGGATTGGGAGTGTGACTGGGAGCAGCTGCTCGGGATTTGGGAATGGGGCTGGGGTCAGGAATGGGTTAGTGACAGGAATGGGGGTGGGAATCCATGGGTTTAGCTCCAAAAACAGGGAATGGTTTGTGAGGGAATAGCCCGGGGTGCCCAAATTCCAGCCTCAGTTCTCCCAAATTCCACATCCTGTTTTCCCAGCTTCCAGCCTCAGTTTCCCAACTTTCAACACTGATTCTTCTCAAATTCCACCTCCATTTTTCCCAAATTCCAGCTCCATTTTCCCCACATTTCAGCCCCACTTTCCCATATTTCAGCCCCAGTTCTCCCAACTTCCAGTCCCAGTTTTCCCACTTTCCACCTCCAGTTTTCCCAACTTTCAGCAATGATTCTCCCAAATTCCAGCTCCATTTCCCCCAACTTCCAGCCTCAGTTTCCCCAATTTCCAGTCCCACTCCTTCCAACTTCCAGCCCCAGTTCCCCCAGTTCCCAGCCCCAGTTTCTCAAATCCCAGTCCATGTTCCCCCAGTATTCAGCCCCATTTTCCCAAATTTCAGCCCCAGTTTTTCTCAAATTCCTTCCCCATTTCCCACAGTTTCCAGCCCCATTTTTTCAAATTCCAGCCCGATTTTCCCAGTTTCCAGTCCCATTTCCCCAAATTCCAGCCCCATTTTCCCCAAATTTCAGCCCCATTTCCCCCAAGATTCAGCCCTGTTTTCTGAGTTTTCAGCCCCATTTTCCCAAATTTCAGCCCCAGTTTTTCTCAAATTCCATCCCCATTTCCCTCAGTATTCAGCCCCATTTTTCCCACATTCCAGCCCCATTTTCCCAGTTTCCAGCCATCCCCATTTTCAGCCCCATTTTTTCCAGTTTCCAGCCCAAATTTTCCCAGCTTCAGTTCCCCCAGTTTCCAGCCCCAGTTTTCCCAGTATTCAGCCCCATTTCCCCCAGTATTCAGCCCTGTTTTCCCACTTTCCAGTCCCATTTCTCCCACATTCCACCCCCATTTCCCCCACTTTCCATCCCCATTTTCCCCCTTTCCATTCCCACCCGGCACAATCCCAATTTCCCCTCCATCCCAAGGATCCCCCGATCCCATCCCAGATTTTCGGCTCAGGGATGGATGTCCCAGCCCCCTGCTCTACCTTTCCTTGGAAAACCCCCTGGAATTCCCAAAGCCCCCTGGAAAAACCCCCTGGAATTCCGAAATCCCCTTGGAATTCCGAAACCCCCCTGGAAAAACCCCCTGGAATTCCGAAATCCCCTTGGAATTCTGAAAACCCCCTGGAATTCCGAAACCCCCTGGAATTCCGAAAGCCCCCTGGAAAAACCCCTTGGAATTCAGAAATCCCCTTGGAATTCCAAAACCCCCCTGGAAAAACCCCCTGGAATTCCAGAAACCCCTTGGAATTCTGAAATCCCCCTGGAATTCCAAAAACCCCCTGGAATTCCAAAACCCCCCTGGAATTCCGAAAACCCCCTGGAATTCCGAAAACCCCCTGGAATTCCGAAAGCCCCCTGGAATTCCCAAAACCCCCCGGAATTCCCAAAACCCCCCCGGAATTCCTTGGCCGTGGCCTCCCCGATCCCGAATTCCCGCGGGCTCCGGGCCGGCTTCGGGGCCGGCTCTGATCCGGGATTTCCTGCAGCTCGCTGTTGTTATTGCCATTATTGTCCCGCGGTGTTTCCGTGTCAGACAATCCCGATCCCTCCCTCTCGGCATCCCATCCCGGCCTTTTCCAGCTTTTCCAGCTTTTCCAGCTTTTCCAGCCTCTCCCCGCGCTCCCTGCGGCTCTTGCGGCTTCCCGGCCTCTTCCGACAGCTCCCGTCCCGAATTTCCACACTAATCCCGGGTTTCCTCCTCCCTGCATCCATAAATTCCCTCCAGGCTGTTCCTTTTCCCCATTTTCCATCGTTTCAGATCCCGCTTTTCCACACAAACCCCGATTTTCCATCATTTCAGATCCCTCTTTTCCCTGTTTTCCATCATTGCAGATCCCTCTTTTCCCTGTTTTCCATCATTTCAGATCCCCCTTTTCCCTGTTTTCCATCATTTCAAATCCTTCTTTTCCCAATTTTCCATCATTTCAGATCCTGCTTTTTCACACAAATCCCTCTTTTCCCTCTTTTCCATCATTTCAATCCCCCTTTCCCCTGTTTTTCCATCATTTCAGATTCTCCTTTTCCCTGTTTTCCATCATTTCAGATCCTGCTTTTCCACACAAATCCCGATTTTCCTCCTCCCTGCAGGCACAGATTCCCTCCAGGCTGTCCCTTCTCCCTCTTATCAATCCTGCTTTTCCACACAAATCCTGATTTTCCATCATTTCAGATCCTTCTTTTCCCTGTTTTCCATCATTTCAGATCCTGCTTTTCCACACAAATCCCGATTTTCCATCATTTCAGATCCCTCTTTTCCCTGTTTTCCATCATTTCAGATCCCCCTTTTCCCTGTTTTCCATCATTTCAAATCCTTCTTTTCCCAATTTTCCATCATTTCAGATCCTGCTTTTTCACACAAATCCCTCTTTTCCCTCTTTTCCATCATTTCAATCCCCCTTTTCCCCATTTTCCATCATTTCAGATCCCACTTTTCCCTGTTTTCCATCATTTCAGATCCTGCTTTTCCACACAAATCCCGATTTTCCTCCTCCCTGCAGGCGCAGATTCCCTCCAGGCTGTCCCTTCTCCCTCTTATCAATGCTGCTTTTCCACACAAATCCCGATTTTCCATCATTTCAGATCCTTCTTTTCCCTGTTTTCCATCATTTCAGATCCTGCTTTTCCACACAAATCCCGATTTTCCATCATTTCAGATCCTTCTTTTCCCTGTTTTCTATCATTTCAGATTCCTTCTTTTCCCAGTTTTTCATCGTTTCAGATCCTGCTTTTTCACACAAATCCCGATTTTCCAGACAAATCCCCGTTTTCCCTGTTTTCCATCATTTCAGATCCTGCTTTTCCCAATTTTCATCATTTCAGGTCCTGTTTTTCCACACAAATCCCTTTTTTCCATCATTTCAGGTCCCGCTTTTCCACACAAATCCCTTTTTTCCATCATTTCAGGTCCCGCTTTTCCACACAAATCCCTTTTTTCCATCATTTCAGATCCTGCTTTTCCACACACATCCCAGTTTTCCATCATTTTCAGATTCCCATTTTCCCGGTTTTCCATCATTTCAGTTCCCCCTTTTCCCTGTTTTCCATCATTTCAGATCCTGCTTTTCCACACTAATCCCCCATTTTCCATCGTTTCAGATCCCCCTTTTCCCTGTTTTTCATCGTTTCAGATCCCGCTTTTTCACACAAATCCCGATTTTCCCTCTTTTCCATCATTTCAATCCCCCTTTTCTCCATTTTCCACAATTTCAAATCCCGCTTTTCCCTGTTTTCCATCATTTCAGATCCTGCTTTTCCACACAAATCCCGATTTTCCTCCTCCCTGCAGGCGCAGATTCCCTCCAGGCTGTCCCTTCTCCCTCTTATCAATGCTGCTTTTCCACACAAATCCCGATTTTCCATCATTTCAGATCCTTCTTTTCCCTGTTTTCCATCATTTCAGATCCTGCTTTTCCACACAAATCCCAATTTTCCATCATTTCAGATCCTTCTTTTCCGTTTTCCATCATTTCAGATCCCGCCTTTCCCTCTTTTCCATCATTTCAGATCCCTCTTTTCCCTGTTTTCCATCATTTCAGATCCCTCTTTTCCCTGTTTTCCATCATTTCAGATCCTGTTTTTCCACACAAATCCCTTTTTTCCATCATTTCAGGTCCCGCTTTTCCACACACATCCCAGTTTTCCATCATTTTCAGATTCCCATTTTCCAGGTTTTCCATCATTTCAGATCCCTCTTTTCCCTGTTTTCCATCATTTCAGATCCTGTTTTTCCACACAAATCCCTTTTTTCCATCATTTCAGATCCTGCTTTTCCACACACATCCCAGTTTTCCATCATTTTCAGATTCCCATTTTCCAGGTTTTCCATCATTTCAGTTCCCCCTTTTCCCTGTTTTCCATCATTTCAGATCCCGCTTTTCCACACTAATCCCCCATTTTCCATCGTTTCAGATCCCCCTTTTCCCTGTTTTTCATCGTTTCAGATCCCGCTTTTTCACACAAATCCCTCTTTTCCCTCTTTTCCATCATTTCAATCCCCCTTTTCTCCATTTTCCACAATTTCAAATCCTGCTTTTCCCGGTTTTCCATCATTCCAGATCCTGCTTTTCCACACAAATCTCTGCTTTCTTTGGGGCTTTATCTGGAATTCCATGGGAGTTTCCCAGATTTTTCCCACCTGTTGGATAAATCCATGGGTGTTTATAAATTTGTTTATTTGGAAATTTGGGAAAAAAGGAGCTGGAAATAGGGAAAAAGGGGACTGAAATTTGGGAAACCCAAGGCTGAAAGATGGGATGAAAGGGCTGGAATTTGGGAAAACTGGGGCTGGAATTTGGGAAAACCAAGGGTGGAATCTGAGGGAAGTGGGGCTGAAAATTTGGGAAAACTGAGGATGGCGTTTGGGAGAAGAGGAGCTGAAAATTTGGGGGAGAAGGAGCTGGAAATAGGGAAAAAAGGGGCTGAAAGTTTGGAAAACCCAAGGCTGAAAAGTGGGGCAAAAGGGCTGGAGTTTGGGAAAACTGGGGCTGGAAATTTGGGGGAGAAGGAGCTGAAAATGTGGGGAAAAAAGGGGTTGAAAACAGGGAGAAAAGCCTTTTTAGCCTTGGAAACCCGAGGCTGAAAAGTGGGATAAAAGGGCTGGACTTTGGGAAAAGCAAGGCTGGGAGATGGAAAATTTGGATAACCCCGGGATCAGCCACCCAACAAAGGGTTAAAGGGACAGGGACGGGCGGGATCCGCCCCTCAAAGGGTTAAAGGGACAGGGACGGGCGGGATCCGCCCCACAAAGGGTTAAAGGGACAGGGACGGGCGGGATCCGCCCCACCAAGGGTTAAAGGGACAGGGACGGGATCCGCCCCACAAAGGGTTAAAGGGACAGGGACGGGCGGGATCCGCCCCACAAAGGGTTAAAGGGACAGGGACGGGCGGGATCCGCCCCACAAAGGGTTAAAGGGGCCGGGACGGGCGGGATCCGCCCCACCAAGGGTTAAAGGGACGGGCGGGATCCGCCCCACCAAGGGTTAAAGGCCCGGGACGGGCGGGATCCGCCCCAGCAAGGGTTAAAGGGACAGGGACGGGCGGGATCCGCCCCACCAAGGGTTAAAGGGACAGGGACGGGCGGGATCCGCCCCACAAAGGGTTAAAGGGACAGGGACGGGCGGGATCCGCCCCACCAAGGGTTAAAGGAGCCGGGACGGGCGGGATCCGCCCCACCAAGGGTTAAAGGGACAGGGACGGGCGGGATCCGCCCCACAAAGGGTTAAAGGGACAGGGACGGGCGGGATCCGCCCCACAAAGGGTTAAAGGGACGGGCGGGATCCGCCCCACAAAGGGTTAAAGGGACAGGGACGGGCGGGATCCGCCCCACAAAGGGTTAAAGGGACAGGGACGGGCGGGATCCGCCCCACAAAGGGTTAAAGGGACGGGCGGGATCCGCCCCACAAAGGGTTAAAGGGACAGGGACGGGCGGGATCCGCCCCACAAAGGGTTAAAGGGGCCGGGACGGGCGGGATCCGCCCCACAAAGGGTTAAAGGGACAGGCGGGATCCGCCCCACAAAGGGTTAAAGGGACAGGGACGGGCGGGATCCGCCCCACAAAGGGTTAAAGGGACAGGGACGGGCGGGATCCGCCCCACCAAGGGTTAAAGGGACAGGGACGGGCGGGATCCGCCCCACAAAGGGTTAAAGGGACAGGGACGGGCGGGATCCGCCCCACCAAGGGTTAAAGGGACGGGCGGGATCCGCCCCACCAAGGGTTAAAGGGACAGGGACGGGCGGGATCCGCCCCACAAAGGGTTAAAGGGACAGGGACGGGCGGGATCCGCCCCACAAAGGGTTAAAGGGACGGGCGGGATCCGCCCCACAAAGGGTTAAAGGGACAGGGACGGGCGGGATCCGCCCCACAAAGGGTTAAAGGGGCCGGGACGGGCGGGATCCGCCCCACCAAGGGTTAAAGGGACGGGCGGGATCCGCCCCACAAAGGGTTAAAGGGACAGGGACGGGCGGGATCCGCCCCACAAAGGGTTAAAGGAGCCGGGACGGGCGGGATCCGCCCCACCAAGGGTTAAAGGGACAGGGACGGGCGGGATCCGCCCCACAAAGGGTTAAAGGGACAGGGACGGGCGGGATCCGCCCCACAAAGGGTTAAAGGGACGGGCGGGATCCGCCCCACAAAGGGTTAAAGGGACAGGGACGGGCGGGATCCGCCCCACAAAGGGTTAAAGGGACAGGGACGGGCGGGATCCGCCCCACAAAGGGTTAAAGGGACAGGGACGGGCGGGATCCGCCCCACCAAGGGTTAAAGGGACAGGGACGGGCGGGATCCGCCCCACAAAGGGTTAAAGGGACAGGGACGGGCGGGATCCGCCCCTCAAAGGGTTAAAGGGACAGGGACGGGCGGGATCCGCCCCACAAAGGGTTAAAGGAGCCGGGACGGGCGGGATCCGCCCCACAAAGGGTTAAAGGAGCCGGGACGGGCGGGATCCGCCCCACAAAGGGTTAAAGGGACAGGGACAGGCGGGATCCGCCCCACAAAGGGTTAAAGGGACGGGCGGGATCCGCCCCACAAAGGGTTAAAGGGACGGGCGGGATCCGCCCCACAAAGGGTTAAAGGGACAGGGACAGGCGGGATCCGCCCCACAAAGGGTTAAAGGAGCCGGGACGGGCGGGATCCGCCCCACCAAGGGTTAAAGGGACAGGGACGGGCGGGATCCGCCCCACAAAGGGTTAAAGGGACAGGGACAGGCGGGATCCGCCCCACAAAGGGTTAAAGGGACGGGGACGGGCGGGATCCGCCCCACAAAGGGTTAAAGGGACAGGGACGGGCGGGATCCGCCCCACAAAGGGTTAAAGGGACGGGCGGGATCCGCCCCACAAAGGGTTAAAGGGACAGGGACAGGCGGGATCCGCCCCACAAAGGGTTAAAGGGACGGGGACGGGCGGGATCCGCCCCACAAAGGGTTAAAGGGACAGGGACGGGCGGGATCCGCCCCACAAAGGGTTAAAGGGACGGGCGGGATCCGCCCCACAAAGGGTTAAAGGGACAGGGACGGGCGGGATCCGCCCCACCAAGGGTTAAAGGAGCCGGGACGGGCGGGATCCGCCCCACCAAGGGTTAAAGGGACAGGCGGGATCCGCCCCACCAAGGGTTAAAGGGACAGGCGGGATCCGCCCCACAAAGGGTTAAAGGGACAGGGACGGGCGGGATCCGCCCCACAAAGGGTTAAAGGAGCCGTTCCAGCCCCGCAAGGGTTAAATTGAAATTCCCCCGTTTCGGCAGGAAAAGCTTTTTCCGTGTGGAAGGAATGACATCACCCAAAACATTGGAATGACCCGGAGCGAGCGGAAACTTTCCCTGATTTTTTTATATTCTTACTTTTTTTTTTTTTTTTTAATATATATATTCCACCTTTTTTTAATATTCCTGCTTTTTTGTGCTCCGGCTTTTTTTGTGTTCCTGCTTTTTGTTATATTGGTGCTTTTTTAATGTGTTCCACCTTTTTTAATTCCTGCTTTTTGTTGTATTCCTCCTTTTAAAGATATTCTTGCTTTTCTTGATTTCTGATTTTTTAAATTCCTACTTTTTTAAAATATTCCACCTTTTTAAATATTCCTGCTTTTAAAATATTTCTCCTTTTTTTATATTCCTGCTTTTTTAAATTACTGCTTTTTCTTAGGTTCCTGCTTTATAAAAATATTCCTGATTTTTTCTATTCCTGCTTTTTTTTTCTACATTCCATCTTTTTTTTATTCCTGTTTTTTATGCTCCTGCTCTTTGTTATATTCCTGCTTTTGTAAAATTTATTTTTGATTCTTTTTAATATTCTGTTTTTTTTTAATTCCTGCTTTTTTAAATTCCTGCTATTTGTTGTATTCCTGATTCTTGATATTCCTGCTTTTTTATATTCCAACTTTTTTTTTAATTCCTGCTTTTTGTTATATTCCTACTTTTTAATATTCCACCTTTTTATATTCCACCTTTTTGTATTCCTCCTTTTTTTTATTCCACCTTTTTTCAATTCCTGCTTTTTGTTATATTCCTGTTTTTTTTTTTAATATTCCTCCCTTTTTTTTATATTCCAGCCTTTTTTTATTCCAGCTTTTCTTTCTTCCTCCTTTTGTTATATTCCAGCTTTTTTTTTAATTCCTGCTTTTTTTATTCCTGCTTTTTTTGTATTCCTTCTTTTCGTTGTATTCCTGCTTATTTATTTGTGTTGTTTTTAATATTTCAACTTCTTTTGCCTTGCTTTTTAAAATATTCCTGCTCTTTCATATTCCGGCTTTTGTTTTATTCCTGCTTTTTTACATTCCTGCTTTTTAAAATCTATTCCTGCTTTTTTTTTATATATATTCCTGCTTTTTTCTCTCCCTCCTGGAAATTTTTCCGCTCTGTGCTGCCGGCCGGGTTTGGAATGTCTTCCCAAAAGTTCTGGAGAATGAGGGGGGAGAATTATCCCAAATTCTGCATCTGAAATTCGGGAATGGGGAGCTCCAGGGGGTCGGGATTGCCATTCCACCATTCCCTCATTAATTCCTCCATTAATTCCCCATTCCCATTCCCATTCCCCATCCCCATTCCCCATTCCCATTCCCCATTCCCCATCCCCATTCCCATTCCCATTCCCCATTCCCATTCCCATTATCCCATTCCCCATTCCCCATTCCCCATTCCCATTCCCATTCCCCATTCCCCATCCCCATTCCCCTTCCCATTCCCATTCCCCATTCCCCATCCCCATTCCCATTCCCATTCCCCATTCCCCATTCCCATTCCCATCCCCATTCCCCATTCCCCATCCCCATTCCCATTCCCATTCCCATTCCCATTCCCATCCCCATTCCCATTCCCATTCCCATCCCCATTCCCATTCCCATCCCCATTCCCATTCCCCATTCCCATTCCCATTCCCCATTCCCATTCCCCATTCCCCATTCCCACTCCCCATTCCCATCCCCATCCCCATTGCCCATTCCCATTATCCCATTCCCATTCCCAATCCCATCCCCCATTCCCACCCCATCCCAAACTCCACACTTCCAGGATTTTCACCCCATTCCCACCCCATCCCAAATTCCACATTCCCAGGATTTTCACCCCAATTTAAGGGGAAAATTCTTGGGATTTTCATCCCGTTCCCACCCCATCCCAAATTCCACATTCCCAGGATTTTCACCCCAATTTAAGGGGAAACTTCTTGGGATTTTCATCCCATTCCCACCTCATCCCAAACTCCCCATTCCCAGGATTTTCACCCCATCCCAAACTCCACATTCCCAGGATTTTCACCCCATCCCAAACTCCACATTCCCAGGATTTTCACCCCATCCCAAACTCCACATTCCCAGGATTTTCACCCCATCCCAAACTCCACGTTCCCAGGATTTTCACCCCATCCCAAACTCCACATTCCCAGGATTTTCACCCCATCCCAAACTCCACGTTTCCAGGATTTTCACCCCATTCCCACCCCAATCCGGGGGGCCCTGGAGCCGCTCCCGGCCGGAATCCCTGGCTGCTTTTCCAAGCTCCCACCTCATCAGGCTCCGGATTCTGGGAATGTGCGGAGGCAGCCGGAGCCTGTTCCGGTCCTCGGGATCGTTCCCCACAAACTCCGGGGTTTGCTGCCCCGATTCCCGGGAATATTCCCAGCCAGAAAACTGTGGGGAAATCTCTTTTCCACTCCTCGATCCCGAATTTCCTCCTGCTGCCCGGCAGGGAGCATCCAGAGGGGAAACTTTGGGATGGCTTTGGCTCGGATGATCCCGCAGATATTTTGGGAAGATTCCTGGTTTTGCTGTGGCGACGGCCGAGGCCGGATTTAGACTTTGGGAAGGAGGCGGGGGGGGTTCCTCTGTTTGGGTGGATTTTTATGGATTTTTTTTTTATTTTTTTTTAATGGATTTTGATGGAATTTTTTAGCGCTGCCTTGACTGGAATCCATGTGGAGAGCTCCTGGCCAGGGATATTCCGGTGCCAGGCCCGGACCCCGAGGGAGCTCTGGAGGCGCCGGTGCCCGCTCGGATTCCTCGGAGCTCTCGTCATGGGGGTGGATCCGACACCAGCGGGAGCTGCCCGGAAATTCCAGTGGAAAAACAGCCCCAAATTCCACTGGAAAACTGCCCCGCCACCCTCACTTCCCTGGTCTTCCCGGCTTTTCTGGGACGTGGAGGTGGCAGGGTGAGAGCAGGGCGTGGAATTGGTTATCCCGAGGTTGGATTTTTGGGAATGATTCCCTGCCTGGCACAAATACCCCGAGGTTGGATTTTTGGGAATGATTCCCTGCCTGGCACAAATTCCCTCGTCCCTGGGGATTGGGTTCCCTGTGGATGTGGCACTTGGGAGTGTGGCCAGAGAAAGGTTGGGATTGGGCGGCTCCCGGGGCTTTTCCAGCCTCTGGAATTCCAGGATTCCATCCGTGGGGTTCTGCTCCCTAAAGGTTTTCAACTTTGGCGAAATGGGATCAAGTCCTCAGGGAAAAAAAAAAAAAAAACAACAGATAATCCCAAATCCAGATCCTGGCTGATCCCATTCCCTTGGGATGCATTTATCTGGGAAAACCAGAGCTGGGAGCGGGATTTGGTGGGATCTGGAGAAGGGAAACTGTGGGATTTATCCCATTCCCAGTTAGATAATCCCTGGGATTCCAGCCCCAGCAGGAAATCCCAGGGGTTCAAATCCAGCCAGGAAGTTTTGGGAATTCCTGGGAAAAGGCAGGAGCAGGGCAAGGATCATCCTGGGAAGGAGCCAGAGCTGGAAAATCTTGGATTTTCCCTCAGCAAAGGCTTCCCTGTGGAAATTCCACCCTCCTTTTCCACATCCAGGGCTCTGCCTCTTCCCAGGGAATCTTTGGGAATCTCGGAGTCCAATCCCTGATCCATGATCCCTCCCAGGCCTCCCGGATTTCAGGACAATTCGGATTCCTCTCTCCTCATCCAGGAGCACAGCTCGTCCCAAAAAAACAGCTCCGGCCTGAGCTGGGATTCCTGGAAAAACTCTGGAACAAAACAATCCCTGGCAAGGGCCGGGAGATAGCGAGGGCTCCGAGCTGCCGGCGCAACGCGGCCGCCCCGGCACTTCCCTGCAATTCCTGAACAATTCCTGGCAGTTCCCAAACAATTCCCAGCAATTCCCAAACAATTAACACCCGGCAATTCCCAAACAATTAATTCCTGGCAGTTCCCAAACAATTACTTCCTGGCAATTCCCAAACAATTCCCAGCAATTCCCAGACAATTAATTGCTGGCAATTCCCAAACAATTAATTCCTGGCAGTTCCCAAACAATTCCCAGCAATTCCCAAACAATTAATTCCTGGCAATTCCCAAACAATTAATACCCGGCAATTCCCCAACAATTAATTCCTGGCAATTCCCAAACAATTCCCAGCAATTCCCAAACAATTAACCCCTGGCAATTCCCAAACAATTAATTCCTGGCAGTTCCCAAACAATTAATTCCTGGCAGTTCCCAAACAATTCCCAGCAATTCCCAGACAATTAATTCCTGGCAATTCCCAAACAATTAATTCCTGGCAATTCCCAAACAATTCCCAGCAGTTCCCAAACAATTAACGCCCAGCAATTCCCAAACAATTAATTCCTGGCAGTTCCCAAACAATTCCCGGCAATTCCCAATCAATTAATACCCGGCAATTCCCAAACAATTAATTCCTGGCAGTTCCCAAACAATTCCCGGCAATTCCCAAACAATTTATACCCGGCAATTCCCAAACAATTAATTCCTGGCAGTTCCCAAACAATGCCTAGCAGTTCCCAGACAATTAACACCCGGCAATTCCCAAACAATTAATTCCTGGCAATTCCCAAACAATTCCCGGCAATTCCCAAACAATTAACACCCGACAGTTCCCAAACAATTAATTCCTGGCAATTCCCAAACAATTCCCAGCAGTTCCCAGACAATTAATTCCTGGCAGTTCCCAAACAATTCCCGGCAATTCCCAAACAATTTATACCCGGCAATTCCCAGACAATTAATTCCTGGCAATTCCCAAACAATTCCCAGCAATTCCCAGACAATTAATTCCTGGCAATTCCCAAACAATTAATTCCTGGCAATTCCCAAACAATTCCCAGCAGTTCCCAGACAATTAATTCCTGGCAATTCCCAAACAATTAATTCCTGGCAATTCCCAAACAATTCCCAGCAGTTCCCAAACAATTAACGCCCAGCAATTCCCAAACAATTAATTCCTGGCAGCTCCCAAACAATTCCCAGCAATTCCCAAACAATTAATTCCTGGCAATTCCCAAACAATTAATTCCTGGCAATTCCCAAACAATTCCCAGCAATTCCCAGACAATTAATTGCTGGCAATTCCCAAACAATTAATTCCTGGCAATTCCCAAACAATTCCCAGCAATTCCCAGACAATTAATTCCTGGCAATTCCCAAACAATTCCCAGCAATTCCCAGACAATTAATTCCTGGCAATTCCCAAACAATTAATTCCTGGCAATTCCCAAACAATTCCCAGCAGTTCCCAGACAATTAATTCCTGGCAATTCCCAAACAATTCCCAGCAGTTCCCAGACAATTAATTCCTGGCCATTCCCAAACAATTCCCAAACAATTCCCGGCAATTCCCAAACAATTTCCAGCATTCCCTGGGCCGGGGTCCAACCCTGGCACTGGCCTGGGACAGCTTGGATCAAGCCCGGGATATTGGGAAGTTCCCTGCCCGTGGAATGATTGGAATGGGATGGTTCCAAAAATTCCTTCCTGGTCAAAAAAATGCCAGGATTCCATGGCCAGGGTCCCATGGACGGGATTTCATGGATGGGATTCCATGGACAGCATTCCATGGATAGGATCCCACGTCTGGGAAACCATGGCCAGGATTCCAGGGCCAGGATCGCGTGGACAGCATTCCATGGATGGGATTTCATGGACAGGATTCCAGGGCCAGCACTCCAGGGCCAGGATTCCACGGACGAGATCCCGTGAACGGGATCCCAGGGACAGCATTCCATGGATGTGATTCCTTGGACAGGATTCCAGGGCCATGATCCCATGGACGGGATTCAAAGTCTTGGGAATACAAGGCTGATCCTGGTGTGTGTTTGGGAATGCAGGGCTGGAATTCTGGAATGTGTTTGGGAATACAGGAGTGGAATTCTGGAATGTGTTTGGGAATGCAGGGCTGGAATTCTGGAATGTGTTTGGGAATACAGGAATGGAATTCTGGAATGTGTTTGGGAATGCAGGAATGGAATTCTGGAATGTGTTTGGGAATGCAGGACTGGAATCCCGGAATGTGTTTGGGAACGCAGGAGTGGAATTCTGCAATGTGTTTGGGAATACAGGAGTGGAATTCTGGAATGTGTTTGGGAATGCAGGGCTGGGATTCTGGAGTGTGTTTGGGAATGCAGGAATGGAATTCTGGAATGTGTTTGGGAATACAGGAATGGAATTCTGGAGCCAAGGGTTGGATCCCTGGGGCGATCCAAATCCCTGGAATGTGTTTGGGAGGAAAGGGCAGATCCCTGGGACACGTTGGGAGCCAAAGTTTGGATCTTTGGAGCGTGTTGGGAGCAAAGGGCCGGACCTCTGGAACGTGTCCAGATCCCTGGAGAGTTTGGGAATGAAGGGCCGGATCTCTGGAGCGTGTCCGGAGCCAAGGGTCGGATCCCTGGAACGTCTCCAGATCCCTGGAGCGTGTCCAGATCCCTGGAATGTGTCCAGATCCCTGGAGCGTGTCCAGCTCCCGGAGCGTGGCCGTGGCTTTGCTCCGCAGCCAAATCCCTGGAATGGCTTTTCCCGGCTCCTGCTGCCGCTCCGGCGGCTGCCAGAGGCCACGGCCCCGCTCCCGGCCCCGCTCCCGGCCCTGCTTCCCTCACTCCCTCCATCCTGTTATCCCATGGATCCCATCCCAATCCCATCCCATCCTGTGGATCCCATCCCATGGATCCCATCCTGTCTCATCCTATGGAGCACATCCATCCTATGGATCCCATCCTATGGATCTCAGTCTATGGATCCTGTCCCATCCCATCCCATCCCATCCCATGGATCCCATCCCATTCTATGCATGCCAACCCATCCCATGGATCCCTTCCCATCCCATGGATCCCATCCCGTTCTATGGATCCCATCCCATCCCATCCTATGGATCCCATCCTATCCTGTGGATCGCATCCCGTCCTCTGGATCCCATCTTACAGATCTCATCCCATCCCTCAGATCCCATCCCATTCCATCCCATCCTATGGATCCCATTCTATGGGTCTGATCCTATCCTATGGATCCTATCTTATGGATCTCATCCCATCCCATCCTACGGATTCTATACCATCCTGTGGATTCCATCCCATCCCATGTTATGGATCCCACCCCATGGATCCCATCCCAACTTATAAATCCCACCCCCTCCTATGGATCCCATCCCATCCCAATCCCATATATCCCATCCCATGGATCCCATCCTATCTCATCCTATGGAGCCCATCCCATTCTATGGATCTCAGTCTATGGATCCCATCCCATCCCATAGATCCCATCCCATCCCATCCTATGGATCCCATCCCATCCCATCCCATCCCATAGATCCCATCCCATCCCATCCCATCCTATGGAGCCCATCCCATTCTATGGATCTCAGTCTATGGATCCCATCCCATCCCATCCCATCCCATCCCATCCCATCCCATCCCATCCCATCCCATAGATCCCATCCCATCCTATGGATCCCATCCCATCCCATCCCATCCCATCCCATCCCATCCCATCCCATCCCATCCCATCCCATCCCATCCCATAGATCCCATCCTATGGATCCCATCCCATCCTATGGATCCCATCCCATCCCAATCCCATATATCCCATCCCATGGATCCCATCCTATCTCATCCTATGGAGCCCATCCCATTCTATGGATCTCAGTCTATGGATCCCATCCCATCCCATCCCATAGATCCCATCCCATAGATCCCATCCCATCCCATCCCATCCCATCCCATCCCATCCCATCCCATGGATCCCATCCCATCCTATGGATCCCATCCTATGGATCCCATCCTACGTATCCATCCTGTGGATCCTGTCCCATCCTGTGGATCCCGTCCCATCTCGTCCTATGCAACCATGCTGTGGATCCCATCCCACCCCATGGATCCCATCCCATGGATCCCATCTTATGGATCCCATTTCACCCCATGGATCTTATCCCATCCCATCCCATGGATCCAATCCTATCCCATTATGCCTTTATTCTATCCTAAGGACCTTTTCCAATCCCAATCCCATCCCAGCTGCTCCCGGCTCCCCCCTGGCTGGAGCTCGGCTTCCCTCGGCTCTTTTCCTTGGAAAAGCTGCTCCCATGGCCCTTCCCTTCCCGGCCAGGGCACTCCATGATCCCGGGATCCGCCCGATCCCAAAAATCCCCCTTGGATTGGCTCCTGGGGGGCAGCAGGGCCCTGCTTCCCTAAACCCTTGGAATGCTGGCGGGGAAACTCCAGAAAAATCCTTCCTGAGGCCAGGATGGAGAGCGGGAGAAGGGGGTGGATCCGTGGATTGGGGTTGGATCTGTGGATGAGGGATGGATCCATGGATGAGAAATGGATCTGTGGATGAGGGATGGATCCATGGATGAAGGATGGATTTGTGGATCAGGGATGGATCCATGGATTGGGGATGGATCTGTGGATGAGGGATGGATCCATGGATGAGAAATGGATCTGTGGATGAGGGATGGATCCATGGATGAAGGATGGATCCGTGGATTGGGGATGGATCCATGGATGAAGGATGGATGCGTGGACTGGGGATGGATCCGTGGATTGGGGATGGATCCATGGATGAAGGATGGATGCGTGGGCTGGGGATGGATCCGTGGATTGGGGATGGATCTGTGGATGAGGGATGGATCCATGGACCCGTGGCTGTGGGGTGAGGGGTGGATCCATGGATGAAGGATGGATCCATGGATGAGAAATGGATCCGTGGACCCATGGCTGTGGGATGAGGGATGGACCCGTGGCTGTGGGGTGAGGGATGGATCCATAGACCCGTGGCTGTGGGGTGAGGGATGGATCCGTGGATCTGTGGGGTGAGGGATGATGGATGGATCCATGGCTCTGTGGCTGAGGGATGGCTCCGTGGCTGTGGGATGAGGGATGGATTCATGGACCTGTGGGATGAGGGATGGACCCGTTGCTGTGGGGTGAGGGATCAGGGATGGATGCATGCATCCATGGATCTGTAGCTGTGAGGTGGACCCATGGCTGTGGGGTGAGGGATGATGGATGGATCCGTGGACCTGTGACTGTGGGGTGGATCCGTGGATCTGTGGGATGAGGGATGGACCCGTGGCTGTGGGTGGACCCGTGGATCTGTGGGGTGAGGGATGGATCCATGGACCCATGGCTGTGCGTGGACCCGTGGCTGTGGGATGAGGGATGGATCCATGGACCCATGGCTGTGGGTGGACCCGTGGCTGTGGGGTGAGGAATGATGGATGGATCCATGGATCTGTGGCTGTGGGATGAATCCTTGGATCTGTGGGGTGAGGGATGGATCCGTGGACCCGTGGCTGCGGGGTGATGGATCAGGGATGAATCCATGGATCTGTGGGCTGTGGGATGGACCCGTGGATCTGTGGGGTGCGAAATGAGGGATGGATCCATGGACCCGTGACTGTGGGATGGACCCGTGGATCTGTGGGATGAGGGATGGACCTGTGGCTGTGGGGTGAGGAATGAGGGATGGTTCCATGGATCTGTGGGATAAGGGATGGATCCATGGCTGTGAGGTGAGGGATGAAGGATAGATCCATGCACCTGTGGCTGTTGGGATGGCTCCATGGATCTGTGGGGTGGGGTATGGACCCGTGGCTGTGGAGTGAGGAATGAGGGATGAATCCATGCATGGCTGTGGAATGGATCCACGGCTGTGGGGTGAGGAATGAGGGATAGACCCATGGATCTGTGGGCTGAGGGATGAATCCATGTTTCTGTGGGCTGAGGGATGGATCCATGGATCTGTGGGCTGAGGGACGAGGGATGGATCCATGGCTGTAGGGTGAGGCATGTGGGATAAAATCCATGGATCTGTGGGGTGAGGGATGGACCCGTGGACCCATGACTGTGGGATGTGGGATGAATCCGTGGCTCTGTGGGCTGAGGGATAAAATCTGCGGCCCCGTGGGCTGAGGGATGGATCCATGGATCCCCAGCTCTGTGGGCTGAGGGATGGATCCATGAATGCCCGGCTCTGTGGGGTGAGGGATGGATCCATGGATCCCCGGCTCTGTGGGGTGAGGGATGGCTCCATGGATCCCCGGCTCTGTGGGCTGAGGGATGGATCCATGAATGCCCGGCTCTGTGGGCTGAGGGATGGATCCATGAATCCCAGCCGGCCCTGTGGGCTGAGGGATGGATCCATGGATCCCCGGCTCTGTGGGCTGAGGGATGGCTCCATGAATCCCCGGCCCTGTGGGCTGAGGGATGGATCCATGGATCCCCGGCTCTGTGGGGTGAGGGATGGATCCATGGATCCCCGGCGCCGTGGGCTGAGGGATGGCTCCATGGATCCCCGGCTCTGTGGGCTGAGGGATGGATCCATGGATCCCCGGCTCTGTGGGCTGAGGGATGAGGGATAAAATCCCCGGCTCTGTGGGGTGAGGGATGAGGGATAAAATCCCCGGCTCTGTGGGCTGACGGATGGATCCATGAATCCCCGGCTCTGTGGGCTGAGGGATGGCTCCATGAATGCCCGGCTCTGTGGGCTGAGGGATGGATCCATGAATGCCTGGCTCTGTGGGCTGAGGGATGATCCATGGATCCCCGGCTCCGTGGGCTGAGGGATGGATCCATTTATCCCCGGCTCTGTGGGCTGAGGGATGGATCCATGGATCCCCGGCTCTGTGGGCTGAGGGATGGATCCATGGATCCCCGGCTCTGTGGGCTGAGGGATGGATCCACGGCTCTGTGGGCTGAGGGATGGATCCATGAATCTGCGGCCCTGTGGGCTGAGGGATGGATCCATGGATTCGTGGCCCTGTGGGCTGAGGGATGGCTCCATGGATCCCCGGCTCTGTGGGCTGAGGGATGGATCCATGGATCCCCGGCTCTGTGGGCTGAGGGATGGATCCATGGATCCCCGGCTCTGTGGGCTGAGGGATGGATCCATGGATCCCCGGCTCTGTGGGCTGAGGGATGGATCCATGGATCCCCGGCTCTGTGGGCTGAGGGATGGCTCCATGGATCCACGGCCCTGTGGGGTGAGGGATGAGGGATAAAATCCCCGGCTCTGTGGGCTGAGGGATGGATCCATGAATCCCAGCCGGCCCTGTGGGGTGAGGGATGGATCCATGAATCCCAGCCGGCCCTGTGGGGTGAGGGATGGATCCATGGATCCCCGGCTCTGTGGGCTGAGGGATGGCTCCATGGATCCCCGGCTCTGTGGGCTGAGGGATGGATCCATGAATGCCCGGCCCTGTGGGCTGAGGGATGGATCCATGGATCCCCGGCTCTGTGGGCTGAGGCATGGCTCCATGAATCCCCGGCTCTGTGGGCTGAGGGATGGATCCATGAATCCGTGGCTCCGTGGGCTGCGGCTGCAGGTGCAGCCCCCCGGGAGGGGCGCGGGGGCCGCTCCAGCCCCGATCCCGCCGGGAGCGGCTCCTTTGATGCCGATCCCAGCTGGCCGCTGATGCCGGGATGGGAACCAGCTGGGAAACCCCGGCATGGGGGAACCGGGGCAGCCTGGGGCACTCCCGGTCCCCTTACCCCATCCCGGGTGTTATCCCGGGTGTTATCCCGGTGTTATCCCAGGTTTTATCCCTCTTATCCCATTGTTCATCCCCCTCCCCCGCTCCCTCCGGAGCTTTTCCCTTTTTTTTTTTTTTTTGTTATTTTTTTTTTTCCCTTTTCCATCCATAACTTTAACGAGCGGAGCCTGCTCCGAACGGGAGCGCTGCCGCTGCTGCTGCTGCTGCTGCTTGAGCGGGAGGCTCTTCCCGAGGGCCTCGGCAAGGGGGGTCTGGAATTGCGGCGGCTCCTCCGGAAGCGGCGGCGGCGGCGGCGGGGCCCCGGGGCCGAGCCCGGGGGGCCACGGAGCCCTCGGAGCCTCGGGCTTCCCCTTGGGACCTGTCCTGGAAAATTCCTCGGGAAATGGAGCTGGGAATGCCAGGAGGATCCCGGAGTGTTTTCCAGGGGTTTTGCTGGGAGAGCTGCAGAAGGGTTTGGGGTGCAGGTGGAGGGGTGGGAAACAGGGAATGGCTGCCCATGGAGTGTTGGGGTTTTGGGGATGGAATTCCCCGGGATCCCTGGAACATCCCGAGATAACGGGAGCTGCCCCATGGAACGGGATCATCCCTGAAATCCCCTCCATTCCCACCCCGTTCCCACCCCCTTATCCCGGATTTTTCCCTCTCATCCTGGGATTCCCAAGGTTTGGGATTGAGGAGAATCCTCCCCATTCCTGGGAGCCCAAACTGGGATCAGAAATGGGAGGAAAATTCCCTCGTTTTGCCCCAATTCTGAGAAGAAAAGGGAAATTTCAGATTCCCTGCTTGCTGCTGTGCCAGGAGAATTCCAGAGCCGTTTCCAGGGGTTTTTCTGGGAGAGCTGCAGAGGGGTTTGGGGTGCAGGTGGAGGGGTGGGAAACAGGGAATGGCTGCCCATGGAGTGTTGGGGTTTGGGGATGGAAATCCCAGGGAATCCGGGGCTGCCAAAGGGGAATTGGGGTTCAGGAAATGATTGGAAAAGTGGGATTTGGGGTCAGGATTCAGGGAATGACTGGAATGGCTTCCCATGGAATACTGGGATTTTTGGGATGGAATTCCCAGAGAATCCGGGGCTGTCTCAGGATCCCTGGCCCTTCCAGGAGGGAATTCCAGGGAATCCCACCGCAGCCACATCCCCACCCCTCTTATCCCGGATTTTCCCCTCTCATCCCGGGATTCCCAAGGTTTGGGATTGAGGAGAATCCTCCCCATTCCTGGGAGCCCCAAATCCCTTCGTTTTGCCCCAGTTTCTGGGAAGAAAAGTGAATTTCCAGGAGAATCCCAGAGCCTTTTCCAGGGGATTGCTGGGAGAGCGGCAGAGGGGATTGGGGTGGGAAACAGGGAATGGCTGCCCGTGGAAAATTGGGGTTTGGGGATGGAATTCCCAGAGAATCCAGGGCTGCCAAAGGGGGATTGGGATTCAGGGAATGACTGGAAAAGCAGGATTGGGTTCAGGACTCAGGGAATGGTTGGAAAAGCAGGGTCAGTATTCAGGGAATGGTTGGAAAAGCGAGATTGGGTTTCAGGGAATGGTTGGAAAAGTGGGATCAGGATTCAGGGACTGACCGGAATGGCTTCCCATGGAATATTGGGATTTTGGGATGGAATTCCCAGGGAATCCAGGGCTGCCAAAGGGGGATCGGGATTCAGGGAATGACTGGAAAAGTGGGATTGGGGTCAGGACTCAGGGAATGGTTGGAAAAGCAGGGTCAGTATTCAGGGAATGGTTGGAAAAGCAAGATTGGGATTCAGGGAATGGTTGGAAAAGTGGGATCAGGATTCAGGGACTGACCGGAATGGCTTCCCATGGAATATTGGGATTTTGGGATGGAATTCCCAGGGAATCCAGGGCTGCCAAAGGGGGGTTTGGAGTCAGGGAATGATTTGAAAAGTGAGATTTGTGTCAGGATTCAGGGAATGGTTGGAAGAGTGGGATTGGGGTCAGGATTCAGGGAATGGAAGGAAAAGTGGGATCAGGATTCAGGGAATGATTGGAAAAGTGGAATTGGGTTCAGAATTCAGGGAATCATTGGAAAAGTGGGATTTGGATCAGGATTTAGGGAATGACTGGAAAAGTGGGATTTGAGGTCAGAATTCAGGGAATGGTCGGAAAAGCCGGATTGGGTTCAGAATTCAGGGAATTATTGGAAAAGCGGGGTCAGGATTCAGGGAATGGTTGGAAAAAAAGCAGGATCAGATTCAGGGAATGACCGGAATGGCTCCCCATGGGAAAAATTGGGGTTTTGGGATGGAATTCCTGCCCCCTGGTCCCAGGAATGCCCAGTTTGGAGCCCCCCGCGACACCGGGAGCGCTCCCAGGGCAGCAGCAGCAGCAGCAGCAGCAGCAGCAGCAGCAGCAGCAGCAGCAGGTTCCTGCCGAGCCAGGGAGGAAGGGCAGAATTCCAAGGAAAAGAAGGGAATGGAAAATGGGATTTGCCAAAGCGCGCGGCCGGGCCGGGAGCACGCCAGGAATCTTGGATCGGCACCGGGAAAGTTTCTGTGCCACGGGCGGGCAGGAAAAGCGGCACGGAAAGATTCAAGGGGGGGAGGTTGGAAATAAAAATATCCGAGTTTGTCCCGGGATATTCCCAAAGAGGGGAGCGGGGAGAGGGAGCCAGAGCTGGGGGAATAGCCTGGATATTTTGGGGGGAATTTTGAGGGGTTTTAGGGGGGTTTTTAAGGGAATTTTGGTGTCTTCTTTCAAGAGTTTTGAAGTGGCTTTTTAGGGAATTTTGAGGGGTTTTTTTTTTAGGGAATTTTGAGGTGGGTTTTAGGGAGCTTTGAGGTCTTTTCTCAGGAATTTGGAGTTGTTGTTTTAGGGAATTTTGGGGGTTTTTTTAGGGAATTTTGGGGGTTTTTTGTAGGGAATTTTGGGGGTTTTTTTAGCGATTTTTGATGTCGTCTTTCAAGAGTTTTAAGGTGGTTTTTTAGGGAATTTTGAGGGGGTTTTTTTTAGGGAATTTTGAGGTGGGTTTTAGGGAACTTTGAGGTTTTTTTCAGGAATTTGGAGTTGTTGTTTTAGGGAATTTTGGGAGGTTTTTTAGGGAATTTTTGGGTTTTTTTAAGGGATTTTTGATGTCTTCTTTCAAGAGTTTTAAAGTGGTTTTTTAGGGAATTTTGAGGGGTTTTTTAGGGAATTTTGAGGTCTTTTTTTTTAGGGAATTGTGAGGTGGGTTTTAGGGAATTTCGAGGTCTTTTTTCAGGAATTTGGAGTTGTTGTTTTAGGGAATTTTGGGGGTTTTTTAGGGAATTTTGGGGGTTTTTTTAAGGGATTTTTGATGTCTTCTTTCAAGAGTTTTAAGGTGGTTTTTTAGGGAATTTTGAGGGGTTTTTTAGGGAATTTTGAGGTCTTTTTTTTTAGGGAATTGTGAGGTGGGTTTTAGGGAATTTCAAGGTCTTTTTTCAGGAATTTGGAGTTGTTGTTTTAGGGAATTTTGGGGGTTTTTTAGGGAATTTTGGGGGTTTTTTTAAGGGATTTTTGATGTCTTCTTTCAAGAGTTTTAAGGTGGTTTTTTAGGGAATTTTGAGGGGTTTTTTAGGGAATTTTGAGGTCTTTTTTTTTAGGGAATTGTGAGGTGGGTTTTAGGGAATTTCAAGGTCTTTTTTCAGGAATTTGGAGTTGTTGTTTTAGGGAATTTTGGGAGGTTTTTTAGGGAATTTGGGGGGGGGGGGGTTAGGGAATTTTGGGGTTTTTTTAGGGAATTTTGGGGTTTTTTTAGGGATTTTTGATGTCTTCTTTCAAGAGTTTTAAGGTGGTTTTTTAGGGAATTTTGAGGGGTTTTTTTTTAAGGGAATTTTGAGGTGGGTTTTAGGGAATTTTGAGGTCTTTTTTCAGGAATTTGGAGTTGTTGTTTTAGGGAATTTTGGGGGTTTTTTAGGGAATTTTGGGGGTTTTTTTAGGGATTTTTGATGTCTTCTTTCGAGAGTTTTAAAGTGGTTTTTTAGGGAATTTTGGGAGGTTTTTTAGGGAATTTTGGGGTTTTTTTAAGGGATTTTTGATGTCTTCTTTCAAGAGTTTTAAGGTGGTTTTTTAGGGAATTTTGAGGGGTTTTTTAGGGAATTTTGAGGTCTTTTTTTTTAGGGAATTGTGAGGTGGGTTTTAGGGAATTTTGAGGTCTTTTTTCAGGAATTTGGAGTTGTTGTTTTAGGGAATTTTGGGGTTTTTTTTAGGGAATTTTGGGGTTTTTTTAGGGATTTTTGATGTCTTCTTTCAAGAGTTTTGAAGTGGTTTTTTAGGGAATTTTGAGGTCTTTTTTCAGGACTTTTGGATTGTTTAGGGAATTTTGAGCTGCTTTTTAAAGTAATTTTGAGGTGTTTTTTTAGGGAATTTTGAGGTGCTTTTTTAGGGAATTGTGAGTTGTTCTTTTAAGGAATTTTTAGGTGGTTTTTAGTGAATTTTGAGGTCTTTTTTCAGGAGTTTTGAGTTGTTCTTTTGGGGAATTTTGAGGTGCTTTTAAAAGTAATTTTGAGTTGTAATTTTAAGGAATTTTTAGGTGGTTTTTAGGGAATTTTGAGGTCATTTTTCGGGAGTTTTGAATTGTTCTTTTCGGGAATTTTGTGGTGTTTTTTACAGAACTCTGAGGTGGTTTTTTAGGGAATTTTGAGGGATTTTTTTCAGGAGTTTTGATTTGTTATTTTAGGGAATTTTGAGGGATTTTTTTCAGGAGATTTGATTTGTTATTTTAGGGAATTTTGAGGGATTTTTTTCAGGAGTTTTGAATTGTAATTTTAGGGAATTTTGAGGTCTTTTTTAGGATTTCCAGGAAAAATGAGAATTCTGAGGAAAAACAGGGTATTCCCTGGAAAAATGGGGCATTCCCAGGAAGAACAAGAATTCCAAGGAAAACCAGGGAATTCCCAGGAAAAATGGGGACTTACCAGGAAAAATGAGGATTCCTATGAAAAATTGTTGGAGATTTCCAGGAATAGTGTGATATTCCCAGGAAAAATGGGGTTTTTTTCAGGGAAAAGAAGAATTCCTAGGAAAAATGGGGCATTTCCAGGAAAATTTGACATTCCCAGGAAAAAATAGAATTCCCAGGAAAAACCAGGAATTCCCAGTAGAACCAAGAATTCCAGGAGGAGGGAAAAGTTGGGAATGTGCAGGGGAAGGTGGGAATTCCACCTGGGATAAGGGGAAAATCGGGAATGTGCAGAAGGAGCTGGGAATTCCACCTGGGATAAGGGGAAAATTGGGAATGTGCAGGGGGAACCGGGAATTCCACTGGGGTGGAGGGGAAAGTTGGGAATGTGCAGGAGGAGCTGGGAATTCCACCAGGAAATTCACGGGATGAAGGGAAAAGTGGGAATTTTCAAGGGGAGCTTGGAATTCCACCTGGAACTTCTCTGGGATGGAGAGGAAAGTTGGGAATGTGCAGAGGAAGGTGGGAATTCCACCTGGGATAAGGGGAAAATTGGGAATGTGCAGGAAGAGCTGGGAATTCCACCAGGAAATTCCCAGGGTGAAGGGAAAAGTGGGAATTTTTAATGGGAGCTTGGTATTCCACCTGGAACTTCTCTGGGATGGAGGGGAAAGTTGGGAATGAGCAGGGGGAACCGGGAATTCCACCTGGGATGGAGAGGAAAGTTGGGAATGTGCAGGGGGAGCTGGGAATTCCACCAGGAACTTCTCTGGGATGGAGGGGAAAGTTGGGAATGTGCAGGGGGAACCAGGAATTCCATCTGGGATGGAGAGGAAAGTTGGGAATGTGCAGGAGGAGCTGGGAATTCCACCAGAGAATTCCCAGGATGAAGGGAAAGGTGGGAATTTTCAAGGAGAGCTTGGAATTCCACCTGGAACTTCTCTGGGATGGAGGGGAAAGTTGGGAATGTGCAGGGGTGAACCAGGAATTCCATCTGGGATGGAGGGGAAAGTTGGGAATGTGCAGAGGAAGGTGGGAATTCCACCTGGGATAAGGGGAAAATCGGGAATGTGCAGGGGGAACCAGGAATTCCACCTGGGATGGAGGGGAATGTTGGGAATGTGCAGGGGGAGCCGGGAATTCCACCAGGAAATTCCCAGGATGAAGAGAAAAGTGGGAATTTTCAAGGGGAGCTTGGAATTCCACCTGGAACTTCTCTGGGATGGAGGGGAAAGTTGGGAATGTGCAGAAGAAGGTGGGAATTCCACCTGGGATAAGGGGAAAATTGGGAATGTGCAGGGGGAACCAGGAATTCCACCAGGAACTTCTCTGGGATGGAGAGGAAAGTTGGGAATGTGCAGGGAGAGCCGGGAATTCCATCTGGGATGGAGAGGAAAGTTGGGAATGTGCAGGGGGAACCAGGAATTCCACCTGGGATGGAGGGGAAAGTTGGGAATGTGCAGAGGAAGGTGGGAATTCCACCTGGGATAAGGGGAAAATCGGGAATGTGCAGGGGGAACCAGGAATTCCACCTGGGATGGAGGGGAAAGTTGGGAATGTGCAGGAGGAGCTGGGAATTCCACCTGGGATGAGGAAAAATTTGGAATGTGCAGGAGGAGCTGGGAATTCCACCAGGAAATTCCCAGGATGAAGGGAAAAGTGGGAATGTGCAGGGGGAGCCGGGAATTTTGCCTGGAACCTCCCTGGGATGAAGGGAGAGTTGGGAATGAGCAGGAGGAGCCGGGAATTCCAGGAGATCCCGGAGCCGCTTCCAGAGCCGTTCCCAGGGGTTTTTCTGGGAGAGCGGCAGAGGGGTTTGGGATGGGAAACAGGGAATGGCTTCCCATGGAACGTTGGGATTTTGGGATGGAATTCCCAGAGAATTCAGGGCTGGGAAATGGTGGAGTAGCGGGAGCTGCCCCATAGGAATGGGATCATCCCAAACGTCCCTTCCATCCTGAACCAGTTTGGGATTCCGTGGGATCCCTGGGAGTGTCCCAGGCCAGGCTGGAGCACTGTGGGGTCCCGGGAATTGTCCTCCCTGTCCGTGGAAACCCCGTGCTTGGAGCTGGGAGGGTCCCGGGCCACCGTTCCCCCTCTGTCCTTCTGTCCATCCCGGAATTCCGGGGGTTTCCGTGTCCATGCTCTGCCCTGGGATCCTTCCCTGGGAAAAGACCCCCCCAAACCCCCGGATGGCTCAGTTCCAGAGGGAAACTGAGGCACAGGGAGCACGTGGCCCCAGCATTCCAGACCCTGCATCCCTGGCTCATCCCGTCTCAGCCTCCTGGACACACATTCCCAGCCCTTTTCCCAGTTCCCCATCCCATTTCCCATATCCCATGTCCCTTTCCCAGTTTTCCATATCCCGTTTCCCAGTTCCCCATTTTTCCCAGTTCCCAGTTCCTCATAATCCCATTTCCCAGTTCCTCATATCCCTTTCTCCACATCCCGTTCCCCATTTCCCATTTCCCCATATCCCAGTTCCCCACATCCCATTTCCCAGTTCCCTGTATCCCATTCCCCAGTTCCCCATTCCCCTTATCCCATTTCCCCACATCCCATTCCCCCACATCCCATTTCCCCATATCCCTTTTCCCGTATCCCATTTCCCAGTTCCCCAGTTCCCCACATGCCATTTCCCCACGTCCCATTTTCCAGTTCCCCACATCCCATTTCCCTACATCCTTTATCCCCATGTCCTGTATCTCCATATCCCATTTCCCTTTCCCCACATCCCTTTCCCCATATCCCATTTCCCAGTTCCCCATTCCCCATATCCCCTTACCCTATATCTCCATATCTCATTTCCCCATATCTCATTTCCCAGTTCCCCATATCCCCATATCCCATTTCCCCACATCCCTTTCCCCACATCTCTTTTCCCATATTCCATATCCCATATTCCATTTCCCCATATCCCATATCCCCATATCCCATTTCACCATCCCTTTTTCCCAGTTCCCCCCATCCCATATCCCAGTTCCCCATTCCCCATTCCCCATTTCCCATATCTCTATATTCCATTTCCCATATCCCTTTCCCCACATCCCCACATCACATTTCCCAGTTTCCCATTTCTCGGTTCTCCCCATCCCATTTCCCAGCTCCCCACATCCCATTTCCCCAATCCCATTTCCCAGCTCCCCACATCCCATTTCCCAGTTCCCTATCCCAGTTCCCTGTATCCCATATCCCATTTCCCCATATCCTATTTCCCCACATCCCATTCCCTTACATCCCATTTCCACATCCCATTTCCCCATATCCCCATATCCTATATCTCAATATCCTATTCCCCATATCCCATATCTCCATATCCCATTTCTCTTTCCCCACAGCCCTTTCCCCATGTCCCATTTCCCATGTCCCATTTCCCAGTTCCCCATTACCCATATCCCATTTCCCCACATCCCTTTCCCCACATCCCATTTCCCAGTTCCCTGTATCCCATATCCCAGTTCCCCCCATCCCATTTCCCGGTTCCCCATTTCCCATATCCCCATATCCTGTATCTCCACATCCCATTCCCCACATCCTGTATCCCCGTATCGCATTTCCCTTTCCCCATATCCCATTTCCCCATATCCCATTTCCCCATCCCATTTTCCCATTTCCCCTTTTCCCCTTCCCCATATCCCATTTTCCCATATCCCATATCCCATTTTCCCATTTCCCCACATCCCATTTTCCCATATCCCATTTCCCAGTTCCCCATTTCCCATATCCCCGTATCCTGTATCTCCATATCCTATATCCCCCATATCCCATATCCCTTTCCCCATATCCCATTCCTGGTATCCCATTTCCCCATATCCCATTTCCCCATCCCCTTTTCCCCTTTCCCCATATCCCATTTTGCCATGTCCCATTTCCCAGTTCCCCATTTCCCATATCCCCGTATCCTGTATCTCCATATCCTATATCCCTCATATTCCATATCCCCTTCCCCATATCCCATTTCCCATATCCCCTTCCCCATATCCCATTCCACCATATCCCATTTCCCCATATCCCATTTCCCATATCCCATTTTCCCATTTCCCCATATCCCATTCCCCATATCCCATTTCCCCATATCCCATTTCCCCATCCCCTTTTCCCGTTTCCCCATATCCCATTTCCCCATATCCCATTTCCCAGTTCCCCATTTCCCATATCCCCGTATCCTGTATCTCCATATCCTATATCCCTCATATTCCATATCCCCTTCCCCATATCCCATTTCCCATATCCCCTTCCCCATATCCCATTCCACCATATCCCATTTCCCCATATCCCATTTCCCATATCCCATTTTCCCATTTCCCCATATCCCATTTCCCCATCCCCATATCCCCTTCCCCCATATCCCATTTCCCATATCCCATTTCCCCATATCCCATTTCCCCATCCCCTTTTCCCATTTCCCCATATCCCATTTCCCAGTTCCCCATTTCCCATATCCCCGTATCCCGTATCTCCATATCCTATATCCCCCATATCCCATATCCCTTTCCCCATATCCCATTTCCCCATATCCCCCATATCCCATTTCCCCACATCCCCACATCCCATTTCCCCACATCCCCACATCCCATTTCACCCCATCCCCACATCCCATTCCCCCATATCCCATTTCCCCCCATCCCCACATCCCATTCTCCCATATCCCATTTCCCATTCCCCATCCTTTCCCGGCCTCTCCATTCCCGTTTTTTCCCCCCCCATTTCTCGCGGCCAAATCCTCTCAGCGGAGGCCCGGAGAATCCGGGGGAGGCGCAGGAAAAAGCCGGGAACGATCCCAAATCCCCGAAAATCAATCCGGGAGCCAGCGGAGCGGGATTAGGGCTCGCCGGGGGCCCGGGCGGGAACAGAGCCGGCATTGTAACCCGAGCTCATCCAGGGCGAGCCGGGAAAGCGGCGGAGGGAGCCTGACCCCGGCATCCCGCGGGAGCCGGCAACGAGGAGCGAGTGAAGAATTCCAGAGGCGGATTTGGCTTCCTGCTCCCGCCGCAGACGGACACGGGGGAGGCGGCGCGGGGCCGGCGCTTCCCAGCGCACCTGGAGCGGCTCGGGAAGCGCCGCGGAGCGGGCAGGGGGGCCAGCCGCCGGGGGAAACCAAA
This sequence comes from Artemisiospiza belli, assembly GCA_021963965.1. Taxonomy (NCBI): domain Eukaryota; kingdom Metazoa; phylum Chordata; class Aves; order Passeriformes; family Passerellidae; genus Artemisiospiza; species Artemisiospiza belli. Next base: position 95,764 of record JAKDEW010000669.1, on the reverse strand, counting down.
AACACCACCAAAAAACCAGCGGGAAAAGCAGGAAAAGCGGGATGGAAAATAGCGGGGAGTGTGACACCCCCCCACCCCCCCCCCCCCGGCTTTTTTTTTGGGATGGGGATTTTTTTTTTGGGATGTGATTCCCAGCTGGCAGGCACGGGGAGAGGAGGGGGGAGAGCGCTGGCTGGCAGGGAATAAATCAGGGATCACAGGAGGGGTCACATGTGGTTCCCGGCAGGAATTGCAGGTGCGGGCCGGGAATGGCCGGGAGCAGCTGCTGATGGATCAGGTGGGAGCCTGGCAGCTCATTCCAGGGGCCGGGAATGGCCCGGGATTGGGAACTGTGGGGGCTGGGAGTCACCGCTAATGATGGGGGCTGGGAGTCACCGGGAATGGCGGCTGGGGTTCACTGGGAATGGCCAGGGATTGGGAATGGGGGCCGGGAGTCACTGGGAATGGGGGCTGGGGTTCACTGGGAATGGCCAGGGATTGGGAATGAGAGCTGGGGTTCACCGGGAATGGTCAGGAATTGGGAATGAGAGATGGGGTTCACCGGGAATGGTGAGGAATTGGGAATGAGAGCTGGGGTTCACTGGGAATGGCCAGGGATTGGGAATGGCGGCTGGGGTTCCTTGGGAATAGGGACTGGGATTTACTGGGAATGGCCAGGGATTGGGAATGGGGGCTGGGAGTCACTGGGAATGGGGGCTGGGGTTCACTGGGAATGGTGAGGAATTGGGAATGAGAGCTGGGGTTCACCGGGAATGGTCAGGGATTGGGAATGAGAGCTGGGGTTCACCGGGAATGGTCAGGGATTGGGAATGGGGGCCGGGAGTCACTGGGAATGGGGGCTGGGAGTCACTGGGAATGGTCAGGGATTGGGAATGAGGGCTGGGGTTCACTGGGAATGAGGGCTGGGAGTCACTGGGAATGGTCAGGAATTGGGAATGAGGGCTGGGGTTCACTGGGAATGAGGGCTGGGGTTCACCGGGAATGGTCAGGAATTGGGAATGAGAGATGGGGTTCACTGGGAATGGCCAGGGATTGGGAATGGGGGCTGGGGTTCACTGGGAATGGTGAGGAATTGGGAATAAGAGCTGGGGTTCACCGGGAATGGTGAGGAATTGGGAATGAGAGTTGGGGTTCACCGGGAATGGTGAGGAATTGGGAATGAGAGCTGGGGTTCACCAGGAATGGTCAGAGATTGGGAATAAGAGCTGGGGTTCACTGGGAATGGCCAGGGATTGGGAATGGGGGCTGGGAGTCACTGGGACTGAGAGCTGGGGTTCACCGGGAGTGGTCAGGAATTGGGAATGAGAGTTGGGGTTCACTGGGAATGGTGAGGAATTGGGAATGGGGGCTGGGGTTCACTGGGAATGGCCAGGGACTTGGAATGAGAGCTGGGGTTCACTGGGAATGGCCAGGGATTGGGAACGGCGGCTGGGGTTACTGGGAATGGCCAGGGACTGGGAATGGGGGCTGGGGTTCACTGGGAATGGCCAGGGATTGGGAATGGGGGCTGGGAGTCACTGGGAATGGTGAGGAATTGGGAATGAGAGCTGGGGTTCACCGGGAATGGCCAGGGATTGGGAATGAGAGCTGGGGTTCACCGGGAATGGCCAGGGATTGGGAATGAGAGCTGGGGTTCACCGGGAATGGTGAGGAATTGGGAATGAGAGCTGGGGTTCACCGGGAATGGTCAGAGATTGGGAATAAGAGCTGGGGTTCACTGGGAATGGCCAGGGATTGGGAATGAGAGCTGGGGTTCACCGGGAATGGTCAGAGATTGGGAATAAGAGCTGGGGTTCACTGGGAATGGCCAGGGATTGGGAATAAGAGCTGGGGTTCACTGGGAATGGCCAGGGATTGGGAATGGTGCTGGGATTCACTGGGAATGGCCAGGGATTGGGAATGGTGCTGGGATTCACTGCAAATAGGGATGGGATTTAATGGCAGTGGGAGCTGGGATTCACTGGGAATAGGGACCGGGATTTAATGGGAATGGGGGCTGGGGTCCACTGGGAATGGTCAGGAATTGGGAATGGGGGCTGGGATTAATTGGGAATGGCGGCTGGGGTTCCCTGGCAATGGTCAGGAGTTAGGAATGGTGGCTGGGAGTCACTGGGAATAGGGATGGGAGTTAATGGGAATGGGGGCTGGGATTGGGAGTGGGGGCTGGGAGTCACCAGGAGTGATGGGGGCTGGGGTTCATTGGGAAAAGGAGCTGGGGTTCACTGGGAATGGCCAGGGATTGGGAATGAGAGCTGGGGTTCACTGGGAATGGTCAGGAATTGGGAATGGGGGCTGGGATTCACTGGGAATGGCGGCTGGGGTTCACTGGGAATGGTCAGGAGTTAGGAATGGTGGCTGGGAGTCACTGGGAATAGGGATGGGAGTTAATGGGAATGGGGGCTGGGATTCAATGGGAAAAGGAGCTGGGGTTCACTGGGAATGGTCAGGGATTGGGAATAGGGGCTGGGATTCACTGGGAATGGGGGCTGGAGTTCATTAGGAATGGCCAGAGATTGGGAATGGGGGCTGGCACTGGGGGCTGGGATTCACTGGTAATGATCAGGAACTGGGAATGGTGGGGGCTGGAAGTCACTGGGAAGGGTCAGAGATTGGGAATGGGAGCTGGGGTTCCTTGGGAATAGGGACTGGGATTTACTGGAAATGGGGACTGGGAGTCACTGGGAACGGTCAGGAATTAGGAATGGGGGCTGGGATTTGTTGGGAATGGGGCCTGGAAGTGCTCCGGGTGCGCCAGGGACTCCTGGAAGCTTTGGGATGGACGGGATTTAGGGATTGTCCCGTTCCATGGGCAGTGAGGGCTCCGTTATCCTGGGATGTTCCAGCCTGGCCTGGGACAATTCTGGGGGTGTCCAGGGAATCCTGGAATGGTTTTGGTTGGAAGGGATTTAGGGATGGGCAGTGAGGGCTCCATTATCCTGGGATGTTCCAGCCCGGCCTGGGATAATTCTGGGGGTGTCCATGGAATCCTGGAATGGTTTGGGATGGACGGGATTTAGGGATGGGCAGGGATGCCTCTGCTATCCTGGGATGCTCCAGCCTGGCCTGGGACAATTCCGGGGTTGTCCAGGGAATCCTGGAATGGTTTTGGTTGGAAGGCATTTTAGGGATCGTCCTTTCCCAGCCATTCCAGCTCCTGCTATCCCGGGATGCTCCAGGGACGTTCCAGCCCTGGATTCTCTGGGAATTCCATCCCGAAATCCCAATATTCCATGGGAATCCGATATTCCCTGTTTCCCATCCCTCCAGCCTGCATCCCAAACCCCTCTGCAGCTCTCCTGGAATATGGAAGGGATTTTTGGGAATTCTGGCAGCTGGGGGAGCCTCACCTTCCTGGCACAGCGGGATTTGGGAACACCCGGATCCGTATCCCACCCCTGGCACCCCCAGAGCCGTCCAGAGGGGGATTTTTGGGAATATTCCTCTGGGAATTCCAGGCTGGGATCCCCATTCCCAGCTGGAATTCTGGGCTGGGATCCCCATTCCCAGCTGGAATTCTGGGCTGGGATCCCCATTCCCAGCTGGAATTCTGGGCTGGGATCCCCATTCCCAGCTGGAATTCCGGGCTGGGATCCCCATTCCCAGCTGGAATTCTGGGCTGGGATCCCCATTCCCAGCTGGAATTCTGGGCTAAGATCCCCATTCCCATCTGGAATTCCGGGCTGGGATCCCCATTCCCAGCTGGAATTCCCATGCCTGTGGGTGTGGGATGGGGACACGTCCAGGATGAAATCCCCATCCCCAGAGATTTTCCAGCCCCAGGAATTCCCTGATTCCCATCCCCAGAGATTTTCCAGCCCCAGGAATTCCCTGATTCCCATCCCCAGAGATTTTCCAGCCCCAGGAATTCCTGGATTTGGGGGGACCGGTGACCCCGGGCAGGGACATTCCCGAGGCTCATTCCCGCTGGATCTGCCCCGGGAGCTGGGAATGAGTCAGAATCCTCTCCCAGGAGCCTCCAGGCTGGCCAGAATTCCCAGTTCGGATCTTCCTTTCCCAGTTTGGGTCTCGCGGGCCCGCAGGGAAATCGGGAGCAGCTCCGGGCCCAGGGATGGCCGCGGATCCCAAAATTCCTGCGTGGCTGCCGCTGCTGCTGCGGAGCCATCGCGGGCCCGGGGCCCGAATTCCTGAATTCCTGGATTCCGGGAGCCGCGGCTGGCAGCGGGAGCAGCGGCTCCCGGCTCGGGGCCAATCCCGCGGGAGCCAAGGCCGCGACGTGCGGATCCGGGAGCCCGCGCTGATTTCACGGAGCAAAAATGTCCCGGAAAATCCCGGGCCAGGCCCCGGCCGGCGGGGGCAGGGAATGAGCCGGGAATGAGCCGGGAATGGGATGGGAATGAGCTGGGAATGGGATGGGAATGAGCCGGGAAGGGACAGGAGCTGGGAAAAGGGAACCAGGAGCCCCTCGGGATCTGTGGGATCAGGGAATGCTGCAATTCCCGTGGAATTCGCGGCTGGATCCGGAGCCTTTTCCCCACTCCAGCTGAGCCTGGGGCTGGGAAAGGCTGGGAACAGCATTGAGGTGGGATTTTTGGGAATATTTCCCTGGAAAGGGCTGGAATTCCAGGCTGGGATACCCATTCCCAGCTGGAATTCCGGGCTGGGATCCCCTTTCCCATCTGGAATTCCGGGCTGGGATCCCCATTCCCATCTGGAATTCTGGGCTGGGATCCCCATTCCCAGCTGGAATTCTGGGCTGGGATCCCCATTCCCAGCTGGAATTCCGGGTTGGAATCGCCATTCCCAGCTGGAATTCCCATCCCTGTGGATGCAGGATGGGGACACGGCTGGGGATGGATTTGGGAGGCTCCAGGGGCTTTTCCAGGCTCTGCAATTCCTTGATTTTCTTCCTATGGACCCGACAACCTTTTCCTGGGAATCCTCTTCGCTCTCCAGCCCTCCCCACGTTCCCAGCCCCCCTCGGTGCCGGTGCCTTTGGATAATTCATGGGAATCACTCGGGATCAGGGAATCCCATGGGAATCCTGGTCCTGGGGCTTATCCTGGATCTCTGCTGGGTTTGAGTCTTGGGCCAGTTCTAATCCCTATCCCAGATCCCACCCCAGTTCTGATCCTGATCCCATCCCAGTCCTGATCCCAATCCCAGTTCTCTTCCCATTCCCATCCCAGCTCTGATCCCGATCCCATCCCAGCTCTGATCCCGATCCCATCCCAGTTCTGATCCCGATCCCATCCCAGTTCTGATCCCGATCCCATCCCAGTTCTGATCCTGATCCCATCCCAGTTCTGATCCCGATCCCATCCCAGTTCTGATCCCGATCCCATCCCAGTTCTGATCCCGATCCCATCCCAGCTCTGATCCCGATCCCATCCCAGTTCTGATCCCGATCCCATCCCAGTTCTGATCCTGATGCCATCCCAGTTCTGATCCCAATCCCATCCCAGTCCTGATCCCAATCCCAGTTCTCTTCCCATTCCCATCCCAGTTCTGATCCCGATCCCATCCCAGCTCTGATCCCGATCCCATCCCAGCTCTGATCCCGATCCCATCCCAGCTCTGATCCCGATCCCATCCCAGCTCTGATCCCGATCCCACCCCAGTTCTGTTTCTGTTCCTGATCCCATCTCAGTTCTGATCCTGATCCCACCCCAGTTCTGATCCCGATCCCATCCCAACTCTGATCCCGATCCCATCCCAGTTCTGTTTCTGTTCCTGATCCCATCCCAGTTCTGATCCCGATCCCATCCCAGCTCTGGCTCTGATCCCGATCCCACCCCAGTTCTGATCCCGATCCCACCCCGGTTCTGATCCCGATCCCACCCCGGTTCTGATCCCGATCCCACCCCAGTTCTGATCCCAGTCCCATCCCAGTTCTGATCCCGATCCCAGATCCCATCCCAGTTTTCCTCCCCCTCCTGGTGCCCCACATTCCAGGCCTCTCCCTCATCCTGCCCTTTCCCTGCCCTTGGCACACGGATTTGGGAACACCCCGGATTTGGGAACATCCCGGATTTGGGAACATCCCGGATTTGGGAACACCCCGGATTTGGGAACACCCCGGATTTGGGAACATCCCGGATTTGGGAACACCCCGGATTTGGGAACATCCCGGATTTGGGAACACCCCGGATTTGGGAACACCCCCGATTTGGGAACACCCCCGATTTGGGAACACCCCGGATTTGGGAACATCTCGGATTTGGGAACACTCCGGATTTGGGAACATCCCGGATTTGGGAACGCCCCGGATTTGGGAACACCCCCGGATTTGGGAACACCCCGTTGTCCTGGGATCCCTCAGGGGGAGCTTTGGGAAGTGCTGGGGTTCGTTTCCCCAGGATTTCCCAAATTCCTGGTTTTTAGCTGCTCCTTCTGGCACTGGGAATGTCGGTGGTGGCTGGGAATAACCTGTGGGAAAAGGGGAAAAAGGGAGAAGGAAAAAGGAGAAAAGGGAAGGGAAGAGGAAAAGGAGAAGGGAAAATGAAAAGGGAAAAAAGGGAAAAGGGAAAGGAAGGAATTCCCTCAGGGATCATGACCCAGATTCCCGATTAATGACACAAAATCCGGATTTAATTAATTCCCACATCAACAACATGAAGTTCCAGCATGTGATTGATAATTCCCAAAAAACGCAGCCCCTGCACCCCGCGCTCAGGGATCCGTTCCTGGATCCGTTCCAGGATCGAGTGGTGGGAAGCGGATCCAGGAGAGCCGAGCGTTCCGAGAGCCTCCGTGGATCCCAGGGCAGGGATTCCCGGGGATTCCCAAGCAGATCCGGGAGATCCAAGTGTTCTGTGAGCGGGAATCCTGGGACAGGGATTCCCAAGGATTTCCAGAGAGGATCTGGGAGGTCCAGGTGTTCCAGGAGCAAGAATCCCAGGGCAGGATTCCCAAGAATTCCCAGAGCAGCTCCAGGAGATCCAAATGTTCCACAGGCAGGAATGCCGGGGCAGGGATTCCCAGGAATTCCCAGGGATTTCCAGAGCAGCTCCAGGAGATCCAAATGTTCCACAGGCAGGAAACCTGGGGCAGGGATTCCCAGGAATTCCCAGGGATTTCCAGAGCAGATCCGGGAGATCCGAGAGTTCCGCAGGCAGGAATCCCGGGGCAGGGATTCCTAGGAATTCCCAGGGATTCCCAAGTGGATCCGAGTGATCCAAATGTTTTGTGATCTGAAATCCTAGGACAGGAATTCCTGAGGATTCCCAGAGTGGATCCCAGAGATCCAAGTGTTCCATGATCCTGGGGCAGGAATTCCCAAGGATTTTCAGAGGAGATCCGAGTGTTCCGTGATCCGGAATCCCAGGGCAGGAATTCCCTGAGGATTCCCAGAGTGGATCCAAGTGTTCCATGACCCAGAATCCCAGGGCAGGAATTCCCGAGGATTCCCAGACTGGATTCAAGAGATCCAAATGTTCCATGATCCTGAACCCCGGGGCAGGAATTCCCAAGGATTCCCAAGTGTTCCATGATCCAGAATCCCGGGGCAGGAATTCCCAAGGATTCCCAAGTGTTCCATGACCCAGAATCCCGGGGCAGGAATTCCCAGGAATTCCCAGAGCGAATCCAAGTGTTCATGATCCAGAATCCCGGGGCAGGAATTCCCAAGGATTCCCAAGTGTTCCATGATCCGGAATCCCGGGACAGGAATTCCCAGGAATTCCCAGAGCGAATCCAAGTGTTCCATGATCCTGAATCTTGGGGCAGGAATTCCCAAGGATTTCCAAGTGTTCCATGACCCAGAATCCCGGGGCAGGAATTCCCAAGGATTCCCAAGTGTTCCATGATCCGGAATCCCAGGACAGGAATTCCCAGGAATTCCCAGAGCGAATCCAAGTGTTCCATGATCCTGAATCTTGGGGCAGGAATTCCCAAGGATTCCCAAGTGTTCCATGATCCAGAATCCCGGGGCAGGAATTCCCAGGAATTCCCAGAGCGAATCCAAGTGTTCATGATCCAGAATCCCAGTGCAGGAATTCCTGAGGATTCCCGGAGCGGCCCCGCATTCCTGGGATCTCCCGGAATTCCGGCACCTCCTCTGTGTCCCGTGGGATCCTCTGGAATGTCGGTGCCGCTCTTCCCGCGGGATCCGGCAGGAAAACGTCCCTGGATCCGGGAATCCTCCAGCGTGGCTTCCCCTGCTCCGGCTGGGATTCCCGGCTGGAATTCCCGGCTGGAATTCCCGGCCTAGCTCCGGAGCTGTCCCGTCTTCCTGTCCCGGTCTTTGCTCTGCGGGAGGGAAAGGAGACGGGATCAAACCTGGAATTGGGAATTCTGCTGGGATCCTCCCGGGATCCCTTCCCGCGGAATCCACCCAGGATCCCCTTCCCAGCGGAATTCCCTTCACAGGAATCCTCTGGGATCTCTTTCCTGGGAATCCTCCCAGATCCCTTCCCTGGGAATTCTCTTGGAATCCCTTCCTGGGAATCCTCCTGGGATCCTGTTCCTGGGAATCCTCCCGGATCCCGTCCCTGGGAATTCTCTTGGAATCCCTTCCTGGGAATCCTCCTGGGATCCTGTTCCTGGGAATCCTCCCAGATCCCTTCCCTGGGAATTCTCTTGGAATCCCTTCCCTGGGAATCCTCCTGGGATCCCTTCCTGGGAATCCTCCCGGATCCCTTCCCTGGGAATTCTCTTGGAATCCCTTCCTGGGAATCCTCCTGGGATCCTGTTCCTGGGAATCCTCCCGGATCCCGTCCCTGGGAATTCTCTTGGAATCCCTTCCTGGGAATCCTCCTGGGATCCTGTTCCTGGGAATCCTCCCAGATCCCTTCCCTGGGAATTCTCTTGGAATCCCTTCCTGGGAATCCTCCTGGGATCCTGTTCCTGGGAATCCTCCCGGATCCCTTCCCTGGGAATTCTCCCAGCTCCCTTCCCAGAGAATCCTTCCAGGATCCTGTTCCAGGGAATCCTCCCAGATCTCTTCCCTGGGAATTCTCTTGGAATCCCTTCCCTGGGAATCCTCCTGGGATCCCTTCCTGGGAATCCTCCTGGGATCCTGTTCCTGGGAATCCTCCCGGATCCCTTCCCTGGGAATTCTCATGGAATCCCTTCCTGGGAATCCTCCTGGGATCCCTTCCTGGGAATCCTCCTGGGATCCCAGGGAATCTTCCCAGGATTCCCCAGAGCTGTCCCTGATCCCCACTCTGTTCCCAATATAGCCCCCAGTGCCCCCAGTATAACCAGTATAGCCCCAGTATAACCAGTACAACCCCAGTATAACCAGTATAGCCCCAGTATAACCAGTACAACCCCAGTATAACCAGTGCAACCCCAGTATAACCAGTATAACCAGTATAACCCCCAGTATAACCAGTATAACCCCAGTATAGCCAGTACAGCCCCAGTGTAACCAGTACAGCCCCAGTGTAACCAGTACAGCCCCAGTATAACCAGTATAATCCCTGTGTAACCAGTATAACCAGTATAACTCCAGTATAACCAGTATAACCAATACAACCCCAGTATAACCAGTATAACCCCCAGTATAACCAGCATAGCCCCCAGTATAACCAGTACAGCCCCCAGCATAACCAGTACAACCCCAGTATAACCAGTATAACCAGTACAACCCCAGTATAACCAGTATAATCCAGTATAAGCAGTACAACCCCAGTATAACCAGTATAACCCAGTATAACCAGTATAGCCCCCAGTATAACCAGTGCAACCCCAGTATAACCAGTATAACCAGTATAACCCCCAGTATAACCAGTACAGCCCCAGTGTAACCAGTATAGCCCCCAGTATAACCAGTATAATCCAGTATAACCAGTACAGCCCCAGTATAACCAGTACAGCCCCAGTGTAACCAGTATAGCCCCCAGTATAACCAGTATAATCCAGTATAACCAGTACAGCCCCAGTATAACCAGTACAGCCCCAGTGTAACCAGTATAGCCCCAGTGTAACCAGTACAGCCCCAGTATAACCAGTACAGCCCCAGTGTAACCAGTACAGCCCCAGTATAACCAGTACAGCCCCAGTGTAACCAGTATAGCCCCCAGTATAACCAGTACAGCCCCACTATAACCAGTATAACCAGTATAACCAGTATAACCCCCAGTATAACCAGTACAGCCCCAGTATAACCAGTACAACCCCAGTATAACCAGTACAACTCCAGTATAACCAGTATAACCCCAGTGTAACCAGTACACCCCCAGTATAACCAGTACAGCCCCCAGTATAACCAGTACAGCCCCAGTGCCACCTTCTGTACCACCTGTCCCCACCGGTACCGCACTGTCACTCCCAGTATAACTCCAGTATCACTCCCAGTACCACTCCCAGTATAACCAGTATCCCCCAGTCCTCCCTGTCATTCCCAGTTTTTTGGGATCCAATTCCCACTCCCTGCCCCATCCCAGACCTCTCCCTTTTCCCCATTCCCAGTTTTCGGGATCCAATTCCCATTTTCCATCCCCATTTTCTGGGATCCAATTCCCATTTTCCATCCCCATTTTTTGGGATCCAATTCCCATTTTCCATCCCCATTTTTTGGGATCCCATTCCCATTTTCCATCCCCATTTTTTGGGATCCAATTCCCATTTTCCATCCCCATTTTTTGGGATCCAATTCCCATTTTCCATCCCCATTTTTCAGGATCCAATTCCCGTTTTCCATCCCCATTTTTTGGGATCCAGTTCTCATTTTCCATCCCCATCTCATCCTCTCCCTTTCCCCCATCCCCATTTTTTGGGATCCAATTCCCATTTTCCATCCCCATTTTTCAGGATCCAATTCCCATTTTCCACCCCCATTTTTCAGGATCCAATTCCCATTTTCCATCCCCATTTTTTGGGATCCAATTCCCATTTTCCATCCCCATTTTTTGGGATCCAATTCCCATTTTCCATCCCCATTTTTCAGGATCCAATTCCCATTTTCCATCCCCATTTTTCAGGATCCAATTCCCATTTTCCACCCCCATTTTTTGGGATCCAATTCCCATTGTCCATCCCCGTCTCATCCTCTTCCTTTTCCCCATTCCCATTTTCCAGGATCCAATTCCCTTTTTCCTTCCCTGGTTTTTGGGATCCAGTTCCCACTCCCTGCCCCATCCCAGACCTTTCCCTTTTCCCCATTCCCAGTTTTTGGGATCCAGTTCCCCATTTTTATCCCCATCCCAGCCTCTGCCTTTTCCCCATCCCCATTTTTTGGGATCCAATTCCCATTGTCCATCCCCATTTTCTGGGATCCAATTCCCATTTTCCATCCCCATTTTTTGGGATCCAACTCCCATTTTCCATCCCAAATTTTTGGGATCCAATTCCCGTTCTCCATCCCCAACCCATCCTCCCCGCCATTTCCCTATCCCATTTTTCGGGATCCCATTCCCGTTTCCCATCCCCGTTTTTCGGGATCCCATTCCCGTTTCCCATCCCCGTTTTTCGGGATCCCATTCCCGTTTCCCATCCCTGTTTTAGGGATCCCATTCCCGTTTTCCATCCCCGGTTTTTGGGATCCCATTCCCATTGTCCATCCCCATTTTTCGGGATCCAATTCCCATTGTCCATCCCCATTTTTCGGGATCCAATTCCCATTTTCCATCCCCACTTTTCGGGATCCAATTCCCGTTTTCCATCCCCATTTTTCGGGATCCAGTTCCCATTTTCCATCCCCGTTTTTTGGGATCCAATTCCCATTTTCCATCCCCATTTTTTGGGATCCAATTCCCGTTTTCCATCCCCATTTCATCCTCTTCCTTTTCCCCATTCCCATTTTTCGGGATCCAATTCCCGTTTTCCATCCCAGTTTTTCGGGATCCCATTCCCGTTTCCCGTCCCCGTTTTTCAGGATCCGATTCCCGTTTCCCATCCCCGTTTTTCGAGATCCCATCCCCGTTTCCCATCCCCGTTTTTCGGGATCCCATTCCCGTATTGCATTCCCGTTTCCCATCCCCGTTTTTCGGGATCCCAGTCCCATTTTCCATCCCCGTTTTTCGGGATCCCATTCCGGTTTTCCATCCCCGTTTTTCGGGATCTCATTCCCGTTTCCCATCCCCGTTTTTAGGCATCCAATTCCCGTTTCCCATCCCCGTTTTTCGGGATCCCATTCCCGTTTTCCATCCCCATTTTTCGGGATCCCATTCCCGTATTGCATTCCCGTTTCCCATCCCCGTTTTTCGGGATCCCATTCCCGTATCCCATTCCCATTTCCCATCCCATTTTTCGGGATGCCATTCCCGTTCCCCATCCCCGTTTTTCGGGATCCCATTCCCGTATCCCATTCCCGTTTCCCATCCCATTTTTCGGGATCCCATTCCCGTTCCCCATCGCCGTTTTTCGGGATCCCATTCCCGTATTGCATTCCCGTTTCCCATCCCCGTTTTTCGGGATCTCATTCCCGTTTCCCATCCCCGTTTTTCGGGATCTCATTCCCGTTTCCCATCCCCGTTTTTCGGGATCTCATTCCCGTTTCCCATCCCCGTTTTTCGGAATCCCATTCCCGTTTCCCATCCCCGTTTTTCGGGATGCCATTCCCGTTTCCCATCCCCGTTTTTCGGGATGCCATTCCCGTTCTCCATCCCCGTTTTTCGGGATGCCATTCCCGTTTCCCATCCCCATTTTTAGGGATGCCATTCCCGTTCCCCATCCCCGTTTTTCGGGATGCCATTCCCGTTCCCCATGCCCACCCCAGCCCTCCCCGCCGTTCTCGCTGCCCGCACGTGCGGCCCCGTCCCTCCGTCCATCCGTCCGTCGGTCGGTCCGTCCCGTCGGTGCCTTTGTTGCCGCGGCCGGGGAGGGGAGGGGAGGGGAGGGCAGCGGGGGAATTGCCTGCGCTCCGATTTCCCAGATGTTCAATCCCCGGGAGCTCGGGGCCGTCTGGAGCGGAAACGGCCATGGGGAAAATCCCAAAGTGCCGCAGCCGCGGCCCCGCTTTTGCCTCCCTCCCTCCCTCCCTCCCTCCGGCAGCAATTCGGGATTCGGGAAAGGGGGAAAAGCGGGAACGGCCCCAGGGTGGGTCGGGAATCCCGCGGAATTCCTGCTCCCTGTGCCCAAATTTGGGGTTTTTCCCATGGAAATCCTGGATTTGGGGCCAGCCCTGAAAGGGGGAAAAGCAGGAATGGCTCTGGGGTGATTCGGGAATCCCGCGGAATTCCTGCTCCTTGTGCTTAAATTCGGGATTTTTCCATGGAAATCCTGGATTTGGGTGCAGCCCTGAAAGGGGGAAAAGCGGGAACGGCCCCAGGGTGATTCGGGAATCCCGCGGAATTCCTGCTCCTTGTTCCTAAATCTGGGGTTTTTCCATGGAAATCCTGGATTTGGGTGCAGCCCTGAAGGGGGAAAAGCAGGAATGGCTCTGGGGTGATTCGGGAATCCCGCGGAATTCCTGCTCCCTGTGCCTAAATCTGGGGTTTTTCCATGGAAATCCTGGATTTGGGTGCAGCCCTGAAGGGGGGAAAAGCAGGAATGGCTCTGGGGTGGTTTGGGAATCCCATGGAATTCCTGCTCCCTGTGCCTAAATCTGGGATTTTTCCATGGAAATCCTGGATTTGGGGCCAGCCCTGAAGGGGGAAAAGGGGTGGTTTGGGAATCCCGCGGAATTCCTGCTCCCTGTGCCTAAATCTGGGGTTTTTCCATGGAAAACCTGGATTTGAGTGATCTCATCCTGGAGAAAAGTGGGAATGGCTCAGGGAAGCTCCCGGCTCCGGGGTGGTTTGGGAATCCCGTGGAATTCCTGCTCCTTGTGCCTAAATCTGGGGTTTTTCCATGGAAAACCTGGATTTGGGTGCAGCCCTGAAGGGGGAAAAGCGGGAATGGCTCTGGGGTGATTTGGGAATCCCATGGAATTCCTGCTCCTTGTGCCTGAATCTGTGGTTTTTCCACGGAAAACCTAAACCTGGACGGGGGTGATCCCGCCCTGAAGGGGGGAAAAGCGGGAACAGCCCCGGGGTGGTTTGGGAATCCCATGGAATTCCTGCTCCCTGCGCCTAAATTTGGGATTTTTCCATGGAAAACCTGGATTTGAGTGATCTCATCCTGGAGAAAAGTGGGAATGGCTCAGGGAAGCTCCCGGCTCCGGGGTGGTTTGGGAATCCCGCGGAATTTCTGCTCCCTGTGCCTAAATCTGGGGTTTTTCCATGGAAAACCTGGATTTGGGTGCAGCCCTGAAAGGGGAAAAGTGGGAACGGCTCCGGGGTGGTTCAGGAATCCCACGGAATTCCTGCTCCTTGTGACTGTGATGTGTAATAATGACTAAATCTGGGATTTTTCCATGGAAAACCTGGATTTGGGGCCAGCCCTGAAGGGGGAAAAGGGGTGGTTTGGGAAGAATCCCATGAAATTCCTGCTCCTTGTGATTAAATCCGGGATTTTTCCATGGAAAACCTTTCCTTAGGAAGCTGTGCTGGGGTTTTCCCTGGGATTCCCAGGACTTCCCATTTTCAGGATTCCCCATTTCCTAGGATTTCCCATTTCCCATCATTTCCCGTTTCCCGGGAATTGGCCGTCCCCAGGATTTCCCATTTCCCAGGATTTCGCATTTCCTGGGATTTCCTCTTTCCCAGGATTTCCCAAATCCTCTCTGGATCCCGGTTTTCCCCTGGATCCCAATTCCCTCCGAGAGCATTCCAGAGGGCAATTCCTTTATCCCAATTCCCTTCCATATCCCAGTTCCTCCCTGGATCCCAATTCCCGCTGGATCCTGAGGAGATTCCAGATGGGAATTCCTTTATCCCAAATCCTCTCTGGATCCCAATTCCCCCCCTGGACCTTGAGATTCCAGACGGGAATTCCTTTATGTCAAATCCCTTCCATATCCCAATTCCCCCCTGGATCCCAATTCTCCCCTGGATCCTGAGGAGATTCCAGAGGGGAATTCCTTTATCCCAAATCCCTTCCATATCCCAGTTCCTCCCTGGATCCCAAATCCCCCCGGTGTCCTGAGGAGATTCCAGACGGGAATTCCTTTATCCCAAATCCCCTCCGGATCCCAATCCCCTCTGGATCCCAGTTCCTCTGAGGGCATTCCAGACAGGAATTCCTTTATCCCAAATCCCCTCCGGATCCCAAATCCCCCCGGTGTCCTGAGGAGATTCCAGACGGGAATTCCTTTATCCCCAATCCCCTCCAGATCCCAAATCCCCTCTGGATCCCAGTTCCTATGAGGGCATTCCAGACGGGAATTCCTTTATCCCAAATCCCCTCCGGATCCCAATTCCCTCTGGATCCCCATGAGATTCCAGACGGGAATTCCTTTATCCCAAATCCCCTCCGGATCCCAATTCCCTCCTGGATCCCAATTCCCTCTGAGGAAATTCCAGACAGGAATTCCTTTATCCCAAATCCCCTCTGGATCCCAAATCCTTCTCTGTCCCAGTCCCCTCTGGATCCCAATACGCTGGATCCCAATTCCCCCCTGGATCCTGAGGAGATTCCAGAGGGGAATCCCTGTATCCCAAATCCCCTCCATATCCCAATTCCTCCCTGGATCCCAATTCCCCCCGGTGTCCTGAGGAGATTTCAGACGGGAATTCCTTTATCCCCAATCCCCTCCAGATCCCAATCCCCTCTGGATCCCAGTTCCTCTGAGGGCATTCCAGACGGGAATTTCTTTATCCCAAATCCCCTCCAGATCCCAAATCCCCTCTGGATCCCAATTCCCCCCTGGATCCTGAGGAGATTCCAGAGAGGAATTCCTGTATCCCAAATCCCCTCCAGACCCATCTCGCCTCTCCCATCCCCTCCCTCCCAAAAGAAAGGGGTCGGGATCCCAGAGGGATTTGGGGTGGGAATGGAAATTCTGGGATGATCCCAAAGGGATCTGGGTGGGAATGGGAGCCCTGGGATGATCCCAAAGGGATTTGGGGTGGGAATGGGAGCCCTGGGATGATCCCAAAGGGATTTGGGTGGAAATGGAAACTCTGGGATGATCCCAGAGGGATTTGGGGCGGGAATGGGAACCCTGGGATGATCCCAGAGGGATTTGGGGCGGGAATGGGAGCTCTGGGATGATCCCAGAGGGATTTGGGGCGGGAATGGGAGCCCTGGGATGATCCCAGAGGGATTTGGGGCGGGAATGGGAGCCCTGGGATGATCCCAAAGGGATTTGGGTGGGAATGGGAGCCCTGGGATGATCCCAGAGGGATTTGGGGCGGGAATGGGAGCCCTGGGATGATCCCAGAGGGATTTGGGTGGAAATGGAAACTCTGGGATGATCCCAAAGGGATTTGGGGTGGGAATGGGAGCCCTGGGATGATCCCAGAGGGATTTGGGGAGGGAATGGGAGCCCTGGGATGATCCCAGAGGGATTTGGGGCGGGAATGGGAGCCCTGGGATGATCCCAAAGGGATTTGGGGCAGGAATGGGAGCCCTGGGATGATCCCAAAGGGATTTGGGGCGGGAATGGGAGCCCTGGGATGATCCCAAAGGGATTTGGGTGGGAATGGGAGCCCTGGGATGATCCCAGAGGGATTTGGGGCGGGAATGGGAGCCCTGGGATGATCCCAGAGGGATTTGGGTGGAAATGGAAACTCTGGGATGATCCCAAAGGGATTTGGGGTGGGAATGGGAGCCCTGGGATGATCCCAAAGGGATTTGGAGAGGGAATGGGAGCCCTGGGATGATCCCAGAGGGATTTGGGGCAGGAATGGGAGCCCTGGGATGGTCCCAGAGGGATTTGGGGCGGGAATGGGAGCCCTGGGATGATCCCAGAGGGATTTGGGGCGGGAATGGGAGCCCTGGGATGATCCCAAAGGGATTTGGGGCGGGAATGGGAGCCCTGGGATGATCCCAGAGGGATTTGGGTGGAAATGGAAACTCTGGGATGATCCCAAAGGGATTTGGGCGGGAATGGGAGCCCTGGGATGATCCCAAGCCCCGTTCCGTTCCCGGCATTCCCGAGGGTCTGGATCTCATCTCCTCGGCCTTGTCCGACACCCCAGGGACCAACGGGCGGGATGGGATTCCCCTCACACCCCATAAACCCCAAATCCACGGGAATGCAGCCCAAAAAAACCCGGCGCGGATCGGGAGCGGCGGCTCCGGCCCTGATTCCAGTCCCAAATCCAGCCCTGATTCCAGCCCCAATTCCAGTTCTAATTCCAGCCCCAATTCCGATTCTGATTCCAGTTCTAATTCCAGTTCCAAATCCAGCCCCAAATCCAGTTCTAATTCCAGCCCCAATTCCAGTTCCAAATCCAGTTCTAATTCCAGCCAGCCCCAATTCCACCTCCAATTCCAGCCCCAATTCCGGTTCTGATTCCAGTTCTAATTCTAATTCCAGCCCCAATTCCATTTCTAATTCCAGTTCTGATTCCAATTCTAGTTCCAGCCCCGATTCCAGCCCCAATTCCAGCCCTGATTCCCGCTGATTCCTGTTCTAATCCCAGTTCCAATTCCAGTTCTAATTCTAATTCCATTTCTAATTCCAGCCCCAATTCCAGTTCCGATTCCAGTTCTAGTTCCAGCCCCAAATCCAGCCCCAATTCCAGCCGATTCCTGTTCTAATCCCAGTTCTAATCCCAGTTCTAATTCCAGCCCCAATTCCAATTCTAATTCCAGCCCCAATTCCAGTTCTGATCCCAGCCCCGATTCCAGTTCTGATCCCAGCCCCGATTCCAGTTCTGATCCCAGCCCCAAATCCAATTCTGATTCCAGCCCCTATTCCAGTTCTGATTCCAGTTCTAATTCCAATTCTAATTCCAGCCCCAAATCCAGCCCTGATTCCAGCCCCGATTCCAGTTCTGATTCCATCCCCAAATCCAGTTGTGATTCCAGCCCCAAATCCAGGCGCAATGGGATTTTATAGGAATTTATGGAAAATGAAGGATGGGAATTATTTGGGTTGATGGCGAACTGACACTGCGAATTTACGGGAATTTTTAAATTAAGGGTGAGGATTTATTGGGATTGATCCAAAATCAACGATGCAGTTTATAAGGATTGGTGAAACATTGGTGAGGGGAATTACTGGGATTGATGGAAAGTTAAGGGTGGGAATTCGTAGGAATTGATCCAGACCGACGATGGGATTTCATTGGAATTGATCCGAAATTAGGGGATGGGAATTCATAGGAACTGATCCAGAACTCGGGATGGGAATTATTGGGATTGGTGGAAAATTGAGGATGGGGATTTGTAGGAATTGATCCAGACTGATGGTGGGATTTTATAGGAATCAGTCCAAAATTGAGGATGGGGATTTGTAGGAATTGATCCAGACTGATGGTGGGATTTCATAGGAATCAGTCCAAAATTGAGGATGGGGATTTGTAGGAATTGATCCAGACTGATGGTGGGATTTTATAGGAATCAGTCCAAAATTGAGGATGGGGATTTGTAGGAATTGATCCCTGGGCGTGTCCTGGAGCATCCCAGGCAAGGGAAGGAGCCCCTGCCCATGGATGAGCTTGGATCCCATTCCCAGGTGTTCCCAGCAGCCTGGGCAGGGTCATTCCCAAGATCTGAGCTTTTCCCAAATTCCCCATTTCCCCTTTTTCCCAAATTCTCCTTTTCCCAAATTCTCTTTTTCCCAAATCCCCTTTTCACAAATTCCCGTTTTTCCCAAAGTCCCCTTTTCACAAATTGACTTTTTCCCAAATACCCTTTTTCCCACATTCCCATTTTCCCCAAATTCATCTTTTCCCAAATTCCCTTTTACCCAAATTCCCCTTTTCCCAAATTCCTCTTTTCCCACATTTCCTTTTCCCCACATTCCCCTTTTCCCAAATTTCCTTTTCCCAATTTCCCTTTTTCTCAAATTCCATTTTTTCCAAATACCCTTTTCCCCACATTCCCTTTTCCCCCAAATTCATCTTTTCCCAAATTCCCCTTTCCCCAAATTCCTCTTTTCCCAAATTCCCCTTTTCCCAAATTTCCTTTTTCCCATATTCCCTTTTTCCCACATTTCCTTTTCCCCACATTCCCTTTCACCCAAATTCCACTTTTCCCAAATTTCCTTTTACCCAAATTCCTCTTTTCCTAAATTCCCCTTTTCCCAAATTCCCCTTTTCCCAAAGCCCCTTTTTCCCAAATTCCCCTTTTCCCAAATTCCTCTTTTCCTAAATTCCCCTTTTCCCAAATTCCTCTTTTCCCAAAGCCCCTTTTTCCCAAATTCCCCTTTTCCCAAATTCCCCTTTTCCTAAATTCCCCTTTTCCCAAATTCCACTTTCCCCAAATTCCCTTTTACCCAAATTCCTCTTTTCATAAGTTCCCCTTTTCCTAAATTCCTCTTTTCCCAAAGCCCCTTTTTCCCAAATTCCCCTTTTTCCCAAATTCCCCTTTTCCCAAATTCCACTTTTCCCAAATTCCCCTTTACCCAAATTCCTCTTTTCCCAAATTCCTCTTTTCCCAAAGAGCTGCCAGGCTTCGGGAATGGTTTGGGTGGAAAACCCCAGAGTTTGGTGATCCCCAAATCAAGGAAACGGGGAGAGGAGAGGGAATCCCAAAATCCAGGGAATCCCAAAATCCAGGGAATCCCAAAATCCAGGGAATTGGGAGAGAGGGAATCCCAAAATCCAGGGAATCCCAAAATCCAGGGAATTGGGAGAGGAGAGGGAATCCCAAAATCTGAGGAATCCCAAAATCCGGGGGCACTGGGGGAACTGGGAGCACTGGGATTGGGAACTGGGAGTGCCGGCACTCAGGGACTGGGATCCCCGTTATGGAGTTACTGGGAGCACTGGGAACCCCAGTATGGAGTTACTGGGAATACTGGGAATCCTGTTATGGAGTTACTGGGAATACTGGGAAGCCTGTTATGGAGTTACTGGGAATACTGGGATCCCTTTCATGGAGTTACTGGGAGCACTGGGAATCCCATTATGGCGTTACTGGGAATACTGGGAATCCCGTTATGGCGTTACTGGGAGCACTGGGAACCCCAATATGGAGTTACTGGGAATACTGGGAGCCCGGTTATGGAGTTACTGGGAGCACTGGGAATCCTGTTACGGAGTTACTGGGAATACTGGGAACCCTTTCATGGAGTTACTGGGAGCACTGGGAATCCTGATATGGAGTTACTGGGAATACTGGGATCCCTTTCATGGAGTTACTGGAAACACTGGGATCCCTTTCATGGAGTTACTGGGAATACTGGGAATCCTGTTATGGAGTTACTGGGAGCTCTGGGAACCCCAATACGGAGTTACTGGGAATACTGGGAACACCGTTATGGAGTTACTGGGAGCACTGGGATCCTGTTATGGAGTTACTGGGAACACTGGGATCCCTTTCATGGAATTACTGGGAATACTGGGAATCCCATTATGGAGTTACTGGGAATACTGGGAAGCCTGTTATGGAGTTACTGGGAGCACTGGGATCCTGTTATGGAGTTACTGGGAACACTGGGATCCCTTTCATGGAGTTACTGGGAGCACTGGGAATCCCATTATGGCGTTACTGGGAATACTGGGATCCCTTTCATGGAGTTACTGGGAGCACTGGGAATCCCGTTACGGAGTTACTGGGAATACTGGGATCCCTTTCATGGAGTTACTGGGAATACTGGGATCCCTTTCATGGAGTTACTGGGAGCACTGGGAATCCCGTTATGGTGTTACTGGGAATACTGGGAAGCCTGTTATGGAGTTACTGGGAGCCAATCCCAAATCCCAGTCCTTTTTCCTGTGGCTCCAGAGAGGCTTTTTCGTGGATTTTCCATGGATTTTTCGTGGATTTTCCATGGATTTTTTGTGGATTTTTCGTGGATTTTCCATGGATTTTTCGTGGATTTTCCATGGATTTTTTCGTGGATTTTCCATGGATTTCCCATTAATTTTTCCTGCATTTTCCATGGATTTTTCGTGGATTTTCCGTGGACTTTCCATGGATTTTTTATGGATTTTCCCTGGATTTTCCGTGGATTTTAGAGCTGCCTCCGGCAGCCTCTGCTGTGCCTGCAGCTCCAAGCAGGAGCTCGGCATTCCCGCTTATCCCGGGAGTGGGCAAACACTGGGACAAACCCAGGAATCGCTGGGATAAACTGGGAATCGCTGGGATAAACTGGGAATCGCTGGGATAAACTGGGAATCACTGGGATAAACTGGGAATCGCTGGGATAAACTGGGAATCACTGGGATTAACTGGGAATCGCTGGGATAAACTGGGAATCACTGGGATTAACTGGGAATCACTGGGAAAAATTGGGAATCGCTGGGATAAACTGGGAATCGCTGGGATAGACTGGGAATCACTGGGATTACCTGGGAATCGCTGGGATAAACTGGGAATCGCTGGGATAAACTGGGAATCGCTGGGATAAACTGGGAATCACCATTTTATTTGGGAGGCTCCACATGGGATCTCGTCGTTCCCAGTGTAGATCCCAAATTCCCAGTCCCCATTCCCCACATCCCCACGGGATTCATTATTCCCAAATTCCCAGAACAGAATTCCCTGAATCCCCACGGGATTCATTCCCGAATTCCCAATCCCCATTCCCCACATCCCCATGGGATTAATTCCCAGGACACAATTCCCTGAATCCCCACGGGATTCATTATTCCCAAATTCCCGGGACAGAATTCCCTGAATCCCCACGGGATTCATTCCCGAATTCCCAATCCCCATTCCCCACATCCCCATGGGATTCACTCCCGAATTCCCGGGACACAATTCCCTGAATCCCCACGGGATTCACTCGGAATTCCCAATCCCCATTCCCCACATCCCCACGGGATTCATTCCCAAATTCCCGGGACACAATTCCCTGAATCCCCACGGGATTCATTATTCCCAAATTCCCGGGACACAATTCCCTGAATCCCCATGGGATTCATTCCCGAATTCCCAATCCCCATTCCCCACATCCCCATGGGATTAATTCCCGAATTCCCGGCACACAATTCCCTGAATCCCCACGGGATTCATTCCCGAATTCCCAGTCCCCATTCCCCACATCCCCACGGGATTCACTCCCGAATTCCCGGGACAGAATTCCCTGAATCCCCACGGGTTCATTCCCGAAATTCCCGGGACAGAATTCCCTGAATCCCCACAGGATTCATTCCTGAATTCCCAATCCCCATTCCCCACATCCCCATGGGATTAATTCCCGAATTCCCGGCACACAATTCCCTGAATCCCCACGGGTTCATTCCCGAAATTCCTGGGACAGAATTCCCTGAATCCCCACGGGATTCACTCCCGAAATTCCCGGGACACAATTCCCTGAATCCCCACGGGATTCACTTCCGAAATTCCTGGGACACAATTCCCTGAATCCCCACGGGATTCACTTCCGAAATTCCCGGGACACAATTCCCTGAATCCCCACGGGATTCACTCCCGAAATTCCCGGGACACAATTCCCTGAATCCCGCTGCTCCTCAGAGTGGAACAAACAGAATTTTCACCTGGATAAACCCGGGAATCGCCACTTTTTCCATGAAACCCCGCACGGGAGCTCGGCATTCCCATCCCAAATCCCAAATCCCAAATCCTGGTCCCCATCCCCTTCATCCCCTCGGCATTCCCGCATCCCGGGACTCAGTTCCCCGAGGGATTCATTCCGGAATTCCCGGGGTACAATTCCCTGCCCTCCTGCTGCCCCTCGGAGTGAACAAACACCGGGATAAACCCGGGAATCTCCGGTTTTCTGGGAAGCTGGGAGCTCCTGTGCCCAGGAATCTCTGGTTTTTTGGGAAGCTGGGAGCTCCTGTGCCCAGGAATCTCCGGTTTTTTGGGAAGCTGGGAGCTCCTGTGCCCAGGAATCTCTGGTTTTTTGGGAAGCTGGGAGCTCCTGTGCCCAGGAATCTCCGGTTTTTTGGGAAGCTGGGAGCTCCTGTGCCCAGGAATCTCCGGTTTTTTGGGAAGCTGGGAGCTCCTGTGCCCAGGAATCTCCGGTTTTTTGGGAAGCTGGGAGCTCCTGTGCCCAGGAATCTCCGGTTTTTTGGGAAGATGGGAGCTCCTGTGCCCAGGAATCTCCATTTTTTTTGGGAAGCTGGGAGCTCCTGTGCCCGGGAATCTCCGGTTTTTTGGGAAGCTGGGAGCTCCTGTGCCCAGGAATCTCCGGTTTTTTTTTGGGAAGCTGGGAGCTCCTGTGCCCAGGAATCTCCGGTTTTTTGGGAAGCTGGGAGCTCCTGTGCCCAGGAATCTCTGGTTTTTGGGAAGCTGGGAGCTCCTGTGCCCAGGAATCTCCGGTTTTTGGGAAGCTGGGATCTCCTGTGCCCAGGAATCTCCGGTTTTTTTGGGAAGCCTCAGCTTCCAGCGGTGCCTGTGCACGGGAGCTCCTCATTCCCAGCCCCAATCCAGACTCCTGGGAGCCCCCGTTCCCTTTTATCCCTGCGGGATTCATTCCCGAATCCCCATCCCCATTCCCGTCACCCCCACAACACCCCCGAATCCTGGGACACAATTCCCCACATCCCCGTGGGATTCATTCCTGAATCCCAGGCCACCTTTCCGTCAATCCCCACGGCATTCCCAGTATCCCGGCCCCCATTCCCAGTATCCCGGCCCCCATTCCCAGTATCCCATTCCCCATTCCCAGTATCCCGGCCCCCATTCCCAGTATCCCGGCCCCCATTCCCAGTATCCCATTCCCCATTCCCAGTATCCCATTCCCCATTCCCAGTATCCCGGCCCCCATTCCCAGTATCCCATTCCCCATTCCCAGTATCCCGGCCCCCATTCCCAGTATCCCATTCCCCATTCCCAGTATCCCATTCCCCATTCCCAGTATCCCGGCCCCCATTCCCAGTATCCCATTCCCCATTCCCAGTATCCCATTCCCCATTCCCAGTATCCCGGCCCCCATTCCCTGCATCCCAAACCCTCCAGGACTCACGAGAAGGCGCAGATCTGCCAGGGCTGAACATCCCAGGATTCCCAAATCCTGCTCCCCATTCCCAAATCCCGCTCCCCTTTCCCAAATCCTGCTCCCCATTCCCAAATCCTGCTCCCCATTCCCAAATCCCGCTCCCCTTTCCCAAATCCCGCTCCCCTTTCCCAAATCCCGTTCCCCATTCCCAAATCCCGCTCCCCATTCCCAAATCCCGCTCCCCATTCCCAAATCCCGCTCCCCATTCCCAAATCCCGCTCCCCTTTCCCAAATCCCGCTCCCCTTTCCCTCCATCTCTGTGGCGTTCCCGGTGTCCTGCTCCGCATTCCCAGTATTCCCGCTATCCATCCCGGTCCCCGTTCCCTCTGTCCCAAACCGGGCAGGAGGTGCAGACCTGCCGGGGCTGGGCACCCCATTCCCAAATCCTGGTACTCTTCTCCCCAGTATTCCCGCTATCCCGAACCCCGTTATTCCCGTTATTCCCGGCACCGCCGCTCACCACTTTGCGCCGGTTGCTGAGGCAGAAGGTGCCGATCTGCCGGGCTTGGGCATCCCGCGATTCCCAAATTCCCCATTCCCAAATCCCCGTGGCATTCCTGCTATCCCGGACCCCGGTATCCCCGTTATCCCCATCACCGCCGCTCACCGTTTTGCGCTGGTTGCTGAGGCAGAAGGTGCCGATCTGCCGGGGCTGGGAATACCACCATTCCCAAATCCCAATCTCCATTCCCAAATCCCAGTCTCCATTCCCAAATCCCCGTGGCGTTCCCGCTATCCCGGGCCCCAGTATCCCCACTATCCCCGTTATTCGCATTATTCTCGGTATTCCCCGCATCACCGCTCACCATTTTGCGCTGGTTGCTGAGGCAGAAGGTGCCGATCTGCCGGGGCTGAGCACCCCGGGATTCCCACTCCTGCTATCCCGGACCCCATTCCCGCTATCCCGGACCCCGTTATCCCCGTTATTCGCGTTATTCTCGGTATTCTCGGCATCACCACCGCTCACCATTTTGCGCTGGTTGCTGAGGCAGAAGGTGCCGATCTGCCGGGGCTGAGCACCCCGGTGTCCCCACTCCCGCTATCCCGGACCCCACTCCCGCTATCCCGGACCCCAGTATCGCCACTATCCCCGTTATTCGCGTTATTCTCGGTATTCCCGGCATCACCGCTCACCATTTTGCGCTGGTTGCTGAGGCAGAAGGTGCAGATCTGCCGCGGCTGGGAGCACCCCGGGATCCCCATTCCCGCTATCCCGGACCCCATTCCCGCTATCCCGGACCCCAGTATCCCCGTTACTCGCGTTATTCTCGGTATCCCCGGCACCACCGCTCACCATTTTGCGCCGGTTGCTGAGGCAGAAGGTGCCGATCTGCCGGGGCTGAGCACCCCGGGATTCCCACTCCCGCTATCCCGGACCCCAGTATCCCCACTATCCCCGTTATTCCCGTTATTCTCGGTATTCCCGGCGTCACCGCTCACCATTTTGCGCTGGTTGCTGAGGCAGAAGGTGCAGATCTGCCGGGGCTGGGAATCCCGGGATTCCCACTCCCGCTATCCCGGACCCCGTTATCCCCGTTATTCGCGTTATTCCCGGCATCACCGCTCACCATTTTGCGCTGGTTGCTGAGGCAGAAGGTGCAGATCTGCCGCGGCTGCCCGCTCTCGCTCTCCCGCCCGGGCGGGGACGCGCTCCCTCCGCTGCAGAACGCCGCCGCTCCCGGCCCCGCCGCCGCCGCCGCCGCCGCCCCGTGGCACGGCTGCCCTCCGCCGCCCGCGTCGCCGAGCAGCAGCACGTTGCCCAGGTGCGAGATGTAGCTGGAGGCGAGGCGCAGCGTCTCGATCTTGGAGAGCTTCCTGTCGGCCGGCTCGGTGGGGATGAGCGTGCGCAGCGCCGTGAACGCCGTGTTCACCGAGTTGGTGCGGTCCCGCTCGCGGGCGTTCGCCGTGTGCCGCTGCCGCGGCTCCCGCGCCAGCCGCCCGCGGCTCCTGCCGGGCCGCCGCTTGCCGCCCCGCATGCCGAACGCGTCGCCCTCCGTGTGGAAGGGCTTCTCCTCCGAGCCCGAGCTCTCGCTGTTCTCCTCGTCCTCGGACAGCGCGCTGATCTCGGGGTACAGGAAGCGCCCCGGCGCCGAGCGCAGCATGGCGAAGGACATGGCTGGGGACGCCGCTGGAGAGCCGGCAGCGCTCAGCTCCGGCCGCTCATGGCTCTCGCCGATCCGCTCTGAGGGCTTTTATCCCGCCTCTGTCCCGCGTTTTGGGGCTTTTCTCCCGCTTTTACCCCGCTTTTATCCTGCTTTCTAGGCGCTTTATCGCGCTGCTTTACCCCGGTGGCCGCGGGGTTTGATGGCGGGTTGATCCCGGGTTTGCGGGTTTTTATCCCGGTTTGGTTTTTTTTTGAGGGGGGGTTTTATCCCGGTTTATCCCCGGCTTTGGGGCTCGCCGCCGCCGCTCC
This sequence comes from Artemisiospiza belli, assembly GCA_021963965.1. Lineage (NCBI taxonomy): Eukaryota > Metazoa > Chordata > Aves > Passeriformes > Passerellidae > Artemisiospiza > Artemisiospiza belli. The sequence continues at coordinate 69,599 of JAKDEW010000669.1, read as the reverse complement.
CGGCGCACGTGCGCATCCTCCGGGAGCCGCGGGCTGGAACTGCGGGGATTTTATAGCGGCGGGAATGGGCGGCCCGGCCCGGCCCCTCCTCCGGGCCCGGCTTCCTTGGAAAAGGAGCCCTCGGAAAGGGGAGCCCCAGGCCCGGCCTACCTGAGCTCACCCGCCGCGCTTAACCCCTTCGCCGCTCCTCTCCCGCTTTGCCTTTCGCCCCCAACCTGTTCTCCCCGTAAATTCCCTCATCCCAAAGTTCGGGAACCCGAGCTCCCGAGGAGGGGCTCTGGGATCCCTCTGGAATTCCGCACCCCACCCCGGATTCGCTGCCCCTTTCCCGGTTTTCCCCATAAATTCCCAATCCCAAAGTTCACCGGAGTTCCCGGGGGCAGCTCTGGGATCCCTCTGGAATTTCCCCCCACACCGGATTCGCTGCCCCTTTCCCGGTTTTCCCCATAAATTCCCTTGTCCCAGCCCCGGAGTTCCCGAGGAGGGGCTCTGGGATCCCTCTGGAATTCCACCCCGACCCGGGATTCGCTGCCCCTTTCCCGGTTCTCCCCATAAATTCCCTCATCCCAAAGTTCACCCGAGCTCCCGAGGAGGGGCTCTGGGATCCCTCTGGAATTCCGCACCCCACCCCGGATTCGCTGCCCCTTTCCCGGTTTTCCCCATAAATTCCCTTGTCCCAGCCCCGGAGTTCCCGAGGAGGGGCTCTGGGATCCCTCTGGAATTCCACCCCGACCCGGGATTCGCTGCCCCTTTCCCGGTTCTCCCCATAAATTCCCTCATCCCAAAGTTCACCCGAGCTCCCGAGGAGGGGCTCTGGGATCCCTCTGGAATTCCACCCCCATCCGGGATTCGCTGCCCCTTTCCCGGTTTTCCCCATAAATTCCCTTGTCCCAGCCCCGGAGTTCCCGCGGGCAGCTCTGGGATTCCTCTGGAATTTCCCCCCACCCGGGATTCACCACATTCCCGGGGAATTCGCCGCTCCTTTCCCGGTTTTCCCCATAAATTCCCTTGTCCCAGCCCCGGAGTTCCCGAGGAGGGGCTCTGGGATCCCTCTGGAATCCCGGGAGCGCCCGGAGCCGAGGGAATTCTCTGCCCACGACATTCCCGGTGTCCCGGTGATCTCATCCCGAGACCCCCGAGGATTCCCGGAGGGTTTTCCGTGCCGGCGCTGTACCCCCCATCCCTGTAACCCCCTCCTTCCCATTCCCGCGGAATTCCCGCTGGGAATTGGGATTTATCCCGGTCCCTTCCCGTTCCCGCTGCTCCCGGGAATTGGGAATTAACCCTTGAGGAGCCGCCGCTGGGATCTGCTGGAGTTCCCTGCCCGGGGGGGGGCGAGCCGGGAGGGAATTGGAGCGCGGAAATTCCAGAGGTGTCAGGTGTCATTCCCTGTCCCATTCCCGCTATCCCAGGGACGGAGCGGCCCCGGATTCTCTGGGAATTCCACCCCAGAATCCCAATTTTCCACGGGGAGCCATTCCCCGGGTGCTGCCTCCCAAACCCCTCTGAAAAACCCCTGGAAAAGTCTCCGGGATCCCCCGGGATTTCCCTGCAGAATTCCCGCCGTCCACCCGGGAATCCCCGCAGCTCCGAGCTGCATTATCCCACCCCCCCCCCCCTCAAAACTCCATGAATCCCAGAGGAAATCCAGCATTTCCAGCTGGAAAAAAAAACAAAAAAAACCGGGAACGGCCGCGTTTTTCCGGCGTTTTTTCCTGAGCTTTTCCAGAGCTCCCCCCGCTTTTTGCAGCGGCGCCTCCCGGGAGCTCGGCGCGGGGGGTTCGTTCCCGCGGCCGGCCGGAGCGCGGCACCTTCCGTGCGCTCCCGCACTTAATCCCTGTCTCGGCAGCTTCCGAAACCCAAGCTCTGTCATCATCCCCCCGCCGGCCCTCTGGAAGCTCCCGCGGCCATCTGCTTTCGTTTAGCCCCAGCCCGGCCCCGGCGGCGTTCCCGGGGAAGGGACGGAGCCCGGCCCGGCTCCGCGGGCCCAGTGATCCCCGCACGGGGCAGAGCGGGGCGCTGAGGTGCCATGGGGGCACAGGGAGTCCCGAAATCCGCGGGATTGCGGCCAAAATGTGCCGGGTTGCGGCCAGAACCTGCGGGACTGCGGCCAGAACCTGCGGGATCGCAGCCAAAGTCTCTGGGATCGCTGCCAAAATCCGTGGAATTGCAGCCAAAATCTGTGGAAATGAAGCCAGGGATGTGGAGATGGTCATGGGCAGAGGTTGGGGGCACAGGGAGCTCCCAAAATCTGTGAGATCACAGCCAAAATCCAGGGAATTGCAGCCAAAATCTGTGGAATTGCAGCCAGGGATGTGGAGATGGTCCTGGGCAGAGGATGGGGGCACAGGGAGTCCCAAAATCCGTGGAATTGCAGCCAAAATCTGTGGAATTGCAGCCAGGGATGTGGAGATGGTCCTGGGCAGAGGCTGGGGGCACAGGGAGCTCCCAAAATCTGTGAGATCACAGCCAAAATCCAGGGAATTGCAGCCAAAATCTGTGGAATTGCAGCCAGGGATGTGGAGATGGTCCTGGGCAGAGGCTGGGGGCACAGGGAGTCCCAAAATCCATGGAATTGCAGCCAAAATCAGTGGAAGTGCAGCCAGGGATGTGGAGATGGTCCTGGGCAGAGGTTGGGGGCACAGGGAGCTCCCAAAATCTGTGAGATCACAGCCAAAATCCAGGGAATTGCAGCCAAAATCTGTGGAATTGGAGCCAGGGATGTGGAGATGGTCCTGGGCAGAGGATGGGGGCACAGGGAGTCCCAAAATCCAGGGAATTGCAGCCAAAATCTGTGGAATTGCAGCCAGGGATGTGGAGATGGTCCTGGGCAGAGGTTGGGGGCACAGGGAGTCCCAAAATCCGTGGAATTGCAGCCAAAATCCCTGGAAGTGCAGCCAGGGATGTGGAGATTGTCATGGGCAGAGGCTGGGGGCACACAAGCTCCCAAAATCTGTGAGATCACGGCCAAAATCCGTGGAATTGCAGCCAAAATCTGTGGAATTGCAGCCAGGGACACAGAGATGAATAGGGGCACAGGGAGTCCCAAAATCCGTGGAATTGCAGCCAAAATCAGTGGAAATGAAGCCAGGGATGTGGAGATGGTCCTGGGCAGAGGCTGGGGGCACAGGGAGTCCCAAAATCTGTGAGATCACGGCCAAAATCCATGGAATTGCAGCCAAAATCAGTGGAAATGAAGCCAGGGATGTGGAGATGGTCCTGGACAGAGGTTGGGGGCACAGGGAGTCCCAAAATCCGTGGAATTGCAGCCAAAATCCCTGGAATTGCAGCCAGGGATGTGGAGATGGTCCTGGGCAGAGGTTGGGGGCACAGGGAGTCCCAAAATCTGTGAGATCACAGCCAAAATCCGTGGAATTGCAGCCAAAATCTGTGGAATTGCAGCCAGGGATGTGGAGATGGTCCTGGGCAGAGCCTGGGGTCATGGGGAGTTCCAAAATCCGTGGAATTGCAGCCAAAATCCGTGGAATTGCAGCCAAAATCCATGGGACCAATGGGACCACAGCCAGCAGTGGGGGCACAGGGAATTCTGCCCCTTCCCACCTCTGGATCTCTTGGAATTCTGCCCCTTCCCACCTCTGGATCTCTTGGAATTCTGCCCCTTCCCACCTCTGGATCTCTTGGAATTCTGCCCCTTCCCACCTCTGGATCTCTTGGAATCTTTGCCCCTTTGCCTGATTCTGATCCCTTTTACCGTGGATATTTTCTGGGATTTATCCCTTTTCCTGCTGATATTTTCAGGGATTTATCACTTTTCCTGTGGATAATCTCAGGGAGTGATCCCTTTTCCCAAGGGGATTTTCAGGGCAAGATCCCTTTTCCTGCTGCCAGGAATGTGTGGCAGGAATGCCCGGGGCCATTCCAAGAAAAACTTCTTTGGGAAGCATCTCCAAGGATTCCCTGGAATCCCCTCACCCTTTTCCCCAAGGATTCCCTGGAATCTCCTCACCCTTTCCCCCAAGGATTCCCCGGAATTCCCTCACCTTTTTTCCAAGGATTCCCCGGAATTCCCTCACCCTTTTCCCCAAGGATTCCCCGGAATTCCCTCACCTTTTCCTCCAAAAATTCCCTGGAATTCCCTCACCTTTTCCTACAGGGATTTTCTGGAATTCCCTCACCCTTTTTTTCCAAGGATTCCCTGGAATTCCCTCACCTTTTCCTCCAGGGATTTTCTGGAATTCCCTCACCCTTTGTTTCCAAGGATTCCCTGGAATTCCCTCACCCTTTCCTCCAAATATACCTTGGAATTCCCTCACCTTTTTTTCCAAGGATTCCCTGGAATTCCCTCACCTTTTCCTACAGGGATTTTCTGGAATTCCCTCACCCTTTTTTTCCAAGGATTCCCTGGAATTCCCTCACCTTTTTTTCCAAGGATTCCCCGGAATTCCCTCACCTTTTCCTCCAGGGATTTTCTGGAATTCCCTCACCCTTTTCCCCCGAGAATTCCCTGGAATTCCCTCACCTTTTCCTCCAGGGATTCCCTGGAATTCCCTCACCCTTTCCCCCAAGGATTCCCCGGAATTCCCTCACCTTTTCCTCCAGGGATTTTCTGGAATTCCCTCACCTTTTTTTCCAAGGATTCCCTGGAATTCCCTCACCTTTTCCTCCAGGGATTTTCTGGAATTCCCTCACCCTTTTCCCCGAGGATTCCCCGGAATTCCCTCACCTTTTCCTCCAGGGATTTTCTGGAATTCCCTCACCCTTTTCCCCCGAGAATTCCCTGGAATTCCCTCACCTTTTCCTCCAGGGATTCCCCGGAATTCCCTCACCTTTTCCTCCAGGGATTTTCTGGAATTCCCTCACCTTTTTTTCCAAGGATTCCCTGGAATTCCCTCACCTTTTCCTCCAGGGATTCCCTGGAATTCTCTCACCCTTTTCCCCAAGAATTCCCTGGAATTCCCTCACCTTTTCCTCCAGGGATTTTCTGGAATTCCCTCACCCTTTTCCCCGAGGATTCCCTGGAATTCCCTCACCTTTTTTTGCAAGGATTCCCCGGAATTCCCTCACCTTTTTTTGCAAGGATTCCCCGGAATTCCCTCACCTTTTTTTCCAAGGATTCCCTGGAATTCCCTCACCTTTTTTTCCAAGGATTCCCCGGAATTCCCTCACCCTTTTCCCCAAGGATTCCCTGGAATTCCATCACCTTTTTTTCCAAGGATTCCCCGGAATTCCCTCACCCTTTTCCCCAAGGATTCCCTGGAATTCCATCACCTTTTTTTCCAAGGATTCCCCGGAATTCCCTCACCCTTTTCCCCAAGGATTCCCTGGAATTCCATCACCTTTTTTTCCAAGGATTCCCCGGAATTCCCTCACCTTTTCCTCCAGGGATTTTCTGGAATTCTCTCACCCTTTTCCCCGAGAATTCCCTGGAATTCCCTCATCTTTTCCTCCAAGGATTCCCTGGAATTCCCTCACCCTTTTCCCTGAGGATTCCCCGGAATTCCCTCACCCTTTCCTCCAAGGATTCCCTGGAATTCCCTCACCCTTTTCCCCGAGGATTCCCCGGAATTCCCTCACCTTTTCCTCCAAGGATTCCCTGGAATTCCCTCACCCTTTTCCCCGAGAATTCCCTGGAATTCCCGCCCTCCCCCTCACCCTTTTCCCGGCGTTTTTTCCCTGCAGGACATCCGGAACACGGTGGGGAACATTCCCATGGAGTGGTACCAGGATTTCCCGCACATCGGCTACGACCTGGACGGGAAGAAGATCTACAAACCCCTGAGGAGCAAGGACGAGCTGGACCTGTTCCTGGAGAAGATGGAAAACCCGGAATACTGGTGAGGAATTCCTGGGAAAGGGCCTGGAAAAACCTTGGGATAACGGGAGGTGTCCCACGGGATGGGGATGAGCCTTAAAATCCCGAAGAATTTCGGGATTCTGTGGATGTGGTCGGCACGTGGGGTTTGTGTGGGCTTGGAGTTCCCACAGTTCCCGGAATTCAGGTTCTGGAGCCTTCCTGAGGTTTTCCAGGGTGATTCTGGATGTGTGGATTTGGGATCGGGCACGGAGCCTCGCTCCCTCCCATCCATCCTCAGCTGCATCCCGGGAATCCCTCTGCATCCCGGGAATCCCTCTGCTTCCTGGGGATCCTTCTACATCCCGGGAATCCCTCTGCTTCCTGGGGATCCTTCTACATCCCGGGAATCCCTCTGCTTCCTGGGGATCCTTCTACATCCCTGTCCTCATCCCAAAAATCTCTCTGCATCCCAGTCCCGTATCTCAGGATCCTGGTGTCCGTCCCTGTGTCCCACATCCCGGAGTCCATCCCGGAATTCCGATGCCCATATCTCAGTGTCCATCCTGGTGTCCATATCCCAGTGTCCATCCCAGTGTCCATCCCAGTGTCCATCCCGGGATTCCAGTGTCCATATCCCAGTGTCCATCCTGGTGTCCATCCCTATCCCACATCCTGGTGTCCATATCCCGGTGTCCATATCTCAGTGTCCATCCCTGTGTCCATCCCTGTGTCCATCCCAGTGTCCATCTCTGTGTCCATCCCAGTGTCCATCTCTGTGTCCATCCCAGTGTCCATCTCAAAATCCATCTCTGTGTCCATCCCAGTGTCCATCCCCGTGTCCCACATCCCTGTGTCCATCCCAGAATTCTGATGTCCATATCCCAGTGTCCATCCCAGTGTCCATCCCAGTGTCCATCCCAGAATTCTGATGTCCATATCCCAGTGTCCATCCTGGTGTCCATCCCTGTCCCACATCCTGGTGTCCATCCCAGTGTCCATCCTGGGGTTCCAATGCTCATATCCCGGTGTCCATCCCTGTCCCACATCCCAGTGTCCATCCCAGTTTCCATAACCCGGTGTCCCCCATCCCAGTGTCCATCCCAGTGTCCATCCCGGTGTCCATCCCTGTCCCACATCCCAGTGTCCATATCCTGGTGTCCACATCCCGGTGTCCTCCATGGCAGTGTCCATGCTGGTGTCCTCCGTGCCAGTGTCCATATCCCAGTGTCCATCCTGCTGTCCATTCCCATGTCCATCCTGGTGTCCATATCCCTGTGTCCATTCCGGTGTCCATCCTGGTGTCCATCCCGGTGTCCATCCTGGTGTCCATCCCGGTGTCCATCTCAGAGTCCATCTCTGTGTACATCCCAGTGTCCATCCCCGTGTCCCACATCCCTGCGTCCATCCTGGAATTCTGGTGTCCATATCCCAGTGTCCATCCCTGTCCCACATCCCGGTGTCCATCCCAGTGTCCATCCTGGGATTCCAATGCCCATATCCCAGTGTCCATCCTGCTGTCCATTCCCATGTCCATCCTGGTGTCCATATCCCTGTGTCCATCCCGGTTTCCATCCGGGTGTCCATTCCGGTGTCCATCCTGGTGTCCATATCTCAGTGTCCATCCCTGTGTCCATCCTGGTGTCCATCCCCGTGTCCCACATCCCTGTGTCCATCCTGGGATTCTGATGTCCATATCCCAGTGTCCATCCCGGTGTCCATCCTGGTGTCCATCCCAGTGTCCATCTTGGGATTCTGGTGTCCATATCTCTGTGTCCATCCCTGTGTCCCACATCCTGGTGTCCATGTCCCAGTGTCCATCCTGGTGTCCCCCATGGGGGTGTCCACCCCAGTGTCCATCCCAGAATTCTGATGTCCATATGCTGATGTCCATCCCGGTGTCCATCCTTGTCCCACCTCCCAGTGTCCATCCTGGGACTCTGATGCCCACACCCCAGTGTCCGTATCGTGGTGTCCATCCTGGTGTCCATGTCCCCGTGTCCATCCCCATGTGCCACATCCCTGTCCCCCATCCCAGTGTCCCTGTGCCGATGTCCCCCGCATCCCGGTGTCCCCCGCGAGTCCATCTGTCCGTGTGTCCATCCGTCCATGTGTCCGTGTGTCCATCCGTGTGCAGGCGCACGGTGCAGGACTGTCAGACGGGGGCGGAGGTGTCTCTGCATCCGTGTGTCCATCCGTGTGTCCATCCGTGTGTCCGTGTGTCCATCTGTCCGTCTGTCTGTCCCAGGCGCACGGTGCAGGACCGTCAGATGGGCATGGAGCTGTGTCTGTGTCCGTGTGTCCGTCCATGTGTCCATATGTCCGTCTGTCTGTCCCAGGCGCACGGTGCAGGACCCTCAGACGGGGGCCGAGCTGTGTCTGTGTCCGTGTGTGTCCGTGTGTCCATCCCTGTGTCCGTCTGTCTGTCCCAGGCGCACGGTGCAGGACCCTCAGATGGGCGCGGAGCTGTGTCTGTCCGTGTGTCCATGTGTCCGTCTGTCTGTCCCAGGCGCACGGTGCAGGACCGTCAGACGGGCGCGGAGCTGTGTCTGTGTCCGTGTGTCCGTGTGTCCGTCCATCTGTCCGTCTGTCTGCCCCAGGCGCACGGTGCAGGACCGTCAGACGGGCGCGGAGCTGTGTGTGTGTCTGTGTGTGTCCATGTGTCTGTCCATGTGTCCATGTGTCCGTCTGTCTGTCCCAGGCGCACGGTGCAGGACCCTCAGACGGGCGTGGAGCTGTGTCTGTGTCCGTGTGTCCATCCATGTGTCCATGTGTCCGTCTGTCTGTCCCAGGCGCACGGTGCAGGACCCTCAGACGGGGACGGAGCTGTGTCCGTGTGTCCGTCCATGTGTCCATGTGTCCGTCTGTCTGTCCCAGGCGCACGGTGCAGGACCCTCAGACGGGGGCCGAGCTGTGTCTGTGTCCGTGTGTCCTCCATGTGTCCATGTGTCCGTCTGTCTGTCCCAGGCGCACGGTGCAGGACCCTCAGACGGGCGCGGAGCTGTGTCCGTGTGTCCGTCCATGTGTCCATGTGTCCGTCTGTCTGTCGCAGGCGCACGGTGCAGGACCCTCAGACGGGCGCGGAGCTGTGTCTGTGTCCGTGTGTGTCCGTGTGTCCATCCATGTGTCCGTGTGTCCATCCATGTGTCCGTGTGTCCATCCATGTGTCCGTCTGTCTGTCGCAGGCGCACGGTGCAGGACCCTCAGACGGGCGCGGAGCTGCGTCTGTCGGAGGAGCAGCTGGAGCTGGTGCAGCGCCTGCAGCGGGGGCACTTTGGGGACGTCAACTTCGACCCCTACGAGGTGGGGCGGCCTCGCCCACGCCGGGAATGTGGGATTGGAACGGGAGGGAGCAGGGGCGGGATTCCCGAAGGGAATGGGGCGGGATTCCTGCCCAGAGTGCCTGTGGGGAGGCCCCGGGGCTGGAATTCCCACCGGGAATGTGGGAGGTGAGGCCCCAGGGATGGAATTCCCATTGGGAATGCCCAAGGGGAGGCCCCAGGGATGGAATTCCCACTAGGAATGCTGAAAGGGGAGGCCCCAGGGCTGGAATTCCCATTGGGAATGTGGGAGGTGAGGCCACAGGGATGGAATTCCCACTGGGAATGCTGAAAGGGGAGGCCCCAGGGCTGGAATTCCCATTGGGAATGTGGGAGGGGAGGCCCTGGGCATGGAATTCCCACCAGGAATGCCGAGAGGGGAGGCCCCAGGGCTGGAATTCCCATTGGGAATGTGGGAGGGGAGGCCCCAGGGCTCCTGGGAATTCCCATTGGGAATGTGGGAGGGGAGGCCCCATTGATGGAATTCCCATTGGGAATGTGGGAGGGGAGGCCCCAGGGATGGAATTCCCACCAGGAATGCCGAGAGGGGAGGCCCCAAGGGCGGAATTCCCACTGGGAATGCTGAAAGGGGAGGCCCCAGGGCTCCTGGGAATTCCCATTGGGAATGTGGGAGGTGAGGCCCCAGGGCTGGAATTCCCATTGGGAATGTGGGAGGTGAGGCCCCAGGGCTGGAATTCCCATTGGGAATGTGGGAGGTGAGGCCCCAGGGCTGGAATTCCCATTGGGAATGTGGGAGGTGAGGCCACAGGGATGGAATTCCCATTGGGAATGTGGGAGGTGAGGCCCCAGGGCTGGAATTCCCATTGGGAATGTGGGAGGTGAGGCCACAGGGATGGAATTCCCAAAGGGAATGTGGGAGGTGAGGCCCCAGGGCTGGAATTGCCATTGGGAATGTGGGAGGTGAGGCCCCAGGGATGGAATTCCCATTGGGAATGTGGGAGGTGAGGCCGCAGGGCTGGAATTCCCATTGGGAATGTGGGAGGGGAGGCCCCAGGGCTCCTGGGAATTCCCATTGGGAATGTGGGAGGGGAGGCCCCATTGATGGAATTCCCATTGGGAATGTGGGAGGTGAGGCCCCAGGTCTGGAATTCCCATTGGGAATGTGGGAGGGGAGGCCCCAGGGCTCCTGGGAATTCCCGCCGGGAATGCCCGAGGGGGAGGCCCCATTGCTGGAATTCCCGCCGGGAATGCGGGCTGGGCACTGAGCGTTCCCGTTTTCCCAGCCATCCGTGGATTTCTTCACCCACGAGGTGCGGATCCACCCGGTGACCAACCGGCCCGCGGACAAACGGAGCTTCATCCCCTCCCTGGTGGAGAAGGAGAAGGTGGGAGAGAGGCCGGAATTCCGGGCGGAGATCCCGGTGGGGTCAGGAGGGTGGGAAGATCCCGGTGGGATTGGGAAGGTGGAAAAGCTCCAGTGGGATCAGGAGACCGGGAGGATCCTGGTGGGATGAGGAGGGTGGAAAAGATGAGGAGAAGGGAAAGATCCTGGTGGGATCAGGGGATTGGGAAGATCCAGGTGGGATCAGGAGGGTGGAAAAGCTGAAGAGGATGGAAAGATCCCAATGGGATGAGAAGATTGGAAAGGTCCCAGTGGGATAAGGAGATTGGAAAAGCTGGAGTGTGGGAAGATCCTCATGGGATAGGGAGGTTGGAAAGATCCTGGTGGGATCAGGAGATTGGGAAGATGCTGGTGAGATGGGGAGGGTGGAAAAGACAAGGAGAAGGGAAAGATCCAGGTGGGATGGGGACAGTGGAAAAGTTAAGGAGAAGGGAAAGATCCAGACGGGATGGGGAGGATGGAAAGATCATGGTGGGATGAGAAGGATGGAAAAGGATGAAGAAGATGGAAAAATCCCAGTGGGATGAGGAGATTGGGAAGATCCCGGTGGGATGGGGAGGGTGGAAAGATCCTGGTTGGATGAAGAGGAGAAAAAGATCCTGGTGGGATGAGGAGATTGGAAAGATCCAGGTGGGATCAGGAGGGTGGAAAAGCTGAAGAGGATGGAAAGATCCCAGTGGGATGAGAAGATTGGAAAGATCCCAGTGGGATGAGGAGATTGGAAAAGCTGGAGTGTGGGAATATCCAGGTGGGATGAGACAGTTGGAAAGGTCCTGGTGGGATCGGGAGATTGGGAAGATCACGGTGGGATGGGGAGGATGGAAAGATCATGGTGGGATGAGAAGGGGGGAAAAGGATGAAGAGGATGGAAAAATCCCAGTGGGATGAGGAGATTGGAAAGATCCCACTGGGATGAGGAGGATGGAGAAGCTCCAGTGGGATCAGGAGACTGGAAGGATCCTGGTGGGATGGGGAAGGTGGAAAGATCCTGGTGGGATGGGGACAGTGGAAAAGTTAAGGAGAAGGGAAAGATCCTGGTGGGATCAGGAGGATGGAAAGATCCGGACAGGGTGGGGAGGATGGAAAGATCATGGTGGGATGAGAAGGATGGAAAAGGATGAGGAGGATGGAAAGATCCCAGTGGGATGAGGAGATTGGGAAGATCCTGGTGAGATGGGGAGGGTGGAAAGATCCTGGTTGGATGAAGAGGAGAAAAAGATCCTGGTGGGATGAGGAGATTGGAAAGATCCAGGTGGGATCAGGAGGGTGGAAAAGCTGAAGAGGATGGAAAGATCCCAGTGGGATGAGAAGATTGGAAAGATCCCAGTGGGATGAGCAGATTGGAAAAGCTGGGAGTGTGGGAAGATCCTCATGGGATAGGGAGGTTGGAAAGATCCTGGTGGGATCAGGAGATTGGGAAGATCCAGGTGGGATCGGGAGATTGGGAAGATCACGGTGGGATGGGGAGGACGGAAAGATCATGGTGGGATGAGAAGGGGGGAAAAGGATGAAGAGGATGGAAAAATTCCAAGGGGATGAGGAGATTGGAAAGATCCCACTGGGATGAGGAGGATGGAGAAGCTCCAGTGGGATCAGGAGACTGGAAGGATCCTGGTGGGATGGGGAAGGTGGAAAGATCCTGGTGGGATGGGGACAGTGGAAAAGTTAAGGAGAAGGGAAAGATCCTGGTGGGATCAGGAGGTTGGGAAGATCCTGGTGGGATGGGGAGGATGGAAAGATCCTGGTGAGATGAGAAGGGGGGAAAAGGATGAAGAGGATGGAAAGATCCCAGTGGGATGAGGAGATTGGAAAGATCCCACTGGGATGGGGAGGATGGAAAAGTTAAGGAGAGTGGAAAGATCCAGGTGAGATGAAGAGGTTGGAGAAGTCCTGGTGGGATGGGGAGATCGGAAAGATCTGGATGGGATGGGGAAATTGGGAAGATCCTGGTGGGATGAGGAGAGCGGAAAAGCTGAGGAGATGGGGAAGATACTATTGGATTGAGGAGGGTGTAAAGATCTCAGTGGGATGAGGTGGGAGGAAAGATCCAGGTGGGATGGGGAGGATGGAAAAGCCCTGGTGGGATCAGGAGATTGGAAAAAAAACCGAATGGGATGAGGAGGAGGGAAAAGCTGAGAAGGGCTGGAAGATCCCAATGGATTGGAAGACAGGAAACACCCAGATGGGATCAGGAGGATGGAAAGATCCAGATGGGATGAGGAGGATGGGAAGATCCAGATGGGATGAGGAGGATGGGAAGATCCTGATGGGATGAGGAGGATGGAAAGATCCAGATGGCATCGGGAGGATCCATGGAAAGCTGAGGAGGGTGGAAAAGCTCCAGTGGGATGAGATCAGAAAGATCCAGGTGGGATGGGGAGGATGGAAAGGTCCAGATGGGATGAGGAGATTGGGAAGATGCTGGTGGGATGGGGAAGATGGAAACATTCAGTTGGGATGAGGAGGATGGAAAGATGCAGGTGGGATCAGTAGGATCCGTGGAAAGCTGAGGAGGATCCAAGTGGGATGAGGAGGATGGAAAGATCCAGATGGGATCGGGAGGATCCGTGGAAAGCTGAGGAGGATCCAAGTGGGATGAGGAGATTGGAAAGATCCAGGTGGGATCAGGAGGATCCGTGGAAAGCTGAGGAGGCTGGAACAGCTCCATTGGGATGAGGAGGATAGAAAGGTCCAGATGGGATGAGAAGGTTGGAAAGATCCAGATGGGATCAGGAGGATCCGTGGGAAGCTGAGGAGGCTGGAACAGCTCCATTGGGATGAGGAGGACGGAAAACTGCTCCCGCCCCCTCCCAAATCCCGGGAATGCTGCGCAGGTCTCCAAGCTGGTGCACGCCATCAAGATGGGCTGGATCCAGCCGCGGAAGCCGCGGGAGAGCGGTCCCACCTTCTACGACCTGTGGGCGCGCGAGGACCCCAACTCGGTGCTGGGCCGGCACAAGATGCACGTGCCCGCGCCCAAAATGCCGCTGCCGGGACACGCCGAGTCCTACAACCCGCCCCCCCGAGTTCCTGCTCAGCCCCGAGGAGGTGGGAGCGCCGGGAATGCCGGAAAATGCCAGAAAATGCCGGGAATGCCGGGGGATCCCGCGGGGCCGCTCCGTGGTGGGGATTTGGGGGCATCGTATTGGGCTTGGAAGGGTTTTTCTTGGGAATTTGTGGAAAAATTGCTCGGTTTTGGGAATCGTCGCTGCCCCATGGGGTGGGGTCAGCTCGGAATTCCCACCCGGAGCATTCCAGGATCCCGTGGAATGGATGGAGTTTTTTGCATGATGTTCCATCCCTGGGGTGGCTCAGGGATGAGTTCTGGGAATCGTCGCTGCCCCATGGGGTGGGGTCAGCTCGGAATTCCCACCCGGAGCATTCCCGGATCCCGTGGAATGGAGGGAGTTTTTCCAGGGAATTTTTTGTGGGATGTTCCATCCCCGGAGTTGCTCAGGGATGAGTTCTGGGAATTGTCGCTGCCCTTGGAGTGGGATCAGCTCGGAATTCCCACCCGGAGCATTCCAGGATCCCGTGGAATGGAGGGAGATTTGGGGTCACTCCCCAGGGATTGGGATTGTCCCCGGATAACTGGGAGAGGCTCTGGAGTGGGATTTGGATCCAGAGGGGATGGATGGGGGGAAAACGGGCAGGGAAATCCCAATGGGAAAAGCTCCAGTGGGATGAGGAGGGAGAGATCCCAATGGCATCAGGGGGCTGGAAAATCCTGGCCAAGGAGCGGCCACTGGGAGCGACCCTGACCCTTGGGAATGACTCTTCCCCAGCCCAGGGCATCCCATGCCATTCCCATTCCTCTTCCCATCATCCCATTCCCGTTATCCCATTCCCCATTTCCCATTCCCAATCCCTTCCCCATTCCCATTATTCTATTCCCCATTCCCCATTCCCCATCCCCATTCCCATTCCCCATTCCCATTATCCCATTCCCATTCCCATTCCCCATTATCCCATTCCCCATTCCCCATTCCCCATTCCCATTCCCCATTCCCATTCCCCATCCCCATTATCCCATTCCCATTCCCCATCCCCATTATCCCATTCCCATTCCCCATTCCCATTATCCCATTCCCCATTCCCCCATTATCCCATTTTTCCCATTCCCCACACCCCCACGCTCCCCACCGTGGTTCCCTTTCTCTCCCGGCATTCCTGCAGGAGCTGGCCTGGGATCCCCATCCTGTGATCCCCATCCTTGGGAACGGCTTCTCGTGACCCCTTCCATTCCATCCCCATTATCCCATCCCCATTCCCCATTATCCTCTTTTTCCCATCCCCACGATCCCGTTATCCCGTTTTTTCCCGTTCCCGCTATCCCGTTATCCCATTGTTGTTGTTATCCCGGCAGGAGCTGGCCTGGCAGCAGCAGGAGCCGTCGGAGCGGCGCCTGAACTTTGTCCCGCGGCGCTTCCCATTCCCCGTTTCCCATTCCCAATCCCATTCCCATTCCCCATTCCCCATTCCCCATTGTTTCCCATTCCCATCCCCATCCCCATCATCCCAATCCCCACGATCCCACCATCATTCCCACATTCCCGTTGTTGTTTTCCCGGCAGGAGCTGGCCGGGCAGCAGCAGGAGCCGTCGGAGCGGCGCCTGAACTTTGTCCCGCGGCGCTTCCCATTCCCCATTCCCCGTTTCCCATTCCCATCCCCATTATCATTATCCCATCCCCATCCCCATCATCCCAATCCCCACGATCCCACCATCATTCCCACATTCCCGTTGTTGTTGTTATCCCACCAGGAGCTGGCCTGGCAGCAGCAGGAGCCATCGGAGCGGCTCTGGCCTTCCTCCCACGGCACTTCCCATTCCCCATTCCCCATTGTTTCCCATTCCCATCCCCATTATCCCAATCCCCACGATCCCACCATCATTCCGACATTCCCGTTGCTGTTGTTATCCCGGCAGGAGCTGGCCTGGCAGCAGCAGGAGCCGTCGGAGCGGCGCCTGAACTTTGTCCCGCGGCGCTTCCCTTTCCCCATTCCCCATTCCCCATTCCCCATTGTTTCCCATTCCCATCCCCATTATCATTATCCCAATCCCCATTCCCTGTTTCCCATTCCCAATCCCATCCCCATTCCCATTATCCCATTGTTTCCCATTCCCATCCCCATTATCCCAATCCCCATTATCCCATTGATCCCACATTCCCATTGTTGTTTTCCTGCCAGGACCTGGCCTGGCAGCAGCAGGAGCTGTCGGAGCGGCGCCTGAGCTTCGTCCTGCGGCGCTTCCCATTCCCCATTCCCCATTGTTTCCCATTCCCATCCCCATTATCATCATCCCAATCCCCATTATCCCAATCCCCACTATCCCACCATCATTCCCACATTCCCGTTGTTGTTGTTGTTATTATCCCACCAGGAGTTGGCCTGGCAGCAGCAGGAGCCGTCGGAGCGGTGCCTGGCCTTCTTCCCACGGCACTTCCCATTCCCCATTGTTTCCCATTCCCATCCCCATCATCCCAATCCCCACTCTCCCACCATCATTCCCACATTCCCGTTGTTGTTGTTATCCCGGCAGGAGCTGGCCTGGCAGCAGCAGGAGCCGTCGGAGCGGCGCCTGGCCTTCCTCCCGCGGGCCTTCCCATTCCCCATTCCCCGTTCCCCATTGTTTCCCATTCTCATCCCCATTATCATTATCCCATTCCCATCCCCATCATCCCAATCCCCACTATCCCACCATCATTCCCACATTCCCGTTGTTGTTGTTGTTATCCCAGCAGGAGCTGGCTTGGCAGCAGCAGGAGCCGTCGGAGCGGCGCCTGAGCTTCGTCCCACAGCGCTTCCCGTTCCCCATTCCCATTCCCCATTCCCATTCCCCATTCCCATTCCCCATTCCCCATTCCCATTCCCATTCCCCATTGTTTCCCATTCCCATCCCCATTATCATTATCCCAATCCCCATTCCCTGTTTCCCATTCCCAATCCCATCCCCATTCCCCATTCCCCATTGTTTCCCATCCCCATTATCATTATCCCAATCCCCACGATCCCACCATCATTCCCACATTCCTGTTGTTGTTATCCCGTCAGGAGCTGGCCTGGCAGCAGCAGGAGCCGTCGGAGCGGCGCCTGAACTTTGTCCCGCGGCGCTTCCCGTTCCCCATTCCCCGTTTCCCATTCCCAATCCCATTCCCCATTCCCATTCCCCATTCCCATTCCCCATTCCCCATTCCCCATTGTTTCCCATCCCCGTTATCATCATCCCAATTCCCACTCTCCCACCATCATTCCCACATTCCCGTTGTTGTTGTTGTTATCCCGTCAGGAGCTGGCCTGGCAGCAGCAGGAGCCGTCGGAGCGGCGCCTGAGCTTCGTCCCGCGGCGCTTCCCATTCCCCATTCCCCGTTTCCCATTGTTTCCCATTCCCATCCCCATTATCATTATCCCATCCCCATTATCCCATTCCCATCCCCATTATCCCAATCCCCACTATCCCACCATCATTCCCACATTCCCGTTGCTGTTGTTATCCCACCAGGAGCTGGCCTGGCAGCAGCAGGAGCCGTCGGAGCGGCGCCTGAACTTTGTCCCGCGGCGCTTCCCTTTCCCCGTTTCCCATTCCCATCCCCATTATCATTATCCCAATCCCCATTATCCCAATCCCCACTCTCCCACCATCATTCCCACATTCCCGTTGTTGTTGTTGTTGTTATCCCGTCAGGAGCTGGCCTGGCAGCATCAGGAGCCGTCGGAGCGGCGCCTGAACTTTGTCCCGCGGCGCTTCCCATTCCCCATTCCCCATTGTTTCCCATTCCCATCCCCATCCCCATTATCCCAATCCCCACTATCCCACCATCATTCCGACATTCCCGCTGCTGTTGTTTTCCCGGCAGGAGCTGGCCTGGCAGCAGCAGGAGCCGTCGGAGCGGTGCCTGGCCTTCTTCCCACGGCACTTCCCATTCCCCATTCCCCATTGTTTCCCATTCCCATCCCCATTATCATCATCCCAATCCCCACTATCCCACCATCATTCCCACATTCCCGTTGTTGTTATTATCCCAGCAGGAGCTGGCCTGGCAGCAGCAGGAGCCGTCGGAGCGGTGCCTGGCCTTCTTCCCACGGCACTTCCCATGCCCCGTTTCCCATTGTTTCCCATCCCCATCCCCATTATCCCAATCCCCACTATCCCACCATCATTCCCACATTCCCGTTGCTGTTGTTATCCCACCAGGAGCTGGCCTGGCAGCAGCAGGAGCCGTCGGAGCGGCGCCTGGCCTTCCTCCCGCGGCGCTTCCCGAGCCTGCGCGCCGTGCCCGCCTACCCGCGCTTCATCCACGAGCGCTTCGAGCGCTGCCTCGACCTCTACCTCTGCCCCCGCCAGCGCAAAATGAGGGTGCGCACCCCTGACCCCACCAAAAAAAACCCGGGAATGTTGCGTCGGGAATGCCGGAATTCCCGGCCGGAGAGGGCCGGGAGCAGCTGGGATTGTTGCTGTGGTGTCCGTCCCGCAGGTCAACGTGGATCCCGAGGATCTCATCCCCAAACTGCCCCGGCCGAGGGATCTGCAGCCGTTCCCCACCACCCAGGCTCTGGTGAGGGATTTTTTTGGGATATTCCGGCTGGAATTTGGGGCACACCGGGATTTGGTGGGAATGGGAAGGGGGGAGTTGCCGGGAGAGACTGAGGGAACAGTGGGGGGATCATCCCAGAGAAAATTGGGATTGAGGGGATCCAGGGGGAGTTTGGGATCTGCCCTGAGGGAAAAAGGGATGGGGAAAGAGGGAATGTGGGCTCAAGTTGGGATTTTTGGGAAAATTCCCCGGAATTTGGGCAAACAGGGATTTGGTGGGTTCAGGGTTGGGATGGGAATGGGGGAGTTCCCGGGAGAGGCTGAGGGAGCTGTTGGGGATCATCCCAGAGAAAAGTGGGATTGAGGGGATCCAGGGGGATCCAGGGTGGGATCTGCTCCCAGGGAATGGGACAGGATCCAAGGAATGACCTCAGGTTGGGATTTTTGGGAAAATTCCCCACGAATTTGGTGGAATTTTGGGATTTGGGGTCCGGGAAGCAGGGCAGGGATGGAGATATGGATTCCTGGGAGAAGCTGGGAAAAGGGGCCAATCCCAGCTGGAATTCCTGCACGTCCTGGAAATGTTCCTGGGGATGGATCCCTGGAAAATGGGGCTGGGATTTTTCCCCCTTTCCTGGGATTTTTGGGAATGGCTCCGGAGAACCTCCTGGGAGAGGCTGAGGGAGCTGTTGGGGCTCATCCCAGAGAAAAGTGGGATTGAGGGGATCCAGGAGGATCCAGGGTGGGATCTGCTCCCAGGGAACATGGACAGGACCCGGGGAATGACCTCAGGTTGGGATTTTTGGGAATATTCCCCTGGGATTTGGGGCAAACAGGGATTTGGTGGGTTCATGGTTGGGATGGGAATGGGGGAATTCCCAGGAGGGGCTGAGGGATTTGTTGGGGCTCATCCCAGAGAAAAGTGGGATTGAGGGGATCCAGGGGCATCCAGGGCAGGATCTGCTCCAAGGGAATGGGACAGGACCCAGGGAATGGCCTCAGGTTGGGATTTTTGGGAATATTCCTCAGGAAAGGGTTGGAATCCCCATTCCCTGCAATTCCCGTCCCTGTGGATGTGGGATGGGGTGGCCTTGGCCGTGCTCCCTCCAGATCCCGAATTCCTCCTCCCCTCCCAAAATCCCAAATTCCTCCTCCCTTCCCGAGGATTCCAGAGCAGCTCCCGGAGGTTCCCAGGGAGCTCCTGGGATTTGGGATTCCCCCTCATTCCCCTTTTTTTTCCCAGATTTACCGCGGCCATTCCAGCCTGGTGCGGACCATCAGCGTCTCCCCCAGCGGGCAGTGGTTGGTGTCAGGTATGGATTTGCCCCTGGATTGGGAATTCCCAGGATAAATCCCATGGATCCACAGCCCAGATCCACCCGGAGCTGCTCCGGGGCCAGGGTTGGGATCGGGGCTTTTCCCACTGGAAAATCCCAACCTCGGCTGCAGGGGAGGATCCCAGGATTGGCCCAGCCCTGCGGTGCCTCCGGAAAACTCTGGAGCTTTTCCAGATGCTCTGGAGCCCCAGTCCCATTCGTTATCCCATTCCCAATCCCATTATCTCATTCCCATTATCCCATTCCCATTATCCCATTCCCATTATCCCAATATCCCATTCCTATTCTCAATCCTAATCCCATTCCCGTTATCCCATTCCCATCTCATTCCCGTTATCCCATTCCCACTATCCTATTCCCATCGCCACTCCCGGGAATTCCATCCCCATTCCCATTATGCCATCCCCATTATCCTAATGTCTCATTCCTAATCCCATTGCCCTTATCCCATTATCCTATCCCCATTATCCCATTGTCCCATTCCCATTATCCTATCCCGTTATCCCATCATCCCATTTCATCCCCATTATCCCATTCCCATTATCCCATTATCTCCTTACCCCCGTTGTTGCCCCGTTGTTACCCCCGTTGTTACCCCCGTTGTTTCCCCGTTGTTTCCCCGTTGTTACCCCGTTGTTACCCCGTTGTTACCCCGTTGTTTCCCCGTTGTTTCCCCGTTGTTTCCCCGTTGTTACCCCATTGTTACCCCGTTGTTACCCCGTTGTTTCCCCGTTGTTTCCCCGTTGTTTCCCCGTTGTTACCCCATTGTTACCCCGTTGTTACCCCGTTGTTTCCCCGTTGTTTCCCCGTTGTTACCCCGTTGTTACCCCGTTGTTTCCCCGTTGTTTCCCCGTTGTTACCCCGTTGTTACCCCGTTGTTACCCTGTTGTTACCCCCGTTGTTACCCCATTGTTTCCCCGTTGTTTCCCCGTTGTTACCCCATTGTTTCCCCGTTGTTACCCTGTTGTTACCCCCGTTGTTACCCCGTTGTTACCCCCGTTGTTACCCTCTTGTTTCCCCGTTGTTTCCCCGTTGTTACCCCCGTTGTTTCCGTTGTTTCCCTGATCCCCGTTGTTACCCCCGTTGTTACCCCATTGTTACCCCGTTGTTACCCCGTTGTTTCCCCGTTGTTTCCCCGTTGTTACCCCGTTGTTTCCCCGTTGTTTCCCCGTTGTTACCCCCGTTGTTACCCCATTGTTACCCCGTTGTTTCCCCGTTGTTTCCCCGTTGTTACCCCGTTGTTTCCCCGTTGTTACCCCGTTGTTACCCCGTTGTTATCCCGTTGTTACCCCGTTGTTACCCCGTTGTTACCCCGTTGTTTCCCCGTTGTTACCCCGTTGTTACCCCCGTTGTTACCCCGTTGTTACCCTGTTGTTACCCCCGTTGTTACCCCATTGTTTCCCCGTTGTTACCCCATTGTTTCCCCGTTGTTACCCCGTTGTTACCCCGTTGTTTCCCCGTTGTTACCCCGTTGTTACCCCCGTTGTTACCCCGTTGTTACCCTGTTGTTACCCCCGTTGTTACCCCATTGTTTCCCCGTTGTTACCCCGTTGTTACCCTGTTGTTTCCCCGTTGTTACCCCATTGTTTCCCCGTTGTTACCCTGTTGTTACCCCGTTGTTACCCTCTTGTTTCCCCGTTGTTTCCCCGTTGTTACCCCGTTGTTTCCGTTGTTTCCCTGATCCCCGTTGTTACCCCCGTTGTTACCCCATTGTTACCCCGTTGTTACCTCGTTGTTTTCCCGTTGTTTCCCCGTTGTTTCCCCGTTGTTACCCCGTTGTTACCCCGTTGTTATCCCGTTGTTACCCCGTTGTTACCCCGTTGTTACCCCGTTGTTTCCCCGTTGTTACCCCGTTGTTACCCCATTGTTACCCCGTTGTTACCCCGTTGTTTTCCCGTTGTTTCCCCGTTGTTTCCCCGTTGTTACCCCGTTGTTACCCCGTTGTTATCCCGTTGTTACCCCGTTGTTACCCCGTTGTTACCCCGTTGTTTCCCCGTTGTTACCCCGTTGTTACCCCGTTGTTACCCCGTTGTTACCCTGTTGTTACCCCCGTTGTTACCCCATTGTTTCCCCGTTGTTACCCCCGTTGTTACCCTGTTGTTTCCCCGTTGTTACCCCATTGTTTCCCCGTTGTTACCCTGTTGTTACCCCGTTGTTACCCTCTTGTTTCCCCGTTGTTTCCCCGTTGTTCCCCCCGTTGTTTCCGTTGTTTCCCTGATCCCCGTTGTTACCCCGTTGTTACCCCATTGTTACCCCGTTGTTACCCCGTTGTTTTCCCGTTGTTTCCCCGTTGTTTCCCCGTTGTTACCCCCGTTGTTTCCCCATTGTTCCCCCCGTTGTTTCCCCGTTGTTATCCCGTTGTTTCCCCGTTGTTACCCCGTTGTTTCCCCGTTGTTACCCCCGTTGTTACCCCGTTGTTACCCCGTTGTTTCCCCATTGTTACCCCCGTTGTTACCCCGTTGTTACCCCGTTGTTACCCCGTTGTTACCCTGTTGTTACCCCGTTGTTTCCCCGTTGTTAGCCCGTTGTTTCCCCGTTGTTACCCCGTTGTTACCCCGTTGTTGTCCCGCACAGGCTCGGATGACGGCACGGTGCGTTTCTGGGAGGTGAGCTCTGCGCGCTGCCTGCGCACGCTGCCCGTCGGATCCGTGGTCAAGAGCGTGGCCTGGAACCCCAACCCCTCCATCTGCCTGGTGGCCGTGGCCGTGTGAGTGCCCCGGCAGCATTCCCACATTCCCGCATTCCCAAATTTCCCTGGGATCATTCCCTGGAACCCCAACCCCTCCATCTGCCTCGTGGCCGTGGCCGTGTGAGCGCCCCGGGAGCATTTCCACATTCCCACATTCCCAAATTTCCCTGGAACCCCAGCCCCTCCATCTGCCTGGTGGCCATGGCCATGTGAGCGCCCCGGGAGCATTCCCAGATTCCCAAATTTCCCTGGGATCGTTCCCTGGAACCCCAACCCCTCCATCTGCCTGGTGGCCGTGGCCATGTGAGTGTCCTGGAACATTCCCACATTCCCAGATTTCCCTGGGAGCATTCCCACATTCCCAGATTTCCCTGGGAGCATTCCCACATTCCCAGATTTCCCTGGGAGCATTCCCACATTCCCAGATTTCCCTGGAACATTCCCAACCCCTCCATCTGCCTGGTGGCCGTGGCCGTGTGAGTGCCCTGCGACATTCCCACATTCCCAAATTTCCCTGGGATCATTCCCTGGAACCCCAACCCCTCCAAATGCCTGGTGGCCGTGGCCGTGTGAGCGCCCCGGGACATTCCCACATTCCCAGATTCCCAGATTTCCCTGGGATCATTCCCACATTCCCAGATTTCCCTGGAACCCCAACCCCTCCATCTGCCTCGTGGCCGTGGCCGTGTGAGCGCCCCGGGAACATTCCCAGGGATTCCCAGATTCCCCTGGTCCCAGGGGATTCCCTGAGCCCAGACTGCCCTGATCCCGTGTTTCCCATTCCAGGGACGAGCAGCTGCTCCTGGGCAGAATTCCCTGATCCCAGAGGATTCCCCCTGATCCCAGATTTCCCCCTGATCCCAGGTTTCCCATTCCCCAGGGATGGGCAGGTGCTCCTGGGGAGGGTTCCCTGATCCCAGAGGGTTCCCCCTGATCCCAGAGGGTTCCCTGATCCCATAGAATTCCCTGATCCCGTGTTCCCCATTTCCAGGGATGAGCAGGTGCTCCTGGGGAGGGTTCCCTGACCCCAGAGGGTTCCCTGATCCCAGAGGGTTCCCTGATCCCAGAGGGTTCTCTGACCCCAGAGGATTCCCTGATCCCGAGTTTCCCCTTCCCCAGGGACGAGCAGCTGCTCCTGGCAGGGAATTCCCTGATCCCAGAGGGTTCCCCCTGATCCCAGATTTCCCCCTGATCCCAGGTTTCCCATTCCCCGGGGATGAGCAGGTGCTCCTGGGGAGGGTTCCCTGATTCCAGAGGGTTCCCTGATCCCATGGGATTCCCTAATTCCGAGTTTCCCCTTCCACAGGGATGAGCAGGTGCTCCTGGGGAGGGTTCCCTGATCCCATAGGGTTCCCTGATCCCATGGGATTCCCTGATCCCGTGTTCCCCATTTCCCAGGGACGAGCAGGTGCTCCTGGGCAGGGTTCCCTGATCCCAGGGGGTTCCCCCTGATCCCATAGGATTCCCTGACCCCAGAGGATTCCCTGATCCCGAGTTTCCCATTCCCCAGGGACGAGCAGGTGTTCCTGGGGAGGGTTCCCTGATCCCAGAGGGTTCCCTGATCCCAGAGGGTTCCCTGATCCCATGGGATTCCCTAATCCCGAGTTTCCCCTTCCACAGGGATGAGCAGGTGCTCCTGGGCAGGGTTCCCTGATCCCAGGGGGTTCCCCCTGATCCCAGAGGGTTCCCTGATCCCATAGAATTCCCTGATCTCATGTTCCCCATTTCCAGGGACGAGCAGGTGCTCCTGGGGAGGGTTCCCTGATCCCAGATTTCCCCTGATCCCATAGAATTCCCTGATCCCAGATTTCCCCCTGATCCCGTGTTCCCCATTTCCCAGGGACGAGCAGGTGCTGCTGGTGAACCCGGGCCTGGGGGACCGGCTGCTGGTGTCGGGCACGGACCAGCTCCTGGACTCGTGGCAGGCTCCGGAGGAGGAGCGGCCGCAGCCGGTGCGCTGGGAGCCGGCCGGCGCCGAGGAGCGCGCCAGGGGCGTCCGCCTGGCGGTGCAGCACGGCAAGGTGGGAGCCGCCTTCCCAGGATTTGGGTGCGATCCGCATTCCCGGGCTACGGCTGGGATCGGCATTCCCGGGGTACGGGTGGGATCGGCATTCCCGGGCTACGGCTGGGATCGGCATTCCTGGGATCTGGGTGGCATCAGTGTTCTTGGGATCTGGATGGGATCGGCATTGCTGGGATCCCGCTGCGACCGGCATTGCCAGGATCTGGGTGGGATCAGCATTCCCACGATCCGGGTGGGATTGGCATTTTTGGGATCAGCATTCCCAGGATTCGTGTGAGATCACCATTCCTGGGATCTGGGTGGGATCGGCATTTTCGGGATCCAGGTGGGATCGATGTTCTTGGGATCTGGCTGGGATCAGCATTCCTGGGATCTGGCTGGGATCAGCATTCCCAGGATCCAGATGGGATTGGCATTCCCGGGATTTGGGTGGGATCGGCATTCCCAGGATCTGGGTGGAATCAGCATTTTCGGGATCCAGGTGGGATCGATGTTCCTGGGATCTGGCTGGGCTTGGCATTCCCGGGATCTGGCTGGGATCAGCATTCCCGGGATCTGGGTGGGATCGGCGTTCCCAGGATCTGGCTGGAATCAGCATTTTCGGGATCCAGGTGGGATCGATGTTCTTGGGATCTGGCCAGGATCAGCATTCCTGGGATTTGGGTGCGATCAGCATTCCCAGGGTGCAGGTGGGATCAGCATTCCTGGGATCTGGGTGGCATCGGTGTTCTTGGGATCTGGGTGGGATCGGCATTGCCGGGATCCCGCTGCGACCGGCATTGCCAGGATCTGGGTGGGATCAGCATTCCCACGATCCGGGTGGGATTGGCATTTTTGGGATCAGCATTCCCAGGATTCGGGTGAGATCACCATTCCTGGGATCTGGGTGGGATCGGCATTTTCGGGATCCAGGTGGGATCGATGTTCTTGGGATCTGGCTGGGATCAGCATTCCCAGGATCCAGATGGGATCGGCATTCCCAGGATCTGGGTGGAATCAGCATTTTCGGGATCCAGGTGGGATCGATGTTCTTGGGATCTGGCTGGGCTTGGCATTCCTGGGATCTGGCTGGGATCAGCATTCCCGGGATTTGGGTGGGATCGGCATTCCCGGGATCTGGGTGGGATCGGCATTCCAAGGATGCAGGTAGGATCGGCATTCCTGGGATCTGGGTGTGATCAGCATTCCCAGGATTTGGGTGGGATCGGCATTCCCACGATCTGGGTGGGATCGGCATTCCCAGGATCTGGGTAGGATCGGCATTCCAAGGATGCAGGTAGGATGGGCATTCCCGGGATCTGGGTGTGATCAGCATTCCTGGGATTTGGGTGGGATCGGCATTCCCGGGATCTGGGTGGGATCGGCATTCCCACGATCTGGGTGGGATTGGCATTCCCAGGATGCAGGTAGGATCGGCATTCCTGGGATCTGGCTGGGATCAGCATTCCCGGGATTTGGGTGGGATCAGCATTCCCGGGATCTGGGTGGGATCGGCATTCCCGGGATGCAGGTAGGATCAGCATTCCCAGGCTTTGGGTGGGATCGGCATTCCCGGGATCTGGGTAGGATCGGCATTCCCAGGCTTTGGGTGGGATCAGCATTCCCGGGATCTGGGTGGGATCAGCATTCCTGGGATCTGGGTAGGATTGGCATTCCCAGGCTTTGGGTGGGATTGGCATTCCTGGGATCTGGGTGGGATCAGCATTCCCGGGATCTGGGTAGGATCAGCATTCCCAGGCTTTGGGTGGGATTGGCATTCCTGGGATCTGGGTGGGATCGGCATTCCCAGGATGCAGGTAGGATCGGCATTTCTGGGATCTGGGTGGGATCAGCATTCCCGGGATTTGGGTGGGATCGGCATTCTCCTTCCATTCCCAGCTGGTGACGCAGGTGACGTGGCGTGGCCAAGGCTGTTCCTGGGCCTCCACGATGATCCAGAGGGTCGGGATTTTGGGATCTCACCCAGATCCCAATCCCATTCCCATTCCCACCCCGAGGACATCTGGGATGGTCCAGAGAGTCAGGATCTTGGGATCTCACCTGGATCCCATGCCCAGTCCTGTTCCAGACAGTGACGCAGGTGACACGGCACGGCAAGGGCGATTCCTGGGCCTTGCTGGTGACCCAGAGGGTTGGGATTTCGGGATCTGACCTGCACCCCATTCCTATTCCCAATCCCACCCCCACCCTGAGGAGCTCTGGGATGATGCAGAAGATCAGGATCTTGGGATCTCACCCAGATCCCATTCCCATTCCAGCCCGGTGACGCAGGTGGCGT
The DNA here is from genome assembly GCA_021963965.1 of Artemisiospiza belli. Lineage (NCBI taxonomy): Eukaryota > Metazoa > Chordata > Aves > Passeriformes > Passerellidae > Artemisiospiza > Artemisiospiza belli. Next base: position 43,302 of record JAKDEW010000669.1, on the reverse strand, counting down.
GGCACAGCCAGGGCAATTCCTAAGCCTCGGTGGTGATCCAGAAGATTGGGATCTCGGGATCTCACCTGGATCCCAATCCCAATCCCATTTCCACCCCAAGGAGCTCTGGGATGATCCAGAGGGTCGGGATTTTGGGATGTCACCCATATCCCATTCCCATTCCATTGCCAGCCCATGACGCAGGTGACATGGCACAGCCAGGGTCTCCATGGTGATCCAGAGGGTCGGGATTTCGGGATCTGACCCAAATCCTGTTCCCATTCCATTCCCAGCCAGTGACACAGATGATACGCCATGGCCAGGGCAATTCCTGTGCCCTCGTGGTGATCCAGAGGGTCGGGATTCTGGGATCTCACCTGGATCCCATTCCCGATCCCATTCCATTCCCAGCTGGTGAGGCAGGTGACGTGGAAGATTCCTGGGCCCTGATGTTGATCCACGGGGTCGGGATTTCAGGATCTGACCCAATTCCCATTCCCATTCCATTCCCAGCTGGTGAGGCAGGTGACATGGCACAGCCTCCATGGTGATCCAGGGGGTCGGGATTTCGGATCTGACCCAGACCCCGTTCCTGATCCCGTTCCTGATCCCATTCCATTCCATTCCCAGCTGGTGACGCAGGTGACGTGGCACAGCACGGGCGACTACTGGGCCCCGCTGTTGATCCGGAGGGTCGGGATTTCAGGATCTGACCCAATTCCCATTCCCAATCCTCCTCCCAATCCCATTTCCATTCCCAGCCGGTGACGCAGGTGACACACCTTAGCCAGGGTCTCCATGGTGATCCAGAGGGTCGGGATTTCGGGATCTCACCCGGATCCCATTCCTGATCCCATTTCCATTCCCAGCCGGTGACGCAGGTGACGTGGCACGGCACGGGCGACTACCGGGCGTCGGTGGTGATGCAGAGGGTCGGGATTTTGGGATCTCACCCGGATTTCCGTCTCAATCCCACCTTGAGGAGCTCAGGGATGATCCAGAGGGTCGGGATTTCGGGATCTCACCCGGATCCCAATCGCAATCCCATCCTGAGGAGCTCAGGGATGATCCTGAGGGTCAGGATTTCGGGATCTCACCTGGATCCCATTCCTGACCCCATTTCCGATCCCGTTCCCAGCCGGTGACGCAGGTGACGTGGCACGGCAAGGGTGACTACCGGGCGTCGGTGTTGATCCAGAGGGTCGGGATTTTGGGATCTCACCCGGATCCCAACCGCAATCCCATCCCGAGGAGCTCCGGGATGATTCAGAAGATCAGGATCTCACCTGCATCCCATTCCTTCCTCTTTCCCGTTCCCAGCCGGTGACGCAGGTGACGTGGCACGGCAAGGGCGACTACTGGGCGTCGGTGGTGCGGAACCCCGGCGGGCGGCAGGTGCTGATCCACCAGAGCAGCCGGCGCTGGAGCCAGGACCCGTTCCGGAGGAGCCCCGGCATGGTGCAGTGCGTGCGGTTCCACCCGCTCCGGCCCTACTTCCTGGTGGCCTCGCAGCGCTCCGTGCGCGTCTACAACCTGCTGCGCCAGGAGCTCACCAAGAAGCTGCAGAGCAACTGCCAGTGGATCTCCAGCATGGCCGTGCACCCCGGAGGTGCGGGATCCCCCCGGGAGTGAGGGGGTTGATTCCCGGTGGCAGTGAGGGGATCCCCGGCTGATCCCGGCCCTGTTCCGCAGGGGACAACGTGATCTGCGGCAGCTACGACAGCAAGCTGGCCTGGTTTGACCTGGACCTGTCCACGCGGCCCTACCGGCTGCTGAGGTCAGTCCTGGCATCCCTGCGTCCATCCCATTTTCCCAGTGTCGATTCCCATTCCCCGGGCTCTAATTCCCATTTTCCCCAGCGTTTTTCCCGTTGCTGACTCCTGGTGTCCTTTCCGGTGTCTGTCCTGGGCTCTGATTCCCGTTTTCCCACTGTTTTATCCTGTTGCTGATTCCTGTGTTTTCCCGGCTCTGATTCCCATTTTTCCCGGTGCTAATTCCCATTTTCCCCATTGTTTTTCCCATTGCTGATTCCCGTTTTCCCAGTGTCTATCCCGGTGTTTTTCCCAGTGTTTTTCCTGGCTCTAATTCCCGTTTTACCCGGTGTCTATCCCGGTGTTTTTCACGGTGCTGATTCCCGTTTTCCTGGTGCTGATTCCCGTTTTTCCTGGCGTTTATCCTGGCACTAATTCCCAGTTTTCCCGGTGTTCTATCCCTTTGCTGATTCCCATTTTTCCCAGCTCTGATTCCTGTTTATCCCAGTGTTTTTCCCGGTGCTGATTTCCATTTTTCCCATTGTTTTTCCCGTGTTCTGATTCCCGTTTTCCCTGTTGCATTCCTGGCTCTGATTCCCATTTTTCCCTGCTCTGATTCCCATTTTCCCTGTTGTTTTCCCAGCTCTGATTCCCGTTTTTCCCATTGCTAATTCCCATTTTCCCGTTGTTTTCCTGCTGCTGATTCCCGCGTTTCCCTGTTCTGATTCCCTTTTTTCACAGTTCTGATTCCCATTTTCCCGTTGTTTTTCCCAGCGGGAATTCCCATTTTCCCGTTGCTAATTCCCGTTCTTCCCGGTGTTTATCCCATTTCTGATTTCCATTTTTCCCATTGTTTTTCCCGTTATTTCCCCTGTTCTGATTCCCGTTTTCCCTGTTGCATTCCCGGCTCTGATTCCCATCTTTCCCTGCTCTGATTCCCATTTTCCCTGTTGTTTTCCCAGCTCTGATTCCTGTTTTTCCCATTGCTAATTCCCATTTTCCCGTTGTTTTTCCCAGCGGAAATTCCCATTTTTCCCGGTGCTAATTCCCGTTTTTCCTGGTGTTGATCCCATTTCTGATTTCCATTTTTCCCATTGTTTTTCCTGTTATTTTCCCTGTTCTGATTCCCGTTTTCCCTGTTGTTTTCCCAGCTCTGATTCCCATCTTTCCCTGCTCTGATTCCCATTTTCCCTGTTGTTTTCCCAGCTCTGATTCCCGTTTTTCCCATTGCTAATTCCCATTTTCCCGTTGTTTTCCTGCTGCTGATTCCCGCGTTTCCCTGTTCTGATTCCCTTTTTTCACAGTTCTGATTCCCATTTTCCCGTTGTTTTTCCCAGCGGGAATTCCCATTTTTCCCGGTGCTAATTCCCGTTCTTCCCGGTCTTTATCCCATTTCTGATTTCCATTTTTCCCATTGTTTTTCCCGTTATTTTCCCTGTTCTGATTCCCGTTTTCCCTGTTGTTTTCCCAGCTCTGATTCCCGCTTTTCCCATTGCTAATTCCCATTTTCCCGTCGTTTTCCTGCTGCTGATTCCCGCGTTTCCCTGTTCTGATTCCCGTTTTTCACAGTTCTGATTCCCATTTTCCTGTTGTTTTTCCCAGAGGGAATTCCCATTTTTCCCGTTGCTAATTCCCGTTCTTCCCGGTGTTTATCCCATTTCTGATTTCCATTTTTCCCATTGTTTTTCCCGTTATTTTCCCTGTTCTGATTCCCGTTTTCCCTGTTGCATTCCCGGCTCTGATTCCCATCTTTCCCTGTTCTGATTCCCATTTTCCCTGTTGTTTTCCCAGCTCTGATTCCCGTTTTTCCCATTGCTAATTCCCATTTTCCCGTTGTTTTTCCCAGCGGGAATTCCCATTTTTCCCGGTGCTAATTCCCGTTTTTCCCAGTGTTGATCCCATTTCTGATTTCCATTTTTCCCATTGTTTTTCCCATTATTTTCCCTGTTCTGATTCCCGTTTTCCCTGTTGTTTTCCCAGCTCTGATTCCCGCTTTTCCCATTGCTAATTCCCATTTTCCCGTCGTTTTCCTGCTGCTGATTCCCGCGTTTCCCTGTTCCGACTCCCGTTTTTCACAGTTCTGATTCCCATTTTCCCGTTGTTTTTCCCAGCGGGAATTCCCATTTTTCCCGGTGCTAATTCCCAGTGTTTTTCCCGTTGTTTTCCCCGTTGTGATTCCCACTTTTCCCTCTCCCCGGCAGGCTGATTCCCGTTTTTCCTGTTGTTTTCCCTGTTCTAATTCCCATTTTTCCCGGTGTTTTTCCTGTTGTTTTTCCCATTGTTCTCCCATTGCTGATTCTCGTTTTTCCCGGTGTTTTTCCCTGTTCCGATTCCCCTTTTCCCCATTGGTTTCCTGGCTCTGATTCCCATTTTCCCCGTTGTTTATCCCAGCTCTCATTCCCGTTTTTCCCGGTGTTTTCCCCAGCTCTAATTCCCGTTTTCCCCGGTGTTTTTCCCCGGTATTTTTCCTGGTGCTAATTCCCGTTTTTCCCGGTGCTAATTCCCATTTTTCCTGGTGTTTTTCCCGTTGTTTTCCCCGTTGTGATCCCCACTTTTCCCTCTCCCCGGCAGGCACCACGGCCGCGCCGTGCGCTCGGTGGCGTTCCACCGCCGCTACCCCCTGTTCGCCTCCGGCTCCGACGACGGCTCCGTCATCGTCTGCCACGGCATGGTCTACAAGTGCGGAACCGGCGCCGCATTCACGGGATTTGCTTGGGCGATCTGTGGGATTTGTCTGTGGGATTCACGGGAATTGCCACGGGATTTAATTAGGGGATTAATAGGAATTGTCTGTGGGATTCACTGGGAATTGTCGTGGGATTTACGGGATTTGTTTGTGGGATTTGTGGGATTTGTCTGTGGGATTCACCGGGAATTGTCACGGGATTTACGGGATTTGTTTGTGGGATTTGTGGGATTTGTCTGTGGGATTCACCGGGAATTGTCACGGGATTTAATTAGGAGATTTATAGGAATTGTTTGTGGGATTCACCGGGAATTTTCACGGGATTTAATTAGGGGATTTATAGGAATTGTCTGTGGGATTCACCGGGAATTGTCACGGGATTTAATTAGGGGATTTATAGGAATTGTTTGTGGGATTCACCGGGAATTGTCACGGGATTTAATTAGGGGATTTATAGGATTTGTCTGTGGGATTCACCGGGAATTGTCGTGGGATTTACGGGATTTGTCTGTGGGATTCACCGGGAATTGTCACAGGATTTGTGGGATTTGTTTGGGGGATTTGTGGGATTTGTCTGTGGGATTCACCGGGAATTGTCACGGGATTTAATTAGGGGATTTATAGGAATTGTCTGTGGGATTCACCGGGAATTGTTGTGGGATTTACGGGATTTGTCTGTGGGATTCACGGGAATTGTCACGGGATTTACGGGATTTGTTTGGGCGATTTGTGGGATTTGTCTGTGGGATTCACGGGAATTGTCACGGGATTTAATTAGGGGATTTATAGGATTTGTCTGTGGGATTCACCGGGAATTGTCATGGGATTTACGGGATTTGTTTGTGGGATTCACCGGGAATTGTTGTGGGATTTACGGGATTTGTCTGTGGGATTCACCGGGAATTGTCATGGGATTTAATTAGGGGATTTATAGGAATTGTCTGTGGGATTCACTGGGAATTGTCGTGGGATTTACGGGATTTGTCTGTGGGATTCACGGGAATTGTCATGGGATTTACGGGATTTGTCTGCGGGATTTGTGGGATTTGTCTGTGGGATTCACCGGGAATTGTCACGGGATTTAATTAGGGGATTTATAGGAATTGTCTGTGGGATTCACTGGGAATTTTCACGGGATTTAATTAGGGGATTTATAGGAATTGTCTGTGGGATTCACCGGGAATTGTTGTGGGATTTGTGGGATTTGTTTGCGGGATCTGTGGGATTTGTCTGTGGGATTCACCGGGAATTGTCACGGCATTTAATTAGGGGATTTATAGGATTTGTCTGTGGGATTCACCGGGAATTGTTGTGGGATTTACGGGATTTGTTTGTGGGATTCACCGGGAATTGTCACGGGATTTACGGGATTTGTTTGTGGGATTCACCGGGAATTGTCACGGGATTTAATTAGGGGATTTATAGGAATTGTCTGTGGGATTCACTGGGAATTGTCGTGGGATTTACGGGATTTGTTTGTGGGATTTGTGGGATTTGTCTGTGGGATTCACGGGAATTGTCACGGGATTTACGGGATTTGTTTGTGGGATTTGTGGGATTTGTCTGTGGGATTCACCGGGAATTGTCACGGGATTTAATTAGGGGATTTACGGGATTTGTTTGTGGGATTCACCGGGAAATGTCACGGGATTTAATTAGGGGATTTATAGGAATTGTCTGTGGGATTCACCGGGAATTGTCACAGGATTTACGGGATTTGTTTGGGGGATTTGTGGGATTTGTCTGTGGGATTCACCGGGAATTGTCACGGGATTTAATTAGGGGATTTATAGGAATTGTCTGTGGGATTCACCGGGAATTGTCATGGGATTTACGGGATTTGTCTGTGGGATTCACGGGAATTGTCATGGGATTTACGGGATTTGTTTGGGGGATTTGTGGGATTTGTTTGTGGAATTCACGGGAATTGTCACGGGATTTGTGGGATTTGTCTGTGGGATTCACCGGGAATTGTCACGGGATTTAATTAGGGGATTTATAGGAATTGTCTGTGGGATTCACCGGGAATTGTCGTGGGATTTACGGGATTTGTCTGTGGGATTCACGGGAATTGTCACAGGATTTACAGGATTTGTTTGGGGGATTTGTGGGATTTGTCTGTGGGATTCACCGGGAATTTTCACGGGATTTAATTAGGGGATTTATAGGAATTGTCTGTGGGATTCACCGGGAATTGTCATGGGATTTACGGGATTTGTCTGTGGGATTCACGGGAATTGTCATGGGATTTACGGGATTTGTTTGGGGGATTTGTGGGATTTGTTTGTGGGATTCACGGGAATTGTCACGGGATTTGTGGGATTTGTCTGTGGGATTCACCGGGATTTATTTTGGGGATTGATGGGAATTGTCTGTGGGATTTATGGGATTCACTTGTGGGATTCACCGGGAATTGTCATGGGATTTATGGGATTTATTTAGGGGAAATATGGGATTTATTTAGGGAATTTATGGGATTTATTTGTGGGATTTATGGATTGATTTATGGGATTTACTTAGGGGATTTTATTTATCAGATTTATGGATTTATTTATGGGATTTATGGATTTATTTGCGGGATTTATTTATGGGATTTGTGGGATTTATTTACGGGATTGATTTATGGGATTTATTTATGAGATTTGTAGGATTTATTTATGGGAATTTATGGGATCTATTTATGGGATTTATCTATGGGATTTATGGGATTGATTTATGGGATTGATGAATTTATTTATGGGATTTATGGGATTTATGGAATTTGTGGGATTTCCAGGATCAGATCCCTCTTTTTGGGCTCCTTGGGGTCCAGAGGTGTTTTTGGGGAGCTTTTGGGGAATCCTGGAATTATCTGGGATTGGCTCCTTCCCACTGGGATCCGGGGGTGGCAGCAGCAGTTCTGGGAGTCCCATAGTGGGCAAACCTATGGGAATTCCCATTCCCAATGTGAGAATTCCCATCCCCACTGCGAGAATTCCCATTCCCCCTCCCATCATTCCCATCCCCATTCCCGTCATTCCCATTCCGGTGTCAGAATTCCCGTTTCCATTGAGACAATTCCCATTCCCAGTGTCAGAATTCCCATTCCCAGTGTCAGAATTCCCGTTCCCATTGAGACAATTCCCATTCCCAGTGTCAGAATTCCCATTCCCAGTGTCAGAATTCCCGTTCCCATTGAGACAATTCCCATTCCCACTGTCAGAATTCCCATTCCCAGTGTCAGAATTCCCGTTCCCATTGAGACAATTCCCATTCCGGTGCCAGCATTCCCATTTTCCCCCTCGTTCCCTGTCCCTGTCGCAGTGACCTGCTGCAGAACGCGCTGCTGGTGCCGCTCAAGGTGCTCAAGGGCCACGCGCCCACCCTGGACCTCGGCGTGCTCGACGTCGCCTTCCACCCCCAGCAGCCCTGGATCTTCTCCTCGGGGGCCGACGGAACCGTCAGACTCTACACCTGATCCACTGGGATCCACTGGGACCCACTGGGATCCACCCAGATCCATGGGGTTCCAGTGGGGTCCACTGGGGATCCACCTGGATCCACCCCCAGCAGCCCTGGCTCTTCTCCTCCGGGGCCGACGGAACCGTCAGACTCCACACCTGATCCAATGGGATCCACTGGGATCCACTGGGATCCACCGGGATCCACCAGGATCCACCAAGATCCTCCAGGGTTCCAGCGAGATCCTCAGGGATCCACCTGCATCCAGCCCCAGCAGCCCTGGCTCTTCTCCTCCGGGGCCGACGGAACCGTCAGACTCTACACCTGATCCACCGGGATCCACTGGGATCCACTGGGACACACCGGGGTTCCAGTGGGTTCCACCTGGATCCACCCCCAGCAGCCCTGGATCTTCTCCTCGGGGGCCGACGGAACTGTCAGACTCCACACCTGATCCATCCACCCACTGGGATCCACTGGGACCCACTGGGATCCACCCAGATCCATGGGGTTCCAGTGGGGTCCACTGGGGATCCACCTGGATCCAGCCCCAGCAGCCCTGGATCTTCTCCTCCGGGGCCGACGGAACCGTCAGACTCCACACCTGATCCATCCACCCACTGGGATCCACTGGGACCCACTGGGATCCACCCAGATCCATGGGGTTCCAGTGGAGTCCACTGGGGATCCACCTGGATCCAGCCCCAGCAGCCCTGGCTCTTCTCCTCAGGAGCTGACAGTGCCCTGCGCCTCCCCCCCTGATCCAACGGGATCCACCTGGATCCGGGGGGGTCCTCAGGGATCCACCTGGGTTCCACGTGGGATCCACCTGGATCCAGCCCCAGCAGCCCTGGCTCTTCTCCTCGGGGGCCGACGGCACTGTGCGACTCCACACATGATGGATCCACTGGGATCCTTTGGGATCCACCGGGGTTCCAGTGAGATCCTCAGGGTTCCACCTGGATCCAGCCCCAGCAGCCCTGGCTCTTCTCCTCGGGAGCCGACAGTGCCCTGCGCCTCTACCCCTGATCCAGTGGGATCCACCTGGATCCGGGGGGGTCCTCAGGGATCCACCTGGGTTCCACCTGGGATCCACCTGGATCCAGCCCCAGCAGCCCTGGCTCTTCTCCTCGGGGGCCGACGGCACCGTGCGCCTCTCCCCCTGATCCACAGGGACCCAGTGGGATCCAGCTGGATCCAGAGGGATCCCCGGCTCTTCTCCAATGGCACCGTGTGCCTCCCCAGCCGACCTTCTTCCCACGGGGATCCACAGGGATCCGCTGCCTTTGGAACTCCCCGTGCTCAATTTTTGGACACAGTTCCAGGCTCCTCGTGTCCTCGGTTTCTCAGTGTCCGCGATATTCCCATCCCCACATCCCTCAGTGTCCCCAGCCCCATCCCCACCTTCCCCACTCTTTGGAATTCCCGTTCCCAGGGCTCAGTAAAGGCTTTTTTGGGATACAATTCCAGGCTCTTCATGTCCTAAATTCCCCAATATTCCCATCCCCACATCCCTCAGTGTCCCCACTCCCATCCCCACCTTCCCCACTCCTGACATTCCCGACAGGATCCACCGGGATCCGCCACCATTGGAATTCCCGTTCCCAGGGCTCAGTAAAGGCTTTTTTGGGATACAATTCGAGGCTCTTTTTGTCCTGAGTTCCCCAATATTCCCATTCCCACATCCCTCAGTGTCCCCAGCCCCATCCCCACCTTCCCCACTCTTTGGAATTCCCGTTCCCAGGGCTCAGTAAAGGCTTTCTTGGGATACAGTTCCAGGCTCTTCATGTCCTAAATTCCCCAATATTCCCATCCCCACATCCCTCAGTGTCCCCACTCCCATCCCCACCTTCCCCACTCTTTGGAATTCCCATTCCCAGCGCTCAGTAAAGGCTTTTTTGGGATACAATTCCAGGCTCTTTTTGTCCTGAGTTCCCCAATATTCCCATCCCCACATCCCTCAGTGTCCCCACTCCCATCCCCACCTTCCCCACTCCTGACATTCCCGACAGGATCCACCGGGATCGGCCACCATTGGAATTCCCGTTCCCAGGGCTCAGAAAAGGCTTTTTTGGGATACAATTCCAGGCTCTTTTTGTCCCGAGTTCCCCAATGTTCCCATTCCCACATCCCTCAGTGTCCCCATTCACATTCCAATTCCCACATTCCTGAGGATCCCAATCCCACCCCCACATTCCCTACTTGTAGGGATCCACCAGGATCAGAATTCCCAGGGCTCATGGGAGGATTTTTTGGGATACAATTCCGGGATCTTCATGCCCTGAATTCCCCAACGTTCCCATTCCCTCATCCCCTGGGTGTGCCCCAGTCCCACCCCCACATTCCCCACACCACAGAAATCCAATGGGATCCACTGGGATCCACCTGGATCTGCCACAGTTGGAATTCCTAGCACTCAATAAAGGATTTTTTGGGACACAATTCCAGGATCTTCGTGTCCCGAATTCCCCAAGATTCCCATTCCCACACCCCTCAATATTCCCATCCCAATATCCCAATTCCCACAATCCCGAGGATCCCCACGCCAATCCCACCCCCACATTCCCTGCACGTAGGGATCCACTGGGATCAGAATTCCCAGGGCTCATGGGAGGATTTTTTGGGATACAATTCCAGACTCTTTGTGTCCTGAATTCCCCAATATTCCCATTCCCACATCCCTCAATATTCCCATACGAACCTTCCCCACACCTGACATTCCCAACAGGATCCACCAGGATTCGCCACCATTGGAATTCCCATTCCCAGGGCTCAGAAAAGGATTTTTTGGGATACAATTCCAGACTCTTTGTGTCCTGAATTCCCCAATATTCCCATTCCCACATCCCTCAATATTCCCATCCCCACCTTCCCCACACCTGACATTCCCAACAGGATCCACCAGGATTCGCCACCATTGGAATTCCCGTTCCCAGGGCTCAGAAAAGGATTTTTTGGATACAATTCTGGGCTCTTTTTGTCCTGAATTCCCCAATATTCCCATCCCCACATCCCTCAGTGTCCCCATTCCCATCCGAACATTCCCACATCTCCTCGAATCCCCCATCCCCATCCCCACATTCCCAAATATCCCAATCCCATTCCCAACACGCAAAATTCCCAGCGTCCACTGGAATCATGAAAGGCTTTTTTTGCATGGATTGGGATCTGGGATGGGACCTGGAGTAGGATCTGGGATGGGATTTTGGACAGGATCTGGAGCAGGATCCCAATGGAAAAGCTGGAAGTGACCAGAACAGAGGATGAGATTCCCTGGATCTGATTTATCCCAGGAAAAGAAGCCAGGGAATGGAGCAGGACCTGGAAAGGGATCTGGAATGGGATCTGGAATGGGATCTGGGATGGGATCTGGGATGGGAATCTGGAATGGGAATCTGGAATGGGAGCTGGAATGGGATCTGGAATGGGATCTGGGATGGGAATCTGGAATGGGAATCTGGGATGGGATCTGGAATGGGATCTGGAATGGGAATCTGGAATGGGAATCTGGAATGGGAGCTGGAATGGGATCTGGAATGGGAGCTGGAATGGGATCTGGAATGGGAATCTGGAATGGGAGCTGGAATGGGATCTGGAATGGGATCTGGAATGGGAGCTGGAATGGGATCTGGAATGGGATCTGGAATGGGAGCTGGAATGGGATCTGGAATGGGAATCTGGAATGGGAGCTGGAATGGGATCTGGAATGGGATCTGGAATGGGATCTGGAATGGGATCTGGGATGGGAATCTGGAATGGGATCTGGGATGGGAATCTGGAATGGGATCTGGAATGGGATCTGGAATGGGACCTGGGATGGGACCTGGAATGGGATCTGGAACGGGATCTGGAATGGGACCTGGGATGGGACCTGGGATAGGATCTGGAACGGGATCTGGGATGGGATCGGGAACGGGAATCTGGAATGGGATCTGGAATGGGATCTGGAATGGGACCTGGGATGGGATCTGGAATGGGATCTGGGATGGGAATCTGGGATGGGATCTGGGATAGGAATCTGGAATGGGACCTGGAATGGGAATCTGGAATGGGAATCTGGAATGGGAATCTGGAATGGGATCTGGAATGGGACCGGGAATGGGATCTGGAATGGGAATCTGGAATGGGATCTGGAATGGGATCTGGAATGGGACCGGGAATGGGATCTGGAATGGGATCTGGAATGGGATCTGGAATGGGAATCTGGAATGGGAATCTGGAATGGGATCTGGAATGGGATCTGGAATGGGATCTGGAATGGGACCTGGGATGGGACCTGGGATAGGATCTGGAACGGGATCTGGGATGGGATCGGGAACGGGAATCTGGAATGGGATCTGGAATGGGATCTGGAATGGGATCTGGAATGGGATCTGGAATGGGATCTGGAATGGGATCTGGAATGGGATCTGGAATGGGACCTGGAATGGGACCTGGAATGGGATCTGGGATGGGACCTGGAATGGGACCTGGAATGGGATCTGGAATGGGATCTGGAATGGGAATCTGGAATGGGACCTGGAATGGGATCTGGAATGGGACCGGGAATGGGATCTGGAATGGGATCTGGAATGGGATCTGGAATGGGATCTGGAATGGGAATCTGGAATGGGAATCTGGAATGGGATCTGGAATGGGACCGGGAATGGGATCTGGAATGGGATCTGGAATGGGATCTGGAATGGGACCTGGGATGGGACCTGGGATAGGATCTGGAACGGGATCTGGGATGGGATCGGGAACGGGAATCTGGAATGGGATCTGGAATGGGATCTGGAATGGGATCTGGAATGGGAGCTGGAATGGGATCTGGAATGGGAATCTGGAATGGGAGCTGGAATGGGATCTGGAATGGGAGCTGGAATGGGATCTGGAATGGGAATCTGGAATGGGAGCTGGAATGGGATCTGGAATGGGAATCTGGAATGGGAGCTGGAATGGGATCTGGAATGGGATCTGGAATGGGATCTGGGATGGGAATCTGGAATGGGATCTGGAATGGGATCTGGAATGGGACCTGGGATGGGACCTGGAATGGGATCTGGAACGGGATCTGGAATGGGACCTGGGATGGGACCTGGGATAGGATCTGGAACGGGATCTGGGATGGGATCGGGAACGGGAATCTGGAATGGGATCTGGAATGGGACCTGGGATGGGATCTGGAATGGGAGCTGGAATGGGATCTGGAATGGGAATCTGGAATGGGAGCTGGAATGGGATCTGGAATGGGAGCTGGAATGGGATCTGGAATGGGAATCTGGAATGGGAGCTGGAATGGGATCTGGAATGGGATCTGGAATGGGAGCTGGAATGGGATCTGGAATGGGAATCTGGAATGGGAGCTGGAATGGGATCTGGAATGGGATCTGGAATGGGATCTGGGATGGGAATCTGGAATGGGATCTGGAATGGGATCTGGAATGGGACCTGGGATGGGACCTGGAATGGGATCTGGAACGGGATCTGGAATGGGATCTGGAATGGGAATCTGGAATGGGATCTGGAATGGGACCTGGGATGGGACCTGGGATAGGATCTGGAACGGGATCTGGGATGGGATCGGGAACGGGAATCTGGAATGGGATCTGGAATGGGATCTGGAATGGGATCTGGAATGGGACCTGGGATGGGATCTGGAATGGGATCTGGAATGGGACCTGGAATGGGACCTGGGATGGGATCTGGAATGGGATCTGGAATGGGAATCTGGAATGGGATCTGGAATGGGATCTGGAATGGGATCTGGAATGGGACCTGGGATGGGACCTGGGATAGGATCTGGAACGGGATCTGGGATGGGATCGGGAACGGGAATCTGGAATGGGATCTGGAATGGGATCTGGAATGGGATCTGGAATGGGATCTGGAATGGGATCTGGAATGGGATCTGGAATGGGACCTGGAATGGGACCTGGAATGGGATCTGGGATGGGACCTGGAATGGGACCTGGAATGGGATCTGGAATGGGATCTGGAATGGGAATCTGGAATGGGACCTGGAATGGGATCTGGAATGGGACCGGGAATGGGAATCTGGGATGGGAATCTGGAATGGGATCTGGAATGGGACCGGGAATGGGATCTGGAATGGGATCTGGAATGGGATCTGGAATGGGACCTGGGATGGGACCTGGGATAGGATCTGGAACGGGATCTGGGATGGGATCGGGAACGGGAATCTGGAATGGGATCTGGAATGGGATCTGGAATGGGATCTGGAATGGGATCTGGAATGGGACCTGGGATGGGATCTGGAATGGGATCTGGAATGGGAGCTGGAATGGGATCTGGAATGGGAGCTGGAATGGGACCTGGAATGGGAGCTGGAATGGGATCTGGAATGGGAATCTGGAATGGGACCTGGAATGGGACCTGGAATGGGATCTGGAATGGGATCTGGAATGGGAATCTGGAATGGGACCTGGAATGGGATCTGGATCAGGATCCCAAAGGCAAAGCCGGAGGTGGGACAGAATTGGGGCAGGACCAGCCGGGAAATTCCAGGGTTTTCTTTCCCTGTGGATGAGAGTCCGGGAGGAACCCCTGGATCATCCCCATGGAGACACCGGTGGGGGGATCCCCCCCTCCCCATCCCCCAAATCCTGAGCAACCCCAAAATTCCAGAGAGCCAAAATTCGGGAGCCAAAAGCTTTATTTAAAAATAGGTCTCTGTACAGGGGGGAGTTCCAGGTGGGAATTTTGGGAACGGATCCCGTTATCCACCAGGAAGCAGAAGAGGGGGATGGGGGTGGAGGGCTGGGAATGGATCCCATCCCAAATTCCGGTCGTTTTCCCCACTTTTTTTGTCCCCGAGGACGGAGGTGATGGAAGACTTTTCCCATGGATTGGGATCCCCCGGGGTATTGCTGAGCCGAGCCGGGAATTCCCGGGAATTCTGGGATTCAGAGGAGGCAGATGAGGCGTCCCAGGGTCTCGGAGCTGGGAATTCCCGGGAATTTTGAGAATTCCAGGAATCCCTGGGAATTTTGTGGAATTTCGGGATTCAGAGGAGGCGGACGAGGCGTCCCAGGGTTTCGGCCACCTTGACCCTCACGGCTGGAACCGGATCCTTGAGCAGCAGCTGCAGGGCTGGAACGGCAGAGACGGGATTGGATTGGGATCGGGATCGGGATCGGGATCGGGATCGGGACTGGGACTGGGATCGGGTTCTGGATCGGGATCGGGACTGGATTGGGATTGGGATCGGGATTGGGATCGTGATCGTGATCGGGATCGGGATTAGGATCGGGAATGGGATCGGGAATGGGATTGGGATTGGGATTGGGACTGGGATAAGGACTGAGATTGGAGTTGGGATTGGGATCAGGATCGGGATTGGAGTCAGGATCAAGATCAGGGTGAGGATTGGAGTCAGGATCAGAAAAAATCAGGATTGGGATCAAAATTGGGGTCAGGATCGGGATTGGGATTGGGATCGGGATCAAGGATCGGGATTAGTCAGGATCATAAAGAATCAGGATTGGAATCTGAATCAGAATCAGGACTGAGATCGGGATAGGAATCAGGATTGGGATTGGGATCGGGATTGGGATCAGAACTGGGGTCAGGATTGGGATCAGAATCAGGACTGGGATTGATAACAGGACTGGGAACAGGATTGAGATCACGATTGAGATCAGGATCGGAATTGGGATCGGGATCAGGATCAAGGATCAGGATTGGAGTCAGGATCAGGATTGGGATTGGGATCGGGATCAGGATTGCAGTCAGGATCAGGATTGACATCAGGATCAGGATTGGAGTCAGGATCGGGATTGGGATTGGGATCAGGATTGGAGTCAGGATTGAGATCAGCATCGGGATTGGAGTCAGGATCAGGATTGGGATTGGGATCGGGATTGGGATTGGGGTCAGGATTGAGATCAGCATCGGGATTGGGATTGGGATCAGGACTGGGACCAGGATCGATATCAGGGTCAGGAGGGAGGCCAGGATTGGGCTCAGGATCAGGATTGGGATCCCCCAGCCCTGGACACTGAGGACTCCGGGAATTCCCAGGAATTCCCGCCCCATTCCCGCGGCGTTCCCATGGTGTCCCCCCCGGGTTCCCGCTTTATTCCCATCACATTCCCATCTTCTCCTGCTGCATTCCCACTCTTCTCCCCACCACGTTCCCACTGAATTCCCGCTGGGATTTCTCTGCATCCCCCCGGATCCATTCCCGGCTCCCAGGAGCCCCTCCAGGATTTGGGAACGGGGCTGGCAGGGATTTGATCGGGGAAATCCCACGGGATCCACTCCCAATCCAGCCCCGAACTCCCGGCGCTCCCAGGAAATTCCAGTGCTCCCATCCCAGAATTCCCAATCCTGAAAAATTTGCTGGATCTGGGAATTTTTATGGATCTTTTTTCCCAAAAAAACGAGGACTTTATTCCCATCATTCTCCAGGATTTGAGGACTGACAGGGAAAAATTCCAAGCTGGGATTTTCCCAGCTCGGCTCCTTCTTTTTCCCTGTTTTTCCTGAGATTTTTTTTTTTTTTTTTTGGTGGGAAGAGCAAAAAATTGGAATGAAATTAAATTTAAATTCAAGGCTTGGGATGAGCCTAAAAAACAAATATGAGAAGCTCAGGATGGTCCCGAAAAATTAAAATGAAATCCCGAAAAATTAAAATGAAATGTTTGGGGATGATCCCACAAAACTGCAAAATTGAAAGGAAAAACTCTGGATGATCCCAAAAAAACCCCCTAAAACTAAAATGAAAGGCTTGAGATGATCCCAAACAATTAAAATTGTGGAATGTTCAGGATGATCCCAAATAAATTAAAATTAAAAGGAAAGGCTGTGGATGATCCCAAAAAATTAAAGGAGAGGCTCGGGATGATCCTAAAAATCTATAATTAAAATTAAATGCTCGTGATGATCCCCAAAAATAATTAAAATTAAAGGTTCAGGATTATCCCAAAAAAACAAAAAGGCAGAGGATGATCCCAAAAAATTAAAATTAAATGGTAAGGGATGAATTCAAAAAATTAAAATTGAACTCAAAATTAAAATGAAAGTTTTGGGACGATCCCAAAAAATTCATAGTAGAGGTTTCGGACGACCCCAAAACCTCTCAAATCAAAATGCAACGCTCAGGATGATCCCAAACAATTAAAATCTTGGGGTGATCCCAAAAAATTCAAATTGGAAGTGCGGCCTCGGGCCCCTTTGCTCCAGGGAGTTGGGAGCCGATTGAAAATCCGGGAATTTTCCCGGCCGGAATTCCTCCCCCAGCCCCGTCCCAAACCCTGGAGCGGCCCCTCAAAGCCGGGATCTCATCCAGGGGTTTTATTTCCCTTTTTTTTTCCTTGTTTATCCCACATTTTTTGGGCTTTTCCCTCCTTTCTGTCGGGATCAGGGAACCCCCCCGGGACCCCCAAAATTCCCGGAATTCCGGGCCGGTTCCTGCTCCCCCCTTTGCTCCCGGCCGGGCCCCGGGAGCCGCTGGAAAATGGAATTTTTCCCTTTTTTAGAGTTTTTGCGGCCGCCTTGGAAAGGTCGGGAATTTTCCGGGCTCGGCTCCACGGGATGAGGTCAGAGCTGAGGGGGGAAAAAATCCCGAAAATCCAGAAAAGTGAGGTCATCCCGATGGCAGGGAGCCGAAAAGGGCTGGAAATGGCATTTTTTGTCCCTAAAAATGGGATTTATTTTCCTAAAAATTGGGGGCATTTCCCCCCAAAAATGGGAAATTTTTTTCCTAAAAATTAGGGATTTTTTTCTCCTAAAAATGGCATTTTTTTTCCCCCTAAAAATGGGAATTTTCCCCCTAAAAATGAGGATTTCGGCCTGAAAAATGGGATTTTTTTGTCCCTAAAAATGAGGATCTATTTTCCTAAAAATTGGGGGGATTTTTCCCTAAAAATGGGATTTTTTTTTTCCCCTAAAAATGGGAAATTTTTTTCCTAAAATTCAGGGATTTTTTTACCCTAAAAATGGGATTTTTTTTCCCTTAAAAATGGGATTTTTCCCCCTAAAAAGGAAGAATTTTGGCCTGAAAAATGGGCATTTTTTCCCCAAAAAGTGGGAATTTTTTCTCGTTAAGAATGAGGAATTGTGGCCTAAAAATGGGATTTTTTTCCCCCTAAACATGGGGTTTTACTCCCTAAAAATGAGGAATTTTGACCTGAGAAATGGGATTTTTTTCCCCTAAAAAATGAAGATTTTTCGCCTGAAAATGGGAATTTTTCCCTAAAAATGGGATTTCTTTTCCCTAAAAATGGGATTTTTCTCCCTAAAAATGAGGAAATTTCATGTGAAGAATGGGATTTTTCCCCCCTAAAACCAGGATTTGTTTGGCCTACAAATGAGGAATTTTGGCCTGAAAAATGAGATCTTTTTCCCTTAAAAATGGGAATTTTTTTCCCCCTAAAAATGAGGAATTTTGGCCTGAAAAATGGGATTTTTTTCCCTAAAAATGAAGAATTTTTGACTGAAAAATGGCATTCTTTCCCCTAAAAATGGGAATTTTTTCTCGCTAAGAATGAGGAATTTTGGCCTGAAAAATGGAATTATTTTTCCCACCAATAATGGGATTTTTCTCCCTAAAAATGAGGGATTTTGGCCTGAAAAATGGGATTTTCCTCCCTAAGAATGAGGAATTTGGCCCTAAAAACACAGGATGTTCCCCAAAAATTGAAGTTCAGGTCCTACAAAATGTGGATTTTTTTTTCCTTAGAAGTTGGGAATTCGGGAATTCAAGAATTCAGGGGTTTGAGAATTTGGGAATTCAAGGATTTGGGAATTTGGGAATTCAGGAATTGGGGAATTTGGAAATGTGGAAATTTGGGAGTTTGGGAATTCAGGGGTTCAGGAATTCGGGAATTTGGAAATTCAGGAATTCGGGAATTTGGGAATTCATGAATTCAGAGATTTGGGATTTTGGAAATTCAGGAATTCGGGAATTTGGGAATTTGGGAATTCAAGGATTTGGGAATTTGGAAATTCGTGAATTCAGGAATTTGGAAATTCGGGGATTCAGGAATTCGAGCATTTGGGAATTTGGGGATTTGGAAATTCGGCAATTGGGGAATTTGGGAATTTGGGAATTCGGGAATTCAGGGATTTGTGAATTTGGTGATTTGGAAATCCGGGAATTCGGGAATTTCGGAATTCAAGGATTTGGGAATTTGGAAATTCAGGAATTCAGGAATTTGGAAATTTGGGGATTCAGGAATTCGGGAATTTGGAGATTTGGAAATTCAGGAATTCGGGAATTTGTGAATTCGGGAATTCGGGAATTCAGGGATTTGTGAATTTGGTGATTTGGAAATCCGGGAATTCGGGAATTTGGGAATTCAAGGATTTGGGAATTTGGAAATTCGGGAATTCAGGAATTTGGAAATTCGGGGATTCAGGAATTCGGGCATTTGGGAATTTGGGGATTTGGAAATTCAGGAATTCGGGAATTTGTGAATTCGGGAATTCGGGGATTCAGGGATTTGTGAATTTGGTGATTTGGAAATCCGGGAATTCGGGAATTTGGGAATTCAAGGATTTGGGAATTTGGAAATTCAGGAATTGGGGAATTTGGAAATGTGGAAATTTGGGAGTTTGGGAATTCATGAATTCAGAGATTTGGGATTTTGGAAATTCAGGAATTTGGGAATTTGGGAATTTGGGAATTCAAGGATTTGGGAATTTGGAAATTCAGGAATTCAGGAATTTGGAAATTCGGGGATTCAGGAATTCGGGCATTTGGGAATTTGGGGATTTGGAAATTCAGGAATTCGGGAATTTGTGAATTCGGGAACTCGGGAATTCAGGGATTTGTGAATTTGGTGATTTGGAAATCCGGGAATTCGGGAATTTGGGAATTCAAGGATTTGGGAATTTGGAAATTCAGGTATTCAGGAATTTGGAAATTCAGGGATTCAGGAATTTGGGCATTCGCGAATTTGGGGATTTGGAAATTCGGCAATTGGGGAATTTGGGAATTCAGGAATTTGGGAATTTGGGACTTCGGGAATTCAGGGATTTGTGAATTTGGTGATTTGGAAATCCGGGAATTCGGGAATTTGGGATTTCAAGGATTTGGGAATTTGGAAATTCGGGAATTCAGGAATTTGGAAATTCGGGGATTCAGGAATTTGGGCATTCGCGAATTTGGGGATTTGGAAATTCGGCAATTGGGGAATTTGGAAATCCGGGAATTTGTGAATTTGGGAATTCAAGGATTTGGGAATTTGGAAATTCAGGAATTCGGGAATTTGGAAATTCGGGGATTCAGGAATTCGGGCATTTGGGAATTTGGGGATTTGGAAATTCGGCAATTGGGGAATTTGGGAATTCGGGAATTCGGGAATTCAGGGATTTGTGAATTTGGTGATTTGGAAATCCGGGAATTCGGGAATTTGGGAATTCAAGGATTTGGGAATTTGGAAATTCGGGAATTCAGGAATTTGGAAATTCGGGGATTCAGGAATTCGGGAATTTGGAGATTTGGAAATTCAGAAATTGGAGAATTTGGGAATTCGGGAATTCGGGAATTCAGGGATTTGTGAATTTGGTGATTTGGAAATCCGGGAATTCGGGAATTTGGGAATTCAAGGATTTGGGAATTTGGAAATTCGGGAATTCAGGAATTTGGAAATTCGGGGATTCAGGAATTTGGAAATTCGGGGATTCAGGAATTCGGGCATTCGCGAATTTGGGGATTTGGAAATTCGGAAATTCGGGGATTCAGGAATTCGGGAATTCAGGGATTTGTGAATTTGGTGATTTGGAAATCCGGGAATTTGGGAATTTGGGAATTCAAGGATTTGGGAATTTGGAAATTCGGGGATTCAGGAATTCGGGCATTCGCGAATTTGGGGATTTGGAAATTCGGAAATTGGGGAATTTGGGAATTCGGGAATTTGTGAATTTGGTGATTTGGAAATCCGGGAATTTGGGAATTTGGGAATTCAAGGATTTGGGAATTTGGAAATTCGGGAATTCGGGAATTCCCACTCACCAGAGATGAGCTGGTCCAGGTCCACCTGCTGGCCCTGCTCCTCGTCCATGTGGAGCACCAGGAACCCTGCAGGGAATTTCGGGATCAGCGACTGGAATGTTCCCTAAAAACCCCAAAATTATCCCAAAAAAGCCCCATCGAAACATCCCAAAAGTGAGGAAAACCAGCTCAAACCCCCCAGGAGCGATGTCACCCCTTGGTGACAAAAGCCACCCCTGTGGTGACCCCCAAGAGGTGACAGGACCAGAGACCAGCTGGGCACAAGTTTGGGCTCATCAGGGACTCCAAAATCTTCAAAACTTCCCCCAAAACCCTCCAGGATCACCCCAAAACAACCACAACCAGCCCAAAAAACCCTCGGGGACCTTCAGGGCTGATGCCACCTCCTGGTGACAAAGGCCACCGCTGTGGTGACACCAAGAAGAGAGCCCTGAGTCTACCAGGGGACAAGTTTGGGCCACCAGGGACCCCAAAATGTCCCCAGAATGCCCTAAAACCACCAAAACCCAGCCCAAAGCCCCTTGGGGACACCCAGGGTTGATGTCACCTCCTGGTGACAAAGGCCACCACTGTGATTCCGAGAGGTGACAGAACCAGGGGACAAGACTGGGGTCCCTCAGAATTACCCCAAAACTGATCCAAAACCACCCAGACTGAGCCCAAACCCCCTTGGGGACACCCAGGGTTGATGTCACCTCCCGGTGACAAAGGCCACCACCACTGTGACCAAAATGGGGGACAACACCAAGGACTGGCTGGGGACAGGACTGAGGTCAACCAGGGAGCGCCAAATCGCCCAAAATCACCCCAAAACAACCAAAAACAGCCCCAGAACCCCTTGGGGACCTGCAGGAGCGATGCCACCCCTGGTGACAAAGGCCACCACTGTGGTGACCCCAGGGAGGGCAGTCCATCTGGGGACAAGATCGGGGTCACCACGGACCCCAAAACCTTCAAAATTCCCTCAAAAACCACCCAAGATGGTCCAAAACACCCAAAACCGGCCCCAAAACCCCTTGGGGATCTCCAGGAGCGATGTCACTACCTGGTGACAAAAGCCACCACTGTGGTGACACCAAGGGGGACAGAAATCTGAGTCCAACAGGGGACAAGACTGGGGTCACCAGACACCCCAAAATCCCCCCAGAAATGACCCAAAACCACCCAGAACCAGCCCAAACCCCCTGGGGGACGCCCGGGACCGATGCCACCCTCGTGTGACAAAGGCCACCGTGGTGTCCCCAAGGAGAGCAGTCCATCTGGGGACAAGATCGGGGTCACCAGACACCCCAAAACTTTCAGATTTACCCCAGAAATGACCCAAAACCACCCAGAACCAGCCCCAACCCCCTCGGGGACGCCCGGGACCGATGCCACCCCCGGTGACAAAGGCCACCGTGGTGTCCCCAAGGAGAGCAGTCCACCTGGGGACAAGATCGGGGTCACCAGGGACCCCAAAATCCCCCCAGAAATGACCCAAAACCACCCAGAACCAGCCCCAACCCCCTCGGGGACGCCCGGGACCGATGCCACCCCCATGTGACAAAGGCCACCACGGTGACCCCAGGGAGAGCAGTCCACCTGGGGACAAGACTGGGGTCACCAGGGACCCCAAAACTTTCAGATCTACCCCAGAAATGACCCAAAACCACCCAGAACCAGCCCAAACCCCCCTCAGGGACGCCCGGGACCGATGCCACCTGCGTGTGACAAAGGCCACCGTGGTGTCCCCAAGGAGAGCAGTCCACCTGGGGACAAGATCGGGGTCACCAGACACCCCAAAACTTTCAGATTTACCCCAGAAATGACCCAAAACCACCCAGAACCAGCCCAAACCCCCTCAGGGACGCCCGGCACCGATGCCACCCCCGGTGACAAAGGCCACCGTGGTGTCCCCAAGGAGGGCAGTCCACCTGGGGACAAGATCGGGGTCACCAGGGACCCCAAAACTTTCAGATCTACCCCAGAAATGACCCAAAACCACCCAGAACCAGCCCAAACCCCCTCGGGCACACCCGGGACCGATGCCACCCTCGTGTGACAAAGGCCACCGCGGCGTCCCCAAGGAGAGCAGTCCACCTGGGGACAAGACTGGGGTCACCAGGGACCCCAAAACTTTCAGATCTACCCCAGAAATGACCCAAAACCACCCAGAACCAGCCCAAACCCCTCGGGGACGCCCGGGACCGATGCCACCCCGGGTGACAAAGGCCACCACAGTGTCCCCAAGGAGAGCAGTCCATCTGGGGACAAGATCGGGGTCACCAGGGACCCCAAAACTTTCAGATTTACCCCAGAAATGACCCAAAACCACCCAGAACCAGCCCAAACCCCCTCAGGGACGCCCGGCACCGATGCCACCCCCGGTGACAAAGGCCACCGCGGCGTCCCTGTCCCTCACCGATGAACATGGCCGCCGCCGCCCGCAGCTCCCGCCAGGGGCTCTTGAAGTAGAAGAGGTTGGTGCAGACGAGGCGGCTCAGCAGCGCGGGGTGGCTGCGCATCTGCGGGGACACGGGGGACGTTGGGGACACTGGGGACACTGGGGGGACATTGGGGACACTGGGGGCAATGGGGACACTGGGGGCAATGGGGACATTGGGGGGACATTGGGGGAAATGGGGACATTGGGGGCATTGGGGGCATTGGGGGATTGGGGGCAATGGGGACACTGGGGACATTGGGGATACTGGGGACATTGGGGGCATTGGGGACAGAACGGACAACGGGGACATGAGGGACACTGGGGACACTGGGGGGACATTGGGGACATTGGGGGGACATTGGGGGAAATGGGGACATTGGGGGCATTGGAGGCATTGGGGGGATTGGGGGCAATGGGGACACTGGAGACATTGGGGACACTGGGGACAGTGGGGGCATTGGGGACAGAAC
The DNA here is from genome assembly GCA_021963965.1 of Artemisiospiza belli. NCBI lineage: Eukaryota > Metazoa > Chordata > Aves > Passeriformes > Passerellidae > Artemisiospiza > Artemisiospiza belli. Next base: position 19,589 of record JAKDEW010000669.1, on the reverse strand, counting down.
GGACAACGGGGACATGAGGGACACTGGGGACATTGGGGACATTGGGGACAGAACAGACATTGGGGACATTGGGGACAGAGGAGGCAGAGGGGACACTGAGAAGACATTGGGGACATTGGGAGCAAAGGGGACAGAGGGGACATTGGGACTGAGGAGACATTGGGGACATTGGGGACAGTAGGGACAGAGGGGACATTGGGGACATTCTGAGGGATTTGGGACATCGGGGACATTGAGATAACTGGGGACATTGCAGGATAGGGGACATTGGGGGTGTTGGGGACAATGGGGACACTGAGGGGATGGGGGCATGTAGGAATGTGGGACATGGGGGACACTCTGGCCATGCAGGGAAATGGGAAAACCCAGAGGGCCCACGGTGCGCCCATCCCAACCTAATCCCATCCGCACATTCCCAATCCCAATGTCCCAATGATGTCCCAATGTCCCACTGTCCCACTGTCCCACTGTCCCACTGTCCCACTGTCCCACTGTCCCAATATCCCACTGTCCCACTGTCCCAATATCCCACTGTCCCACTGTCCCACTGTCCCACTGTCCCACTGTCCCACTGTCCCACTGTCCCACTGTCCCAATATCCCACTGTCCCAATATCCCAATGTCCCACTGTCCCACTGTCCCACTGTCCCACTGTCCCACTGTCCCAATGTCCCACTGTCCCAATATCCCACTGTCCCACTGTCCCACTGTCCCACTGTCCCACTGTCCCAATATCCCACTGTCCCACTGTCCCACTGTCCCACTGTCCCACTGTCCCACTGTCCCACTGTCCCAATGTCCCACTGTCCCAATGTCCCACTGTCCCACTGTCCCACTGTCCCAATGTCCCACTGTCCCACTGTCCCAATGTCCCACTGTCCCACTGTCCCAATGTCCCAATGTCCCACTGTCCCACTGTCCCACTGTCCCAATGTCCCACTGTCCCACTGTCCCACTGTCCCACTGTCCCAATGTCCCAATGATGTCCCACTGTCCCACTGTCCCACTGTCCCACTGTCCCACTGTCCCACTGTCCCACTGTCCCAATGTCCCACTGTCCCACTGTCCCACTGTCCCACTGTCCCACTGTCCCACTGTCCCAATGTCAATATCCCAATATCCCACTGTCCCACTGTCCCACTGTCCCACTGTCCCAATGTCCCAATGTCCCACTGTCCCACTGTCCCACTGTCCCACTGTCCCACTGTCCCACTGTCCCACTGTCCCACTGTCCCAATGTCCCAATGTCCCACTGTCCCACTGTCCCACTGTCCCACTGTCCCACTGTCCCAATGTCCAAATGTCCCACTGTCCCACTGTCCCAATGTCCCACTGTCCCACTGTCCCACTGTCCCACTGTCCCAATGTCCCACTGTCCCACTGTCCCAATGTCCCACTGTCCCACTGTCCCACTGTCCCACTGTCCCACTGTCCCAATGTCCCACTGTCCCACTGTCCCACTGTCCCACTGTCCCAATGTCCCACTGTCCCACTGTCCCACTGTCCCACTGTCCCACTGTCCCAATGTCCCACTGTCCCAATGTCCCACTGTCCCACTGTCCCACTGTCCCAATGTCCCACTGTCCAAATGTCCCACTGTCCAAATGTCCCAATGTCCCACTGTCCCAATGTCCCACTGTCCCACTGTCCCACTGTCCCACTGTCCCACTGTCCCACTGTCCCAATGTCCCACTGTCCCAATGTCCCACTGTCCCACTGTCCCAATGTCCCAATATCCCAATGCCCCAATACCCCGATATCCCAATATCCCCATCTCCCAACATCCCAACATCACAATATCCCAATGCCCCAATATCCTGATATCCCAATATCCTGATATCCCAATATCCTGATATCCCAATATCCTGATATCCCAATATCCTGATATCCCAACGTCCCAACATCCCAAATTCCCAACGTCCCAACATCCCAAATTCCCAACGTCCCACCATCCCGACATCCCAAATTCCCCGCGCAGCCGCGACGCCGCACCAGGAACTTGGCGGCGTCGTTGATGAACTCGCCGTAGTGCAGCCCCCGCTCTGACTCCCGCAGGTGATTCCCGAACATTTCCCGCAGCCCCTCGCAGCCCAGGCTGGGCCCGCACATCCTCAGCGCGAACTTGCACGCCTGGAAAACCGGGAATGCCGGCGATCGGGCGCGGGGGCTCCCCGGATCTGCCGCCCCGAGCCCCCGGGCGTTGCCGGGAAGCGCCGCGCACCTTGACCACGTCGGGCTGGGGGTCCTGCAGGTGCAGCAGGAGCGTCACGAGCCCGTTGAGGATCTGCTCCGAGAACACCTCGGCGTCGGCGCGGCTGAAGCGGGACAGGTTCCCGAAGAGGAGGATGGAGGAGTGCCGCAGCTCCGCGTGCTCCTGGGGAAAACGGGGAAAAACGGGAATCACGGGGGGAAAATCCCATCCTGGGAACCCCAAATCCCCATCCTCTGATCCCAAAATCCCACCCTGGGATCCCACCATTCCCAATCCTGGCAATCCCACCATTCCCAATCCTGGTAATCCCACCATTCCCCCATTCCCAATCCTGGCAATCCCACCATTCCCCCATTCCCAATCCTGGTAATCCCACCATTCCCAATCCTGGTAATCCCACCATTCCCAATCCTGGCAATCCCACCATTCCCAATCCTGGCAATCCCACCATTCCCAATCCTGGTAATCCCACCATTCCCCCATTCCCAATCCTGGCAATCCCACCATTCCCCCATTCCCAATCCTGGTAATCCCACCATTCCCAATCCTGGTAATCCCACCATTCCCAATCCTGGCAATCCCACCATTCCCAATCCTGGCAATCCCACCATTCCCCCATTCCCAATCCTGGCAATCCCACCATTCCCAATCCTGGTAATCCCACCATTCCCCCATTCCCAATCCTGGCAATCCCACCATTCCCCCATTCCCAATCCTGGCAATCCCACCATTCCCAATCCCGGCAATCCCACCATTCCCCCATTCCCAATCCTGGCAATCCCACCATTCCCAATCCTGGCAATCCCACCATTCCCACATTCCCAATCCTGGCAACCCCACCATTCCCAATCCTGGCAATCCCACCATTCCCAATCCTGGCAATCCCACCATTCCCAATCCTGGTGATCCCACCATTCCCCCATTCCCAATCCTGGTAATCCCACCATTCCCAATCCTGGTAATCCCACCATTCCCCCATTCCCAATCCTGGTAATCCCACCATTCCCACATTCCCAATCCTGGTAATCCCACCATTCCCCCATTCCCAATCCTGGTAATCCCACCATTCCCCCATTCCCAATCCTGGCAATCCCACCATTCCCAATCCTGGCAATCCCACCATTCCCACATTCCCAATCCTGGCAACCCCACCATTCCCAATCCTGGCAATCCCACCATTCCCAATCCTGGCAATCCCACCATTCCCAATCCTGGCAATCCCACCATTCCCCCATTCCCAATCCTGGCAATCCCACCATTCCCAATCCTGGTAATCCCACCATTCCCAATCCTGGTAATCCCACCATTCCCAATCCTGGTAATCCCACCATTCCCACATTCCCAATCCTGGCAATCCCACCATTCCCAATCCTGGTAATCCCACCATTCCCACATTCCCAATCCTGGTAATCCCACCATTCCCAATCCTGGTAATCCCACCATTCCCCCATTCCCAATCCTGGCAATCCCACCATTCCCAATCCTGGCAATCCCACCATTCCCCCATTCCCAATCCTGGCAATCCCACCATTCCCAATCCTGGTAATCCCACCATTCCCAATCCTGGGGATCCCAAAATCCCCATCCCGTTTTTCCCACCATCCCAATCCTGTTGTCCCCCAAGCCTGGGGCCAATCCCAGTGGGAAAATCCCGATGGGACGATCCAAAAGGACGAATCCCAACGGGAAAATCCCAATGGGAAAATCCCAATGGACCAATCCCAATGGGACAATTCCAAAGGGACGAATCCCAACGGGAAAATCCCAATGGGAAAATCCCAATGGGACAATCCCAATGGGAAAAACTTACTGGGAAAATCCCAATGGGCCAATCCCAGCGGGAAAATCCCAATGGGAAAATCCTGATGGAAAAATCCCAATGGGACAATTCCAACGGGACAATTGCAGTGGGGCAATTCCAATGGGAAAAAAAACCCAGTGGGAAAATCCCAATGGGACAATCCAGACGGAAAAATCCCAACGGGACAATTCCCATGGGAAAAACCCCACAGGAAAATTCCAACGGGAAAATCCCAATGGGACAATTCCAAAGGGAAAATCTTGATGGGAAAATCCCAATGGGACAATTCCAATTGGAAAATTCCAATGGGAAAACCCCAGTGGGACAATGCCAGTGGGACAATCCCAATGGGAAAATCCCAATGGGAAAATCCCAGTGGGAAAATCCCGATGGGAAAATCCTAGTGGGAAAATCCCGATGGGACAATTCCAATGGGAAAATTCCAATGGGAAAATCCCGATGGGACAATTCCAATGGGACAATCCAGATGGAAAAATCCCAACGGGACAATTCCAATGGGAAAACCCCCACGGGAAAATTCCAAAGGTAAAATCTTGATGGGAAAATTCCAGTGGGAAAATCCCAGTCGGACAATCCCAATGGAACAATCCCAGTGGGAAAATCCCAGTGGGCCAATCCCAATGGGAAAATCCCGATGGGAAAATCCCAGTGGGCCAATCGCAATGGGAAAATCCTGATGGGAAAATCCCAGTTGGACAATTACAATGGGAAAATCCCGATGGGAAAATCCCAATGGGACAAATCCAATGGGGAAATCCCAGTGGGCCAATCCCAATGGGGAAAACCCAATGGGAAAATCCCAATGGGAAAATCCCAGTGGGCCAATCCCAATGGGAAAATTCCAGTGGGAAAATCCCAGTTGGACAATCCCAATGGAACAATCCCAGTGGGAAAATCCCAGTGGGCCAATTGCAATGGGGAAATCCTGATGGGAAAATCCCAGTGGGCCAATCCCAATGGGAAAATCCCGATGGAAAAATCCCAATGGGACAAATTCAATGGGGAAAACCCAATGGGAAAATCCCAGTGGGCCAATCGCAATGGGAAAATCCTGATGGGAAAATCCCAGTTGGACAATTACAATGGGAAAATCCCGATGGGAAAATCCCAATGGGACAAATCCAATGGGGAAATCCCAGTGGGCCAATCCCAATGGGGAAAACCCAATGGGAAAATCCCAATGGGAAAATCCCAGTGGGCCAATCGCAATGGGAAAATCCTGATGGGAAAATCCCAGTGGGCCAATCCCATAGGGAAAATCCCAATGGGCCAATTCCAATGGGAAAATTCCAATGGGCCAATTCCAATGGGAAAATCGCAATGGGAAAATCCCAATGGGACAAATCCAATGGGGAAAACCCAATGGGAAAATCCCAGTGGGCCAATCCCAATGGGAAAATCCTGATGGGAAAATCCCAATGGGCCAATTCCAATGGGAAAATTCCAATGGGAAAATCCCAGTGGGCCAATTGCAATGGGAAAATCCCGATGGGAAAATCCCAGTGGGCCAATTCCAATGGGAAAATCCTGATGGGAAAATCCCAGCGGGCCAATCCCAATGGGAAAATCCCAATGGGAAAATCCCAGTGGGCCAATCCCAATGGGAAAATCCTGATGGGAAAATCCCAGTTGGACAATCCCAATGGAACAATCCTAGTGGGAAAATCCCAGTGGGCCAATTGCAATGGGGAAAACCCAATGGGAAAATCCCAGTGGGCCAATCCCAATGGGGAAAACCCAATGGGAAAATCCCAATGGGAAAATCCCAGTGGGCCAATTCCAATGGGAAAATTCCAATGGGAAAATCCCAGTTGGACAATCCCAATGAAAAATCCCAGTGGGAAAATCCCAGTGGGCCAATTGCAATGGGAAAATCCCAATGGGAAAATCCCAGTGGGCCAATCCCAATGGGGAAAACCCAATGGGAAAATCCCAATGGGAAAATCCCAGTGGGCCAATTCCAATGGGAAAATTCCAATGGGAAAATCCCAGTTGGACAATCCCAATGGAACAATCCCAGTGGGAAAATCCCAGTGGGCCAATTGCAATGAAAAATCCCAATGGGAAAATCCCAGTGGGCCAATCCCAATGGGAAAATCCCAATGGGAAAATCCCAGTTGGACAATCCCAATGGGACAATCCTAGTGGGAAAATCCCAGTGGGCCAATTGCAATGAAAAATCCCAATGGGAAAATCCCAGTGGGCCAATCCCAATGGGAAAATCCCAATGGGAAAATCCCAGTGGGCCAATTGCAATGGGAAAATCCCAATGGGAAAATCCCAGTGGGCCAATTCCAATGGGAAAATTCCAGTGGGAAAATCCCAGTTGGACAATCCCAATGGAACAATCCTAGTGGGAAAATCCCAGTGGGCCAATTGCAACGGGGAAATCCCGATGGGAAAATCCCAGTGGGACAAATCCAATGGGGAAAACCTGACGGCAAATCCCAGTGGGAAAATCCCAATGGAGCGATCCCAGCGGGACCCTCAGCCCCAGCACAGGAGCACGGATGAACGTCCAGGAGAAATCCCAGCCCCAGAGGCAGAGATCTGGGGTGGGAAATGCCCGCGGGATGGGCCCAGGGCCATTCCCAGCCCCGGGAAGGGCGGGCGGGCTGCTCACGCTGTCGAAGAAGGGCCGGATGCGGATGGCGACGCGCAGCACCGTGGCCTGCACGTCCCGCTCCTCCAGGTGGTCCAGGATCCTGGAGAGGCTGGACATGGCCTCCAGCGCCAGCAGGTTCTTGGGGTCGTCCTTGTCATCCAGGCCGTCGACCATGGAGGCCAGCAGCTGCGAGCCGTGCCGCCGGATCTGCCGGGAAAACACCGGATCGCAGCCGGGAAAACCGGGATACGGAGCCCCGGGAGGGAGCTGGGGGGGATTGTCCTGGAGAAAAGTGGGATTGAGGGGATCCAGGGGGATCCAGGACAGGATCTGCTCTGAGGGGAAAAGGGATGGGGAAAGAAGGAATGGGCTCAAGTTGGGATTTTTGGGAATATTCCCCTGGAATTTGGGCAAACAGGGATTTGGTGGGTTCATGGTTGGGATGGGAATGGGGGAGTTCCTGGGAGAGGCTGAGGGAGCTGTTGGGGATCATCCCAGAGAAAAGTGGGATGGAAGGGATCCAGAGGGAGTTTGGGATCTGCTCTGAGAGGAAAAGGGATGGGGAAAGAAGGAATGGGCTCAAGTTGGGATTTTTGGGAATATTCCCCTGGAATTTGGGGCAAACAGGGATTTGGTGGGAATGGGAATAGGAGAATTCCCAGGAGAGGCTGAGGGAGTTTGGGGGGATTGTCCCAGAGAAAAGTGGGATTGAAGGGATCCAGGGGGAGTTTGGGATCTGTTCTGAGAGGAAAAGGGATGGGGAAAGAAGGAATGGGCTCAAGTTGGGGTTTTTGGGAAAATTCCCCTGGAATTTGGGGCACACAGGGATTTGGTGGGAATGGAAATAGGAGAATTCCGAGGAGAGGCTGAGGGAGTTTGGGGGGATCGTCCCAGAGAAAAGTGGGATCGAGGGGATCCAGGGGGAGTTTGGGATCTGCTCTGAGAGGAAAAGGGATGGGGAAAGAAGGAATGGGCTCAAGTTGGGATTTTTGGGAAAATTCCCCTGGAATTTGGGGCACACAGGGATTTGGTGGGAATGGAAATAGGAGAATTCCCAGGAGAGGCTGAGGGAGTTTGGGGGGATCGTCCCAGAGAAAAGTGGGATTGAGGGGATCCAGGGGGAGTTTGGGATCTGCTCTGAGAGGAAAAGAGATGAGGAAAGAGGGAATGTGGGCTCAAGTTGGGATTTTTGGGAATATTCCCCTGGAATTTTGGGGCACACAGGGATTTGGTGGGAATGGAAATAGGAGAATTCCCAGGAGAGGCTGAGGGAGTTTGGGGGGATTGTCCCAGAGAAAAGTGGGATTGAAGGGATCCAGGGGGAGTTTGGGATCTGCTCTGAGAGGAAAAGAGATGAGGAAAGAGGGAATGTGGGCTCAAGTTGGGATTTTTGGGAATATTCCCCTGGAATTTGGGCAAACAGGGATTTGGTGGGTTCATGGTTGGGATGGGAATGGGGGAGTTCCCGGGAGAGGCTGAGGGAGCTGTTGGGGCTCATCCCAGAGAAAAGTGGGATGGAAGGGATCCAGAGGGAGTTTGGGATCTGCCCTGAGGGAAAAAGGGATGGGGAAAGAGGGAATGTGGGCTCAAGTTGGGATTTTTGGGAAAATTCCCCTGGAATTTGGGGCAAACAGGGATTTGGTGGGAATGGGAATAGGAGAATTCCCAGGAGAGGCTGAGGGAGTTTGGGGAGATCGTCCCAGAGAAAAGTGGGATTGAAGGGATCCAGGGGGAGTTTGGGATCTGTTCTGAGAGGAAAAGACATGAGGAAAGAGGGATGGGCTTCAAGTTGGGATTTTTGGGAAAATTCCCCTGGAATTTGGGGCACACAGGGATTTGGTGGGTTCGGGGTTGGGATGGGAATGGGGGAGTTCCCAGGAGAGGCTGAGGGAGCTGTTGGGGCTCATCCCAGAGAAAATTGGGATGGAGGGGATCCAGGGGGAGTTTGGGATCTGCCCTGAGGGAAAAAGGGATGGGGAAAGAGGGAATGTGGGCTCAAGTTGGGATTTTTGGGAATATTCCCCTGGAATTTGGGCAAACAGGGACTTGGTGGGTTCGGGGTTGGGATGGGAATGGGGGAGTTCCTGGGAGAGGCTGAGGGAGCTGTTGGGGCTCATCCCGGAGAAAACTGGGATGGAGGGGATCCAGGGGGATCCAGGGCGGGATCTGCTCCCAGGGAATGGGACAGGATCCAAGGAATGACCTCAGGTTGGGATTTTTGGGAATATTCCCCACGAATTTGGTGGAATTCTGGGATTTGGGGCTTTGGGAAGCAGGGAATGAACTGAGACCGAGGATTCCCGGGAGAAGCTGGGAAAAGGGGCCGATCCCAGCTGGAATTCCTGCAGCTCCTGGAAATGTTCCTGGGGATCCCTGGAAAACGGGGCCGGGGAAAGGCTCCGGCACTTCCCAGGATTCCCGGGAATGGCTCCATAAAATCGGGATTTTCAGGATTTGGAGCCTTCCAATGCATCCCAATCCCTGGAGCTCCCACAAAGCCTCACCCCAATGTTGTGGAGGGAATTCCTTCCCCTGTGGAAGCGGGAATCCATTCCCAATCTCCCTCCAAATCCCAAATCCCAAATCCCCGGGAGCTGCTCCCACCCCACCTGTTCCGGGGACCCCGAGGCGACGTTGCCGAGCCCGCGGAGCGCCAGGACGCGCACCAGGAGGCAGGAGTCCTTCTCCAGCGCCGTCAGCGCGTCCAGGATGGGCTCCAGCAGCACCAGGTCGTTCACCACGTTGTGGCTGAGCAGCTGGAGAGGGGAAAAAACCTCGGGATACGGCGGGAAGATCCCCCCGGATCCGTGAGGGCAGAGCTCAGGGATGGATGGATGGATGGATGGATGATGGATGGACAGATGGATCCATGGGGAGATAATGGATCCATGGATGGATTCATAGGTGGATTCATGGATGGATAGATTCATGGATCAATGGATGTATCCATGGATCCATGGGATGGATGGATGGATGGATGGACAGATGGATGGATGGATGGATGGATGGACAGATGGATGGATGGATGGATGGATGGATCCATGGACAGATGGGTTGGATGATGGATCTATCCATGGGATGGATGATGGATCCATGCATAGATGGATCCATGGATGGATGGATCTATGGACGGATCCATGGATGGATGGATGGATGGATGGGTGGATGGATGGATGGGTGGATGGATGGATGGGTGGATGGATGGATCTATGCATGGATGGATGGGTCCATGGATCCATGGATGGATGGATCTACGGATGGATCCATGGATGGATGGATGGATGGATCTATGCATGGATGGATCTATGGATGGATCCATGGGATGGATGGATCCATGGGATGGATGGATGGATGGATGGATGGATGGATGGATGGATGGATCCATGGATGGATGATCTATGGATGGATGGATCCACGAACAGATCCATGGATGAATGATCTATGGCTGGATGGATGGACGGATCCATGGGATGGATGGATCCATGGGATGGATGGATGGATGGACGGATCCATGGATGGATGATCTATGGCTGGATGGATGGACGGATCCATGGATGGATGATCTATGGCTGGATGGATCCACGAACAGATCCATGGATGGATCATCTATGGATGGATGGATGGACGGATCCATGGGACGCATGGAGTGCAGCCCATGCGGACATTCCCGCGTTTCCCGCTCACCTCGGCCAGGAAGGCGCTGCTGGTCACCCTCTGGCATTCCAAGGCGCTGCCCAGCACCGGGATGAGGCTCCGGACGATGGGCGGCAGCCGGGGCCCGCAGAGCCGAGCCATCGCCCTGGGGGGAACAGCACTCCCAGGAATCCTCGGAATTCTGGGAATCCTGGGAATCCCGGGAATCCCCATCCCCAGGCAGGACCACACCCAGCACGGAAAACCGGGACTGACCCACAGGGAAAGATCTGGAACATCCCGGACACCCCATGCGGGTTTTCTTTGGGATGAGCTCCCCAAAAGTTGGATAATCCCAATCCCGACCCAGGGGTCATTCTCAGATATTTTGGGATTTTTTTTCCCATTATTCCCGAATGATGGGACGGGATGCACCGGGATACTCCAGGAATCCCAGGGATGCAGCAGGAAAAGGGAGGAGTTTTCCACGGGGACCTTTGGAATCCCATGGAAGTGGGGAGGGAGCGGGGAAGGGAACGAGCCCGGCCACGGGAATGACGGGAAACGCGGGATGGGTGGGAATTCCATACTGGGGTTGGAGACACTGGGAATGCCATTTTGGGATCAGAGACACTGGGAATTCCATACTGGCATTGGAGACACTGGGAATTCCATACAGGAATCAATTACACTGGGAATCCCATACTGGGATTGGAGACACCGGGAATTCCATTTTGGGATCAATGACATGGGGAATCCCATTTTGGGATGGGTGACACTGGGAATTCCACACTGGGGTTAGAGACACTGGGAATCCCATTTTGGGATCAGAGACACTGGGAATTCCATTTTGGGATCAATGACACTGGAATTCCATACTGGCATTGGAGAACCTGGGAATGCCATTTTGGGATGGGTGACACCGGGAATTCCATACTGGGATTGGAGACACTGGGAGTTCCATACTGGGACTGGAGAACCTGGGAATTCCATACTGGGATTGGAGAGTCTGGGAATTCCATACTGGGATGGGAGACACTGGGAATTCCATACTGGGATTGGAGAGTCTGGGAGTTCCATACTGGGATTGGAGAGTCTGGGAGTTCCATACTGGGACTGGAGACACTGGGAATTCCATACTGGGATCAGAGAGACTGGGAATTCCATACTGGGATCAATGACACCAGGAATCCCATTTTGGGATGGGAGACACGGGGAATCCCATTTTGGGATCAGAGACACTGGGAATTCCACACTGGGACTGGAGAGTCTGGGAGTTCCATACTGGGACTGGAGACACTGGGAATTCCATACTGGGATTGGAGAGTCTGGGAATTCTATACTGGGATGGGAGACACTGGGAATCCCATTTTGGGATCGGAGACACTGGGAATTCCATACTGGGATTGGAGAGTCTGGGAATTCCATACTGGGATTGGAGACACTGGGAATTCCATACTGGGATTGGAGACACTGGGCATCCAGTTTTGGGATGGGTGACCCTGGGAATTCCACACTGGGATTGGAGAGTCTGGGAGTTCCATTTTGGGATCAGAGACACTGGGAATTCCATACTGGCATTGGAGACACTGGGAATTCCATACAGGAATCAATGACACTGGGAATCCCATACTGGGATTGGAGACACCGGGAATTCCATAGTGAGATCAATGACATGGGGAATCCCATTTTGGGATGGGTGACACTGGGAATTCCACACTGGGGTTAGAGACACTGGGAATGCCATTTTGGGATCAGAGACACTGGGAATTCCATACTGGCATTGGAGAGTCTGGGAGTTCCATACTGGGATCAGAGACACTGGGAATCCCATTTTGGGATGGGAGACACTGGAATTCCATACTGGCATTGGAGAACCTGGGAATGCCATTTTGGGATGGGTGACATCGGGAATTCCATACTGGGATCAGAGACACTGGGAATTCCATACTGGGACTGGAGAGTCTGGGAATTCCATACTGGGATGGGTGACACCGGGAATCCCATACTGGGATGGGTGACACTGGGAATTCCATACTGGGATTGGAGACACCGGGAATTCCATACTGGGATCAATGACATGGGGAATCCCATTTTGGGATGGGAGACACTGGGAATTCCATACTGGGGTTGGAGACACTGGGAATTCCATACTGGGATTGGAGAGTCTGGGAATTCCATACTGGGATCAGAGACACTGGGAATGCCATTCTGGGATCAGAGACACTGGGAGTTCCATACTGGGATTGGAGACACTGGGAATTCCATACTGGGACTGGAGACACTGGGAATTCCATACTGGGATTGGAGAGTCTGGGAATTCTATACTGGGATGGGAGACACTGGGAATCCCATACTGGGATTGGAGAGTCTGGGAATCCCATACTGGGACTGGAGAGTCTGGGAATTCCATACTGGGATGGGTGACACTGGGAATTCCATACTGGGATCAGTGACACTGGGAATTCCATACTGGGATCAGACACACTGGGAATTCCATACTGGGATTGGAGACACGGGGGTTCCATTTTGGGACTGGAGACACTGGGAACTCCATTTTGGGATGGGTGACACTGGGAATTCCACACTGGGATCAGGCACACTGGGAATTCCATACTGGGATTGGAGACACTGGGAGTTCCATTTTGGGATGGGTGACACTGGGAATTCCACACTGGGATCAGAGACACTGGGAATCCCATACTGGGATGGGAGACACTGGGAATTCCATTTTGGGATCAGAGACACTGGGAATCCCATTTTGGGATGGGAGACACTGGGAATCCTGTTTTGGGATCAGAGACACTGGGAATCCCATAGTGGGATTGGAGACACTGGGAATCCCATTTTGGGATCAGAGACACTGGGAATTCCATTTTGGGATGGGTGACACCGGGAATTCCATACTGGGATCGGAGACATCAGGAATTCCACAGCGGGACCACCTTCCATCTCCAGCCGCCCCCACCCCTCCACATTCCAGGGTGCAAAGTGATCCCACCCCACCCCAAACCCCCGGAATTCCCTGGGAATGTCCCCCAGGATTCCCCACCTGGCCAGGAGGGCGATTCCGTCGTGGTGCCGCTCGGGAATTTCCATCAGTTCCCAGCCCCCGGCGCTCCCCACGTCCTGCACGACGTCGTCGTTCCCGGCGCGCGCCAGCATCGCCCTCAGCGTCTGCACCGCACAGCTGGAAAATCGGGATTGGGATCGGGAGTCTGGGATTGGGCGGGAGCTGGGGCTGGATTTGGGATTGGAGTTGGGATTGGATTCGGATTTAGTTTGGGATTGGAGTTGGGATTGGATTCGGATTTAGTTTGGGATTGGAGTTGGGATTGGATTCAGATTCCGTTTGGGATTGGATCTGGGGTTGGATCTGGGACTGAATTTGGGGTTGGATCTGGGATTGGATTTGGGATTGGGTTTGGGATTGGGTTTGGGATTGCATTTGGACTTGGTCTTGGGTTCAGAATTGGGTTCGGCCTTGGGATTCGGTTCAGAATTGGGTTCGGAATTGGATTTGGGATTGGATCTGGCGTTGGATTTGGGATTGGATTCAGGATTGAATCTGGGACTGGATTTGGGATTGGAACTGGGGTTGGATTCGGGATTGGATCTGGGGTTGGATTTGGGATTAGATTTGGGATTGGATTCAGGATTGAATCTGGGACTGGATTTGGGATTGGATCTGGGATTGGATCTGGGATTGGATCTGGGATTGGGTTTGGGATTGGGTTTGGGATTGCGTTTGGACTTGGTCTTGGGTTCAGAATTGGGTTCGGCCTTGGGATTCGGTTCAGAATTGGGTTCGGAATTGGATTTGGGATTGGATCTGGGATTGGATTTGGGATTAGATTTGGGATTGGATTCAGGATTGAATCTGGGACTGGATTTGGGATTGACTTCAGGCTTTGGCTCAAAATTAGATTCAGGACTGGGTTTGAGATTGGGTTCAGAAATAGTTTCAGGACTGGGTTTGGGATTGGAGCTGGGATTGGATTTAGGATCAGATTTGCATTCGATTTGGGATTGGATTTGGGATTGGATTCAGGACTGGGTTTGGGATTGGGTTCAGAAATAGATTCAGGACTGGGTTTGGGATTGGATTTGGCATTGGATTCAGGACTGAATCTGGGACTGGATTTGGGACTGGATCTGGGGTTGGATTTGGGATTGAATTCAGGATTGGGTTCGGGAATGGATTCAGGACTGGGTTTGGGATTGGATTTGGGATTGGAGTTGGGATTGGGTTCAAGACTAGATTCAGAGCTGGGTTTGCGATTGGGTTCAGAAATGGATTCGGGACTGGGTTTGGAATTGCATTTGGGATTGGAGTTGGGGTTGGATTCAGGGTTGGATTCAAAATTAGATTCGGAGCTGGGTTTGGGATTGGGTTCAGAAATGGATTCGGGACTGGGTTTGGGACTGGATTTGGCATTGAAGTTGGGGTTGGATTCGGGACTGGATCTGGGATTGGATTCATGGTTTGATTTGGGACTGGGTTTTGGATTGGATTTGGGATTGGATTTGGGATTGGATTTGGGATTGGGTTTGGGATTGGATTTGGGATTGGATTTGGGACTGGGTTTTGAATTGGATTTGGGATTGGATTTGGGATTGGGTTTGGGATTGGATTTGGGATTGGGTTTAGGACCGGATTTGGGATTGGGTTTGGATTCGGACTGGATTTGGCTCTGGCTGCATCCCGGACATCCCAAGGGAATCCCATGCCCGGGGACACCGGGAATTCCGCACTTGGAGCCATCCCAGCGCACCGGGAACCGGATCCAAGACAAAAAAAAAAACGGGAAGGGAAAAACTCCGGAGCTACTTGAGGGAAATATTTTTTTCACGGAACGAAGGATTTATAGGGCTGGGACTGCTCCGCCGCCGAGCAACATCTGGAACAGATCCGTTATCCCGTCAAAACACCGGCAAGGGGAGCCAGGGATAAATCCCGGCTGTCGGAACGGGGATCCCACACATGAAGGGAATCCGGGATTCGGGATTGCCCCTCGGAGCCGCTGTCCCGCGTTTCCCCTTCGGGATTTGTCCCGTTCCCCTGGGATTTGTGGGGGGAGTGGGAGAACCCCAAGGATTCCAGGGCAGCCTCTGGAATGCTGGAAATTTGGGAATAGCGATGAAAAATGGATCCCAAACACGAGGATCGCCCCGGAAAACATTCCCTGGCATCTGGAGCATCCTTGGATTCATGGTTGGATGGGATGGGACCATCCCAGAGGTTTTCCAACCCCGACCATTCCGTGACTCCAAAGGATCCAAGAAAACCCAAGGATGAGGCCCAAGGATGGATTCCCGATGGAAAATCCGGGAGTTTTCCCAAAAAATCTCCCTGAGGAGGTGGAAAGATGCTGGTGGAGCTTTCCCTGTTTTGGATGGCCCAGGGAAAAGCGGGACAAGGAATGGGAAGGGGAAAATTCCAGGGAAAAAAAAAATCCTGGAGTGGTGGAGAGGCCTCCGAGCCTCTGGGATTAATTAAGGACTAATTAAGGAAAGCTTGGGTTCTGTCGGGTTTGGGAAATCCTGGAATGTGGGAATGGGGTGGGAAGGGAGGGGATTTAAGGATGGTCCCATTCCCATGGGGCAGTTCCAGGGATGTCCATGGAATTCTGGGCTGGTTTGGGATCAGCCCATTCCCAGTTTTTCCATGGGACAATTCCAGTGATGGGGCAGCCCCAATTTCCCTGGCATTCACTCCCCAACTCCTCCTTATTTTGGGGATCTGCTCCAACATCCCATCCCATCCCATCCCATCCCATCCCATCCCATCCCATCCCATCCCATCCCATTATTCCATTATCCCATCCCATGAATCCATAAATCCCACCAATCCCATGCCATGGATACCATTCCACCCCATTTCATTATCCCATAAATCCTATAAATCCCACCCCGTTATCCCATTATCCCATCCCATAAATCCTACAAATTCCATTATTCCATCCCTCCCATAGATCCCATCCCATTATCCCACTATTTTATCCCATAAACCCCATCAATCCCATCCCATAAATCCCATCAGTCCCATCCATTCCCTCCCAAAAATCCTGTAAATCCCATAAATCGCACAAATCTCATCCCATAATTCCCATCAATCCCACAAACCCCATCATCCCACCCCGTTTCCCCCCTAAACTCCCTTTTCCCATGGAGTTTCCCATAGAATTCCCACCTTCTCCCACAGAATTCCCACGTTTCCCCAAGGAATTCTCACAGAATTCTCACCTTTTCCCACAGAATTCCCATGAAACCCTCACTTTTTCCCCAAGGAATTCCCACAGAATTCCTGCTCTTTCCCCCATGGAATTCCCACCCTTTCCCCCCATGGAATTCCCAGTTTTCCCCACTTTTCCCCATGAAATCCCCACTTTTCCACACTTCCCCCGCCTTTTCCCCATAGAATCCCCATTTTTCACCATGGAATCCCCACAAAAATTCCCACGCTTTCCCCACAGAATTCCCACTTTTCCCCACAGAATTCCCACTTTTCCCCACAGAATACCTGCCTTTCCCCACAGAATCCCTGCAGAATTCCCACTTTTTTCCCACAAAATTCACACCCTTTCCCCAGGGAATTCCCACTTTCCCCCACAGAATTTCCACTGTTCCTCACCTTTCCCCAGGGAATTCCCACCTTTTCCCCATAGAATTCCAGCTCATTCCCCATGGAATTCCCACCTTTTTCCCATGGAATTCCCATCAGAATTCCCACTTCTCCCCTCTTTACTCTACGGAAATTCCCCCATTTCCCCACCTGCAGGGCTGCAGGGCCCGGGGCAGCCGCACCCTCAGGGAATTCCACTTTTCCCCAGGGAATTCCCCTATTTTCCCCACTTTCCCCCACAGAATACCCCCTTTTTCCCAGGGAATTCCCACTTTCCCCCACAAAATTCCCACTTTTCCCCACTTCCCCTCAGGGAATTCCTGTCTTCCCTCACAGAATCCTCCATAGAATTCCCACCCTTTCCCCACTTTTCCCCACAAATTCTCACTTTTCCTCAGTGAATTCCTCCTTTTCTCCCATCTTTCCCCACAAAATCCCCACAAAACCCCCACTTTCCCCCATTTTTTCGCACCTTCAGGGCTGCAGGCCGGCCGTGTCCCGTCCCTGCAGGGCCCGGGGCAGCCGCACGCCCAGGGAATCCCCACTTTTCCCCAGGGAATCCCCTCTTTTCCCCTCAAAATCCCCACTTTTCTCTACTTTCGCCCAGGGAATTCCCACTTTTCACCGGGGAGTTTCCACTTTCTCCTAGGGAATTCCTGCTCTCCCCCATCAAATCCCCAATTTTTTCCTTGGGAATTCCAACTTTTCCCCACAAAATCCCCACATTTTCCCACTTTTCCCTACAAAATCCCCCCATTTTCCCACTTTTCCCCCACAAAATCCCCACTTTTTTCCCACAAAATTCCCACTTTTCCCCACAAAATCCCCACTTTTCCTCAGAAAATCCCCACTTTTTCCCCACTTTTCCCCACTTGCAGGGCTGCAGGCCACCCATGTCCCGTCCCTGCAGGGCTCTGGGCAGCTGCACCCTCAGGGAATCCTAACTTTTCCCCAGGGAATCCCCTCTATCCCCCACTTTTCCCTCACTTTTCCCAATAGAATCCCCCCTTTTCCCCACAAAACTGCCACTTTTGCCCAGGGATTCTCCACTTTTCCCTCACTGATTCCCAGTTTTCCCCCATTCCCCACCTGCAGGGCGGCCCTGTCCTGTCCCTGCAGGGCCCGAGGCGGCCACTGCCTCAGGGAATCCCCACTTTTCCCCCACTTTTCCCTCATTAATTCCCATTTTTTTCCCCTTTTCTGCAGGGAATCCCCACAAAATCATCACCTTTTCCCACAAAATTTCCCACATTTCCTCACAAAATTCCCGTTTTCCCCCACTTTTCTCCATTTTGCACCTTCAGGGCTGCAGACTGGCCCTGTCCCGCCCCTGCAGGGCCCACGGCTGCCGCACGCCCAGGGAATCCCCACTTTTCCCCATAGAATCCCCACTTTTCCCCACAAAATTCCCACTTTCCCTCACAAAATTCCCATTTTCCCCCACTTTTCCCCATTTCACATCTGCAGGGCTGCAGGCCGGCCCTGTTCCAGCCCTGCAGGGCCCGCGGCAGCCGCACCCTCAGAGAATGCCCACTTTCTCCCCCTTTTCCCCATAGAATCCCCACTTTCCCCCACAAAATCCCCACTTTTCTCCATGGAATCCCCACAAAATCCCCACTTTTCCCTCATTAATTCCCATTTTCCCCCCCATTCCGCACCTGCAGGGCTGCAGGCCGGCCCTGTCCCAGCCCCGCAGGGCCCGCGGCAGCCGCACGCCCAGGGAATCCCCACTTTTCCCCACAGAATTGCCACTTTTCCCCACAGAATTTCCATTTTTCCCCCATTTTTCCCCATTTTCCCCCATTCCGCACCTGCAGGGCTGCAGGCCAGCCCTGTCCCGGCCCTGCAGGGCCTGCGGCAGCCGCACCCTCAAGGAATCCCCACTTTTCCCCACAGAATCCCCACTTTTCCCCACAGAATTCCCATTTTTTTCCCCATTTCTCCCCATTTTCCCCCACTCCGCACCTGCAGGGCTGCAGGCCAGCCGTGTCCCGGCCCCGCAGGGCCCGCGGCAGCCGCACTCCTAGGGAATCCCCACTTTTCCCCACAGAATTCCCTTTTTTTTCCCCACAGAATTCCCATTTTTTTCCCCACTTTTCCCCATTTCTCCCCATTTTCCCCCATTCCGCACCTGCAGGGCTGCAGGCCGGCCCTGTCCCGGCCCCGCAGGGCCCGCGGCAGCTGCACTCCTAGGGAATCCCCACTTTTCCCCACAGAATTCCCACTTTTTCCCCACAAATTTCCCATTTTTTTCCCCACTTTCCCCCATTTTCCCCCCCATTCCGCACCCTGCAGGGCTGCAGGCCGCGCTGTCCCGGCCCTGCAGGGCCCGCGGCAACTCGCACGCCCAGGGCGCAGCCGAGGTGCAGCAGCAGCGCCGGGAAGAGCGCCGGGAATCGCTCCAGCACCGCGGCCGCCGCCTCCGGCACAGACATGAGCTCATCCAGGGCCAGCGTGGCCTGCCAGGGAAAGCGGGAACCCGCGGGACGTGAGCGGCGGAAAAGCTCCGGGAAAAACGGGACCGGCGTCCCGCCACCCCCGCCGGGTTAACCCCCCTCAGGGAGAGACCGAGCACTGGGGATTTCCTCCCATGGATTTGGGGTTTCCTCCCATGGATTTGGGGTTTTCTCCCATGGATTTGGGGTTTTCCGCCATGGATTTGGGGTTTTCCGCCATGGATTTGGGGTTTTCC